>BSBK01002579.1:172500-340120 GCA_027943335.1 Chamaecyparis obtusa | reverse complement strand
TCATAACCTATAGCATGCTCGCGCTATGTAAAACTAGAAGAAACTATCTTATTTGGCAAGGATCTCGTGAAAGAGGCCCACTTTTTGTTATGCTGTCTGAATTCTGCATTTTCTCCGACAAGCTTTCACTTCTCATGGTGTTGATAGTGACAAATTTTCGCTTTGCACCATCATGAAAATCAATTATTGGAATAGAAAAGACAAAAAGAGATTGAGGTAAGTTTTTTATTTTTTACATGTCAAATGTTAATAGTGTTTTGGTTTATAATTTGTATGATATAGACTTGTTCTTGATACATAATTTGATATAAGTGTAATAAATTTATATTATAATTTGTCATATTGTAAGAGGTTTATATTATAATTTAACTTATTGGTTTACATTTATATTATATTTTTAAAATTTTAATCAATTGATATGTAGAAATCATCATCATGCCAAGGAAATGAGCAAAGAATTTAACACCGAAAGAGCATGAAAGAGACAAAGAGAAGAAAAGGGAAAGAATGAGACAACTTCGTGAACAAAAAAAATTAGATACTATAGAAGAAGATTTTCCTTTGGATGAGGAACATGAAACATCAATACAAAGTAAGAGAGAATTGGAATTGGAATAAAAAAGACAACGAATGAGAAACTTGCATGCAACGAGACAATTGAATTATGAAGATGTGAGGACATCATCTATGAGTTCCCAAGTTCAAGAGACATCATCATCCAATGTTCGAGGCACACCAATGTATCATGTTGAAGGCACACCATTGTCTCCATCTGAAGGTGGAGGCACACCAATGTTTCATGTTGAAGGCACACCATTGTCTACTTCTGAAGGTGGAGGCACACCAATGTATCATGTTGAAGGCACACCATTGTCTACTTCTGAAGGTGGAGGCACACCAATGTTTCATGTTGAAGGCACACCATTGTCTACTTCCGAAGGTGTGGGCACACTCTTCTATCATGCTGAAGGCACAACATCATCTCATGTTGAAGGAACTCAAGATGGTACGCAATTCACACAAGATGTTTTTGATGCTCCTAGAATTATTAAATATAGAAAACCAAAATATTTGATTGATATTGATACTAACATTTTGCAAGCAATGCTTGACAAGATTCCCAAGTGTACTTGTCAAAGAAATGTTAATCGTATTTGGAGATCATTTTTTGAGAATTTAAACATGATAGGAAGATGTCATCTATTTGTTGAAATGATGAGAAATCTGAAATTTAGGCCCATCATGAAGATTCTTGGGCTAAGAACGATAGACGAGTCAAGTGAAAAATCTATTTTAAAGAATCTAATGACTGGATATGAGAGTGTGGGTTCTACATCACGCATGAAAGATAGTAATGTCACACGACATGTACTTACATCAATGATAGTAAGCACTCAAATGAAGAAATCTCAACTCATTAGAAAGAGAAGAAAACCATTGAAAATAAGTAGAAAGACTCTAATGAGAGCCCTAGGAAGGCGTCAAAGAGTGGAAGATCCAAATAGCAATGAGTTATGGGCATTTTCTGGTAGACTACCATGAAAAGATAAAGCAATTGTTGAAGCTTTGAAATCCTTGATTGAAGAATTTTGGAAGAATAATACACGGGTATCTCCTAATCAAAGAGATGTTGTAAGGAGGATTGGTAGTCGAATTTGTGTTCCACATCCAAAACATTTTTTGGATTCAACTCAGACACAATTCTTTGCAAAATTTATGCATACGTATCCTCAAATTAAAATTAGTCAGAGATATTTTGAAATGTGTAAACCTTTTTATGTCACGATAAATCACACATGCACAACTTGTTGTTGTAGGGTACATATTGAATTTTCTAACCATTTTGAAGTTTATAGGAATATATGTGTAGCTTTGCACTCTAACAATGTTTTGCAGGATTGTAACATAAATGTCCCACCTAGATCTTCAAGGGAATTAATATCTACCATTTTATGTGAAAGAGTGGATGGTCAACAATTTTACAAGCTCTCATGCTTGAATGGTACATGCATAGATTGTGGAGGTTTGCGACGTTTGCCAATTTGTCAACATATGGAGAGTACACATGCAATCGGTAATGAAATAGTGGAATTTGGAAAATATAAGACCATGACATACAATCTAAAAGATAGAAAAGAGGCTAAAAGATGTGATTTAGTAATTGAAAAAATTCCAGTGTATCAGTTCATGGACATTTTTTGTAAACAAATTATTTATGAGTATGCAAGGCATACACATAGAGCGTGATGGTTAGATATGCAATTCAAGTTGTGCAAGGACACATTCCCACATGATACCATTATTTTAGTTGTGGACTTTGTAGAGAACTACACACTACAACCACAAAATGAGGTGCAAGCAAAGTATTACAGCTCTCAACAGGTTGCTATATTTGTTCATATAGCATTCATGCATGCACCAAATAGTACAGAGGAGAATAGGAAGATATTGAGGGAGTATCATTTTTATATCAATGATGATCGCTCATATTCTATAGAGTTTGTGCACGGTTGCTTTCATTATTTTATGGTCATTTGGAAAATAGGGGCATAAAATATCATCGACATATCATTTGGTCAGATAATTGTGCATCCCAATTCAAGAATTCATAGATGTTTTATTGGTTGTGCAGGATGCATAAGATTACTAGAATTCAATATATGTGGAATTTCACAGAGGCTGGTCATGGAAAGGGAGAGCACAATGGCACAGGTGCATGTATTAAAAGAGCCTTAGCACGTGAAGAATTAAAGTACAAAGAGAAAGAAACATTGTCAGATGCGGGATGTATTGTCTAGTGGTGTAATGCTACAATGGGTCTAGGTAATGAAGGTGAGTCTATGGTTCATAGATTTTTTTGGTTGATGAATGAAACTAACATTGCACCATATGAGGATTGTTGTACATTGACAGGATCGAGTGAGCTACACTCTTTTAGAAGTTGTAATGCAGGTTCATGGAGTATCCACACATGACATATGGTGTTCTTTTGTTCATCATGTGTAGATGAAGATTGGGATGGGTGTGAGTCAAAGGAATGGGTTGACGAATGGTATACACATATTTTGAGTCCACTTGACTCCTATCATCCCCATGAATCACTACAACCAACAAAAATGGAATCATCCATTGACTTTGATCACTTATCTAATCTAGTACAACTAGGTCGGTATTTTCCACATACAAATAATCTCAAATTTAGTACTTTATCATAAATATTTAGTAAACTAATGACCTCATTATGTTTATATTATTACAGGCCATGTTTTTGCTGTTATTGCACCTGAAGACAATGAAGAAGGGAAAATTATTATTTGTGTCATTTTGTAGAGGCAAAAAATAAATTGGATTGCTCAGTTATCGATGGTGAAGAATTAGAATACCCTATAGGAGCAGTGGTTGTAACTGGTACATGGCTTAGACGGTATGCTATGAAGAACCCTAGGTTGTGGTTGTTTGAGGATTGGGAGACACACAAAAAGATTCTTCATTATTCAAAACTCATCATTACATCAAATGTCCACTTAATCAGATATGGGGGAAGACTGCAAAATAAAACTCTTTGGAAGGTTCGTGAGTTAGACCACGAGGCAATACTTGAGACAATCAAGGGTAGGGCAGACCCAATTGGTTCATTGGACTAAATGGAGATACAAACTATCGTAACATGTAAAATTTATATAACACATGTTCAAACTCCCCCTTTCATTCCTATCCACTCATCTTTCACCATTCTTCCACTATAGCCTTCCAGGCCTGCCTAGTAGACCTGCCAAAATTGAAATCAAAATTTTTCTCCCAAAATTCCCAAACAACCTATCAATGTTTTTACATTTTTGAGTACCCTTTTCAAATTTCCTAAGTTGATATCAATCTCAAAATTTAACTCTTTGACTAGTGTAGACTTCCTTTTTTAAGTGCTCTTCTCCCAAGCCTAATTAGCCCCTCCTAACAAAGAAACCCTATCACCCACTTACTTCCAGGGTTCCATGAAAAAAAATAGTCTTTTCTTATGATCCTAAACCAAGGATTTTCCACTTTTCAAGAATAGACAACAAGTTTTAAACACCCAACTACAAAACCCTCTATTTAAGGCCTTCACACTTGTGGCTTCTCCAATCTAACACCTCCACACACTTCCCAGTCAAAATAAGGGTTTAAACACAATTAAAAAAACATAATATTACCATCCAAGCCATAAAATATGGCCCTCCAATGGATGAATCTCTCAGACCATGACTGGTCCCAACACTAGTAACCCCCAATCAACACTTTACTCTCCATGTTTGTGGTCTCTCCTCCACAATACCTTCCCATCCCTACATTTAAACTTATATACAAGGATTATATACATTTTATGACTCCTCCCACCAATCACATTGACCACAGGGGGTGGGGGAGTCAATCCATTCATTAAACTTTCAAAATAAACAAAGTGTTGTTTGCAAAATCCCTGTTCAGGATAGTGAAGAATAACTTGGATTTACTATCCCAAAATGTCACAAAATGCTTCTAGTGAATCCAAATTTAGTTGTTATAAAGATGATATGTTAGTGAATGACTTCTTCCTAATACTACTCTTCCACCAAATCTAGATTTCAACCCTTTTGTGGATCTACAGGCTCAATCGCGAGCCCACAGGATTGGCCAAGAGAAAACTGTGATTGTATATCAACTAATTACAAAATGTTCATTTGAGGAGAAAATATTTCAATGATCAAGAATAAAATTGGCTATGGAAAATCTAGTTATGAATTCTGTTAAGAATGAAACTATTAAGGAATTGCATGATATAGTTTAGAGATTTTTTCACAGCATACATAGCATAATTCATATATTCTTTACATACACTAAGATCCCAAGTCAGCATTAACTTCCACATAAACCCAAGCCAAAACCAACTTCTAAAAAATCCTACCATAAACACCACATACAAAAAACCTAAAATCTTCCAACAAAATCTAACCCAGAGCAGTAAGAAACTTGGTAACAACCTTACTTCCTTCAGAAGCAGCATGCCTAGCTAGCTCTCCACGCAGAACAAACTTGACAGCAATCTCAATTTCTCTAGAGGAAAGTGTCATGATCTTGTTATATTTCAGCAGAGAATCAGCCTCAGGAGTAATCTTATCAAAAATATCAATCATGAAGCTCTCTATGATATCCATGGCATCACTAGATATTCCCTTGGAGGGATGCACTTGTTTCAACACCTTATATTCTCAGATTTCATTTCTTTGACTACTGAATCCTTTGTGGGCTTGAAAATAACTTTCTTTTATTTTCTCATCTTTGGAGAATCATTTACTTCATTCTCTCCTTTCACATCATCTTCTTTAAGACTCCACACCTTAGGTTTCCTTCAACAACTCCATATCCACCATATCAAACAAGTTCTTGGTTCATGCGTGTTTAAGCTTGCCAATTGGTTGGACCATCAAAAAATACTTGATGACTCTAATTAGAGGATTCTACCATCAATTTGAATATTTGACACTTCTAGATGTAAAAACCCCAAATTGGTCCCAAAACCCCCTAGAAACTAGGGCTTGCCCAATGTCTTGTCTCCCAGCACCATAGAAACTAAACTAAAGTTGATTCACCATCATTTGACCATCCTATGATGGATTCATGCATAAAATACCCCCTCCAAAGGCTAGAATGTCTACTGTTGTACCCTTGCACCAATTTGATGACCCTTATGCACCCTTCAAACTCATCAAACTCCTTCAATCACTCTCAACTTGCAAACTCTTCAACCAAAACCAACTTCAACACATAAACCCAAGCCAAAACCAACTTCTAAACAAGTCTACCATAAACACCATGTACAAAAAACCTAAAATCTTCCAACAAAACCTAACCCAGAGTAGTAGGAAACTTGGTAACAACCTTACTTCCTTTAGAAGTAGGATGCCTAGCCAGCTCTCCAGGTAGAACAAACTTGACAACAATCTCAATTTCTTTAGAGGAAAGTGTCACGATCTTGTTATATTTCAGTAGAGAAGCAGCCTCAGGAGTAATCTTATCAAAAATATCAATCATGAAGCTCTCCATGATATCCATGGAAGCACTAGATATTCCCTTGGAGGGATGCACTTGTTTCAACACCTTGTATATTAACCTTTTGTAACTTCCTACACTTCTCTTCCTCTTCTTTTTCTTATTCTCTTCCTTTTGAACATCACTTTCTTTTCTTTTCTCAGCTTTGGAGAATCCTTTACTTCATTCTCTCCTTTCATACCATCTACTTTAAGACCCAAAACCCCCTAGAAACTAGGGCTCACCCAATGTCTTGTCTCCCAGCACCATAGAAACTGAACCAAAGTTGATTCACCATCATTTGACCATCCTATGATGGATTCATGCATAAAATACCCCCTCCAATGGCTAGAATGTCTAATGCTCTGGGAGGAAGATTATAATTTCCATATTTCCACAAGCCTTGAAATATTTTCATCCATATTTCCACAAAGTGTTTTATGATTATCTAATTTCAACTTATTATATGATGCAACCGAGTGTCGACACAGTCATTATATATGGTATGTTTTACTATTTTTTTTTGAGAACTAATGCTTTTAGTGAATCCAAATTTGAATATTTGAGAGCCCATAGATCCAGATTTCAACCCTTTTTTCTTCCTAATACTACTCTTCCAGATCTAGATCACGAGCCCACAGGATTGGCCAAGAGAAAACTGTGATTGGATATCAACTGATTACAAAATGTTCAGTTGAGGACAAAATATTGCAACGATTAAGAAGAAAATTGGCTATGGAAAATCTAGTTATGAATTCTGTTAAGAATGAAACTATTAAGGAATTGCATGATATATTACTCAACGGTGCAAGGAATATTCTTGATGAACATGGGTTTGCAGCTACATCTATTCAATATATAGAGGAAGATATAGAAAATCTTCTTAATAGAGATATTAATGTGAGAGAAAAGGACATTTCAGAAGAAAATGGTTATCTTGGTGCCATCCAAGGTATGCCAATTACTTAGGATGAAGAGACAAAGCCCACAGTTAATGGGAAAGAGTGGGAAGAGCTTCTTGGACCCATGATAGAAGTTACAGATAAGGAGGAAGAGCTAGGAAGGGGAAAGCGGCAAAGGAAAAAGGTAAGATATGTGTGTGAGCCTATGTTAGATGATGATGATGATTACTCACCATCTGCTAGTAGCTCAAGTAGTGACAAAATCTCTTCAGTGCACATGTACACTGACAGCAAAAAATCAGATAGAGAAGTAACAAGTGTTGTGGAATTATCCATAGAGCAATGTGAAATGAAGCCTCAAATTGGTTCATTAGCAGGCAAATAATTTGGTCATGCACTTCATTCTAGCACCACAAATATTTCTATTAGAAATGACTATCCCTCAATGGCCTTGCATTTACAGGACTTGGGCATTATCCTTGAAATGTAAGTTCGTTGCCACCTTTGGCAAGGAAGTCTCACTCCTCATTTTACAACAAAGGGCAGCCATCTATGGTCCAAGGTTTTAATTTAGCTGACAAGTGGAGAGCTTCTCAAGGTATTGATCTCTTTCGTAGAGAAGTTCTTGCTTCATCTCAAGGTTCTTGTTTAGGTGACCAACTCCTTCGAGGTCCACAAATAGATCCATTAATTTCCCAAATTGGTTTGTTAGCAGGCAAATAATTTGGTCATGCACTTCATTCTAGCACCACAAATATTTATATTAGAAATGACTATCCATCAATGGCCTTGCATTTACGGGACTTGGGCATTATCCTTGAAATGTAAGTTCATTGCCACCTTTGGCAAGGTAGTCTCACTCCTCATTTTACAACAAAGGGCAGCCATCTATGGTCCAAGGTTTTAATTTAGCTAACAAGTGGAGAGCTTCTCAAGGTACTGATCTCTTTCATAGAGAAGTTCCTACTTCATCTCAAGGTTCTCGTTTAGGTGACCAACTCCTTCGAGGTCCACAAATAGACCCATTAATTTCCCAAATTGATTCGTTAGAAGGCAAAGAATTTACTCATGCACTTCAATCTAGCACCACAAATATTTATATTAGAAATGACTATCCGTCAATGGCCTTGCATTTACGAGACTTGGGCATTATCCTTGAAATGTAAGTTCGTTGCCACCTTTGGCAAGGCAGTCTCACTCCTCATTTTACAACAAAGGGCAGCCATCTATGGTCCAAGGTTTTAATTCAGCTAACAAGTGGAGAGCTTCTCAAGGTACTAATCTCTTTCGTAGAGAAGTTCCTGCTTCATCTCAAGGTTCTCATTTAGGTGACCAACTCCTTCGAGGTCCATAAAAAGACCTATTTATTGGTAAAATGGTAGATGCAATTTTGGAAAGAGTATCCCAATTGAAGAGTAATGGAAATTCTAGTGAGCATGAAGTTATTGTAGATACAATGGGTGTATCTCTTCCACTGACAAATATAACTACTTCTAGAGACTTGAGTTTAAATGGAGACTGTCTGTTCCCAAACATGCCCCAGTCAAGCAGATGAACCAAATGTTGCTTGAGTAAAGAAGATAGTGGTTTATTAAAGCATCTACATTATCCCACTTTCTATCAGTTACTACTTTTTGAGCGGCTTGCCAGCTGCTTCTGTGTGAGATTTCTATAATATATAATGTCCTCATGAAAGTACATGCCATGCATAATCATTCCAACCTTGTCGATGACTTCATGCATATCTTTCCAACTGTTAGTTCCAACAGCTCCGAATGGCTGGGTAAACACTAGTGGCAACCTTGTTTGGAACCCATAGTCATTCAATCCCTGCCGATGACTCCATGCTAAAGTGTCCCTCAAGGTCCCTTAAACATGAAATTGGTGATCTTTGCGGGGTCATATCTCAGAGCTCGTGCAAGGTATAATTGATTTGTTAGGTGATACGAGACCATGTTGCTAAGGCCTACAAAAGCTTGTCTTGATTTTGAGAGATTCAACTTTGTTTAAATTCTGCAACACATTCTCGGTTGGTGTCAAAACTCAAAGTGTTCCTCAGCTGAAATGGCCAACATTGTGTATCTTTCCAACCGTCAGTCGTAGCATCAAACCATTAGTTCCAATAGCTCCAGATGGCCGAGTAAATGCTATTGGCAACCTCATTCGGCACCCACAGTTGTTCGATCCCCGCTGATGACTCTGTGCTGAAGTGTCCCTCAAGGTCCCTAAAGCATGAAATTAGTGATCTTTTTTGGGTCATATCTTGGAGCTCGTGCAATGTAGAATCGATCTATTAGGTGATATGAGACCATGTTTCCAAGGTCTATAAAAGCCTATCTTGGTTTTTGGAGATTCAATTTCATTTAAATTCGGCAACACATTCTCGGTCGGTGTCAGAACTCAAAGTGTTCCTTAGCTGAAACGGCCAACGTTGTGTATCTTTCCAACTTTTGGTTGTAGCATTGAACTGTTAGTTCCAATAGCTCAGAATGGCTGGGAAAATGCTAGTGGCAACCTTATTTGGCACCCACAGTCATTTGATCCTTGCCGACGACTCTATGCTGAAGTGTCCCTCAAGGTCCCTTTAGCATAGAATCGACAATCTTTGTGGGGTCATATCTCGTAGCTCTTGTGAGGTGGAATCGATCTACTAGGTGATATGGGACCATGTTGCTAGGGCCTACAAAAGCCTATCTCAATTTTGAGAGATTCAAATTCATTTAAATTCCGCAACACATTCTCGGTCAGTGTCAAAACTCAAAGTGTTCCTCAGCTGAAATGGCCAATGTTGCATATCTTTCCAACTGTCAATCATAGCATCAAACCATCAGTTCCAATAGCTCTGAATGGTCGGGTAAATGCTAGGGGCAACCTCATTCGGCACCCATAGTTGTTCGATCCCCGTTGATGACTCCATGCTGAAGTGTCCCTCAAGGTCCCTTAAGCATGAAATAGGCAATATTTGTGGGGTCATATCTCAGAGTTGATGCAATGTAGAATTGATTTGTCATGTGCTATGGGACCATGTTGTCGGGGACTACAAAAGCCTCTCTCAGTTTTCAGAGATTCAACTTCTTTTAAGTTCGGCAACACATTCTCGGTCGGTGTCAGAACTCAAAGTGTTCCTCAACTGAAACAGCCAACGTTGCGTATCTTTCGAACCATCGGTCATAGCATCAAATCATCAGTTCCAACAGATCCGGATGGCCGGGTAAACGCTAGTGGAAATCTCATTCGCCACACACAGTTGTTCGATCCCCGCTGACGACTCCGTGCTGAAGTGTCCCTCAAGGTCCCTTAAGCATGAAATTGGCGAACTTTGGGGATCATATCTCGGAGCTCATGTGATGTAGAATCAATTTGTTAGGTGCTACGAAACTGTGTTGTCGAGGCCTACAAAAGAATGTCTCAATTTTCAGAGATTCAACTTATTTTAAGTTCAGCAACACATTCTGTCATGTCCCCATTTTAAGGTAAAATGTTAATAATAATTAGATAATAAAATATTATTAAATACATAATGATAATAAAATCATATACTAATATTAATATTAAAATATTAAAATAAGAAATGATAATAAAATATTATTATTATAATATAAATAATAACATATATAATCTATTATCAAAAAATAAGATTTAAAATATTTAAATAATACAAAAATTATAATGAATGAATAAATAAATAAAATTTACTATAAGGGAGAATATTGTAGGAAGTATGTTGCCTTTCTAAATAATATTTAATAATAAATGATAATAAACATAAGATAAATAAGTAAATAAATAGTATAATATAGATGAATATAAATGTATACACTTAAAAATGGCTTCATTAATTGATTAAATATTTATTGTTTAATTGATATTGACTTGATAAATTAATTAAATATTTATTATTTAATTAATAATTATTCCTCTATTTATTAAATAAATTATTCAATTTGTTTACTAAATTCACTATAGTCTATTCCTCTATCCTAAGTCTTCTGATTAGTCTTATTAAAGTAATTTAATTAAATACACAATCACCTAAATATGACTAAGTTCCCTAGTCCACCTCACCTACCTAGTCACCTGACACATCACTTTAGCTAGAATTAATTAATTATTATTAATTATTTATTAGTAATTATCCTCATCCACACATGTCCTATTTTTAAGGGCTATGTGGCCTCATAGGACTTAGTCTCATGACCACATGTCCTCTCTTAAACTAAATCAAGAGACAATCCCTATTCCTAAGGGGCTTCTCAAGCCACCTCTAAGGGTCAAAGGTGACTCATAGGACACTTGTGCAAATAGTCCTCATGAGGAAAGGTCTCTCCCTCTTTCTCTCTTTATTCTTTGTGAGACACTTGACATGTGTCTTTCCCTTCCACCTTGTTCTCCTCCATGTCAATGTGAGAGGAACATCATCCCTATTCTCCCTCTCACATTCCAACTACATCCCCCTTTCTCTCAACTCCTTCAACCAAGTCAATTCTAGCCCTAGGATCTTCCACCTTTCATTCTTAACCATAGGATTGTGCCACCTAGGTCTAGATCCTCCAAAAATCTATAAAAGGAGCCTCATTTCCCCTTTCAGAGCTAATAGTTATTTTTATAATAGGCATTCAAGCAATCAAGCATCCAAGCATCCAAGCATTCTAAGAGCAATCAATCTATATTATCATCATTTCATTTGCATTCCATCCATTAGATTGCATAAGCTATTGTGCACTCATTTCATAAAATCTCCACACTTTGGTAGCATCTTGGGAGAAGGCTTCATTTGGAAATCTGAGAGCTCAACCTCTTCAAGAAATCAAGGCTAGGAGGACAATGGAGACAAGCTGCATGGTAGGTGAAAGTAATTTTGATACCATTTTCTATGAGCTTATTGAAGTTTGGTGGACATTGCAATTGTAACTTATAACTCATTTCTGGTGTAAGGTTATGAACTGTCTAGGTTTGAAATCTTTCATGTCAAGAAGCGTAATGAGTTTCTTTGTGATTAACTTCTGTAATGCTGATTTGAGAGATTCCCCTAAAGGAGTAAAGTTTCTTCAAGGTGACATGAAAGGCAATCATGGTTTAGATGAATCTTTGTTGGTGTTTTGATTTGTGGATTGATTGATGTAAGTACCTTGAGTAGCATTTGCTTGACTTGTGAGATTGAGAAGGGGTTGTGTTGGTTTGACATTACGATTATCAACAATCATCATTGACAATGTTTTTATTTTTATTCCAGAATTTTGATTTGTCATTGTTATAGTTGTTGGAATTGGAATTTGAGGACCCAGCATTGTCCTTGGAATAATGTTTTATCTCACCTTTTCTAACCATGGCTTCCTCAATTTTAATACCATTTTCTATGAGCTTATTGAAGTTTGGTGGTCAAGCAATCAAGCATCCAAGCATCCAAGCATTCTAAGAGAAATCAATCCATATTATCATCATTTCATTTTCATTCCATCCATTAGATTGCATAAGCTATTGTGCACTCATTTCATAAAATCTCCACATTTTGGTAGCATCTTGGGAGAAGGCTTCATTTGGAAATCTGAGAGCTCAACCTCTTCAAGAAATCAAGGCTAGGAGGACAATGGAGACAAGTTGCATGGTAGGTGAAGGTAATTGATTTAGTTTCATCATTTTATAGTTACTTTCTACTCTTCATTGTGTTGCATTAGATTGATTTATTGGCTTTCAATAGTTAATTTAGCATCTCTAGTTATTAGACATCTAATTTGCATACAATAAATTAACTAAATCTAATGAAAAAGTCAAGAGATATGTAATAAAGAGATGTGACTCTTTCAAAATAAGATATAAAAGGGAGGAGTGTTCATTTGAAAGAAAAAGGGGGGAGAGTAGTTAAAGAGGGATTAAAGGGAAGAGGAAAGGAATGAGAATAAAATAAGGAAGGGACTTTTTCTAAAGGTTGTAAATATATAGCACTTTGCCAAAAGAGAAGAAGAGATTTGTATATAAAGGATAATCAAAGAGAAGAGGTATGTAGAAGAAATTAAATAATTTTTTTATAAATTAATAGTCATGAGTATTATTTTCATAGTGGTAATTATTTTAGAACTATTACCATTTTGGGACTTATGATTATTATAGAGACCAAGTTAACCTTGGTAGAGGGCATTCATTAAGAATGTTGAGTTTCTCTAAAAGAGGGCTCATAGAGACTAGAGGGCATTCTTTATGAATGTCAAGATTCTAAATTAGAATCTAGAGAGAGATTTATAGAGAATCTCTTAGAGGCAATATATATTGTAGTGGTTAATCATATGCATATGTTAGAGACAAGAGGCTTCGTTAGAGGTGGGATCTCTACCAAGTATTTATTGTTAATGAGTTCTCTCATTAATAGAGATCCTAGAGGCCGTAGAAGGGCACTCTCAATGTGATAGTTACCTAATTGAGATTTATTCTCACCGGAGAATTAGGAAAATCTGAGCAGAGTATCTTTCTAAGGATTAGGTGGGTGTAGTATGGGAATAGTCTTTAGATGATTTACTATTTATTTATCTTGTTAATCACTAATGATTGTTTTAATATTCATATATCTTGATATTATATCTTCAACTACTAACAATTTTTTCAATTTTTAAGCATTAAATACTCAAGCCAGAAGTAGGGACATTACACATTCTCGGTCAGTGTCAGAACTCAAAGTGTTCCTCAGCTGAAATGGCCAACATTGCATATCTTTCAAACTGTCGGTCGTAGCATCGAACCGTCAGTTCCAACAGCTTTGGATGGACAGGTAAACGCTAATGGCAACCTTTTTCACCACGCACAATCGTTCGATCCCCGCCGATGACTCTGTGTTGAACTGCCCCTCAAGGTCCCTTAAGCATGAAATCAGTGATCTTTGCGGGGCTATATCTCAGAGCTCATGCGAGGTAGAATCAATTTATTAGGTGCTACAAGATTGTGTTGCTAGGGCCTACAAAAGCCTATCTCAGTTTTTAGAGATTCAACTTATTTTAAGTTTGGCAACACATTCTCAGTCGGTGTCAAAACTCAAAGTGTTCCTTAGCTGAAATGGCCAATGTTGCGTATCTTTCAAACCATCAGTCATAGCATCGAACCGTCAGTTCCAATAGCTTTGAATGCCAAGGTAAACATTAGTGGCAACCTTGTTTAACACCCACAGTCATTTGAACACCGCCGACCACTCCGTGCTGAAGTGTCCCTCAAGGTCCCTTAAGCATTAAATCGATGATCTTTGTGGGGTCATATCTCAGAGCTCATGTGAGGTAGAATCAATCCATTAGGTGCTACAGGACTGTGTTTCTGGGGCCTACAAAAACCTATCTTAGTTTTCAGCGATTCAACTTCTTTTAAGTTTGGCAACACATTCTCGGTCGGTGTCAGAACTCAAAGTGTTCCTCAGCTGAAACGGCCAATGTTACATATCTTTCAAACCATCGATCATAGCATTGAACCGTCAGTTCCAACAGCTCCAAATGGCCGGGTAAACACTAGTGGTCACCTCATTCACCACGCACAGTCGTTCAATCCCCACCGATGACTCCATGCTGAAGTGTCCCTCAAGGTCCCTTAAGCATGAAATTGGTGATCTTTGCGGGGTCATATCTCAAAGCTCATGTGACATAGAATCGATTCGTCAGGTGCTACAAGATCTTGTTGCCGGGGCCTATAAAAGCCTATCTCAATTTTTAGAGATTCAACTTCTTTTAAGTTCGGCAACACATTCTCGGTCGGTGTCAGAACTCAAAGTGTTCCTCAGCTGAAATGGCCAATGTTGCGTATCTTTCGAACTATCAGTCGTAGCATCGAACTGTCAGTTCCAATAGCTCTAGATGGTCGATTAAATGCTAGTAGCAATCTTGTTCACCATGCACAGTCGTTCGATCCCCGTCGATGACTCCATGCTGAAGTGTCCCTCAAGGTCCCTTAAGCATGAAATCAGTGATCTTTACGGGGTCATATCTCAGAGCTCATGTGATGTAGAATCGATTTGTTAGGTGCTATGGGACCATGTTGCCAGGTCCTAAAAAAGCTTGTCTCAATTTTTAGAGATTCAACTTCTTTTAAGTTCAGCAACACATTCTCGATCGGTGTTAGAATTCAAAGTGTTCCTCAGCTGAAATGGCCAATGTTGCATATCTTTCCAACCGTCAGTCATAGCATCGAACCGTCAACTCCAACAGCTCTGAATGGCTAGGTAAATGCTAGGGGAAACCTTTTTTAGCACCCACAGTCATTCGATCCCCACTAATGACTCTGTGTTGAAGTGTCCCTCAAGGTCCCTTAAGCATAAAATTGGTGATATTTGTGGGGTCATATCTCAGAGCTCGTGTGATGTAGAATCAATTTTTTAGGTGCTACAAGACCGTGTTGCTGGGGCCTACAAATGCCTATCTTAGTTTTCAGAGATTCAACTTCTTTTAAGTTCCGCAACACATTCTCAGTCAGCGTTAGAACTCAAAGTGTTCCTCAGCTGAAACGACCAACGTTGCATATCTTTCAAACCATCGGTCGTAGCATCGAACCGTCAGTTCCAACAACTCTAGATGGCTGGGTAAACACTAGTGGCAATCTCATTCACCATGCACAATCATTCGATCCCCATCGACGACTACATGCTGAAGTGTCCCTCAAGGTCCCTTAAGCATGAAATTGATGATCTTAGTAGGTCATATCTCAGAGCTCGTGTGACGTAGAATCAATTCATCAGGTTCTATGGGACCGTGTTACTAGGGCCTACAAAAGCCTCTCTCTTTTTTCAGAGATTCAACTTATTTTAAGTTCGGCAACACATTCTCAGTCAGTGTCAGAACTTAAAGTGTTCCTCAATTGAAATGGCCAACCTTGTGTATCTTTCGAACCGTCAGTCGTAGCATCAAACTGTCAGTTCCAATAGATTCAGATGGCCAGGTAAATGCTAGTGGAAGCCTTGTTCGCCATGCACAGTCATTCTATTCCCGTCGACGACTCCGTGCTGAAGTGTCCCTCAAGGTCCCTTAAGCATGAAATTGGTGATCTTTGCAAGGTCATATCTCAGAGCTCATGTGAGATAGAATTGATTTGTTAGGTTCTATGGGACCATGTTGCCGAGACCTACAAAAGCCTGTCTCAGTTTTTAGAGATTCAACTAATTTTAAGTTCAGCAACACATTCTCAGTCGGTGTCAGAACGCAAAGAGTTCCTCAGCTGAAATGGCCAATGTTGCGTATCTTTCAAACCATCGGTCGTAACATTGAATTGACACTTCCAAAAGCTCTGAATGGTCGGGTAAATGCTAGTGGCAACCTCGTTTAGCACCCCTGAAGATCCCTTAAGCATAAAATTGGTGATCTTTGTGAGTTTATATCTTGGAGCTCGTGCGAGGTAGAATCAATTTGTTAGGTGCTACGGGACCGTATTTTTGGAGCCTACAAAAGCCTGTCTCAGTTTTCAGAGACTCAATTTCTTTTAAGTTCAGAAACACATTCTTGGTCGGTGTCAGAACTCAAAGTGTTCCTTAGCTAAAATGACCAATCTTGCATATCTTTCAAACCGTCGGTCGTAGCATCGAATCGTCAATTCCAAAAGCTCTGGATGGTTTGGTAAATGCTAGTGGCAACCTTGGTCACCACGCACAGTCATTTGATCCCCGCCGATGACTCCATGCTAAAGTGTCCCTCAAGGTCCCTTAAGCATGAAATCGATGATCTTTGCGGGGTCATATCTAGGAGCTCGTGTGATGTAGAATCGATTCGTCAGGTGCTATGGGATTGTGTTGCCAGGGCCTACAAAAGTTTGTCTCAGTTTGTAGAGATTCAACTTCTTTTAAGTTCGCAACACATTCTCAGTCAGTGTCATAACTCAAAGTGTTCCTTAGCTAAAATGGATAACATTGCGTATCTTTTGAACCGTTGGTCATAGCATCAAACCGTCAGTTCCAACAGCTCCGGATGGCCAGGTAAATGTTAGTAGCAACCTTGTTCACCACGCATAATCATTCAATCCTCGCTGATGCTCCGTGCTAAAGTGTCCCTTAAGGTCCTTTAAGCATGAAATCGATGATCTTTGTGGGTCATATCTTAGAGCTCGTGCGACGTACAATCGATTTGTTAGGTGCTACAGGACTATGTTACCGCGGCCTAAAAAATTTTGTCTCAATTTTTAGAGATTCAACTTATTTTAAGTTCTGCAACACATTCTTGGTTAGTGTTAGAACTCAAAGTGTTCCTTAGGTGAAATGCCCAACGTTGCGTATCTTTCGAACCATCGGTCGTAGCATCAAACCGTCAATTCCAATAGCTTCGAATATCTAGCTAAACACTAGTGGCAACCTCGTTCACCATGCACAGTCATTCAATCCCCATCGATGACGTTGTGCTAAAGTGTCCCTCAAGGACCCTTAAGCATGAAATCAATGATCTTTGTAGGGTCATATCTCAGACCTCATGCAAGGTAGAATTGATTCATCAAGTGCTACAAGATCATGTTGCCAAGGCCTACAAAAGCCTATCTCAATTTTCAGAGATTCAACTTATTTTAAGTTCGGCAACACATTCTCACTCAGTGTCAGAACTCAAAGTGTTCCTCAGCTGAAATGACCAACGTTGCGTATCTTTCCAACCGTCGATCATAGCATCAAATCGTTAGTTCCAATAGCTCTGAATGGCTCGGTAAACCCAAGTGGCAACCTCATTCGGCACCCACAGTTGTTCAAATGCCACCGATGACTCCATGCTGAAGTGTCCCTCAAGGTCCCTTAAACATGAAATTGGTGATCTTTGTGGGGTCATATCTTAGAGCTCGTGTGAGGTAGAATTAATCTGTCAGGTGCTATGGGACTGTGTTATCGAGACCTACAAAAGTATGTCTCAGTTTTTAGAGATTCAACATCTTTTAAGTTCGGCAACACATTCTCGGTCGGTGTCAGAACTCAAAGTGTTCCTCAGTTGAAACAGCCAACATTGTGTATCTTTCGAACCATCAGTCATAGCATTGAACCATCAGTTCCAATAGCTCCAGATGGCCAGGTAAATGCTAGTGGCAACCTCATTCACCATGCACAATTGTTTGATCCCCACCGATGACTTTGTGCTGAAGTGTCCCTCAAGGTCCCTTAAGCATGAAATAAGTGATATTTGTGGGGTCATATCTCATAGCTCGTGTGACAAAGAATTGATTCATCAGGTGCTATAAGATCATGTTGTCAGTGCCTACAAAAGCCTGTCTCAATTTTCAGAGATTCAACTTCTTTTAAGTTCGGCAACACATTCTTGGCTGGTGTCAGAACTCAAAGTGTTCCTCAGTTGAAACGACCAACATTGTGTATCTTTTGAACCGTCAGTCGTAGCATCGAACTGTCAGTCATAGCATTGAACCGTCAGTTCCAATAGCTCTGGATGGCCAAGTAAATGCTAGTGGCAACCTCATTTACGATGCACAGTCATTTGATCCCCGCTAACGACTCCGTGCTGAAGTGTCCCTCAAGGTCCCTTAAGCATGAAATTGATGATCTTTGAGAGGTCATATCTTAGAGCTCGTGTGACATAAAATCAATTTATCAGGTGCTCGGGGACCGCGTTCCTGGTGCCTACAAAAGCCTATCTCAATTTTTAGAGATTCAACTTCTTTTAACTTCGGCAACACATTCTCGGTTGGTGTCAGAACTCAAAGTGTTCCTTAGCTGAAACGACCAACATTGCATATCTTTCTAACCGTCATTTGTAGCATTAAAATGTCAGTTCCAATAGCTCCGTATGGCCAATTAAATGTTAGTGGAAACCTCATTCGGCACCCACAGTCGTTCAATCCCCACTGATGACTCTATGCTGAAGTGTCCCTCAAGGTCCCTTAAGCATGAAATTGGTCATCTTTGTGAGGTCAAATCTCAGAGCTTGTGGAATGTAGAATTGATTTATTAGGTGCTACAGGACTGTGTCTTTGGGGCCTACAAAAGCTTGTCTTAATTTTTAGAGATTCAACTTATTTTAAGTTCAGCAACACATTCTCAGTCGATGTCAGAACTCAAAGTGTTCCTCAACTGAAACGGCCAATGTTGTGTATCTTTCAAACCGTTGATCGTAGCATCAAACCGTCATTTCCAATAGCTCTGGATAGCTGGGTAAACACAAGTTGCAACCTCATTCGCAATGCACAGTCATTTGATCCCGGCCGACGACTCCGTGCTGAAGTGTCCCTCAAGGTCCCTTAAGCATGAAATCGATGATCTTTGCGGGGTCATAACTCAGAGCTTGTGTGACGTAGAATCAATTCATCAAGTGCTACAGGACTGTTTTAGCACGGCCTACAAAATCCTGTCTCACTTTTGAGAGATTCAACTTCTTTTAAGTTTCACAAAACATTCTCGTTCGGTGTCAGAACTCAAAGTGTTCCTTAGCTGAAATGGCCAATGTTGCATATCTTTCAAACCGTCAGTCATAGCATCAAACCGTAAGTTCCAATAGCTCTGAATGGCTGGGTAAACACTAGTGGCAACCTCATTCAGCACCCATAGTTGTTCAATCCCCACCGACGACTCCATGCTGGAGTGTCCCTCAAGGTCCCTTAAGCATGAAATTGACAATATTTGTGGGGTCATATATCAGAGCTCGTGTGACATAGAATCGATTAATCAGGTGCTATCGGACCATGTTATTAGGGCCTACAAAACCCTATCTCAATTTTTAGAGATTCAACTTCTTTTAAGTTCGGCAACACATTCTCGGTCGGTGTTAGAACTCAAAGTGTTCCTCAGCTAAAATGGCCAACGTTGCGTATCTTTCGAACCGTCAGTCATAGCATCAAACCATCAGTTCCAACACCTCCGAATGGCTAAGTAAACACTAGTGGCAACCTTGTTTGGCAGGCACAGTCATTCGATCCCCGTCGATGACTCTGTGCTAAAGTGTTCCTCAAGGTCCCTTAAGCATGAAATTGATAATCTTTGTGGGGTCATATCTTAGAGCTCATGTGACGTAGAATCAATTCATCAGGTGCTATGGGACCATGTTGTCAGGGCCTACAAAAGTGTGTCTTAGTTTTTAGAGATTCAACTTGTTTTAAGTTCGGCAACACATTCTTGGTCAGTGTCAAAACTTAAAGTGTTCCTCAGCTGAAACAGCCAACGTTGCATATCTTTTGAACCGTTGGTTGTAACATCGAACCATCAGTTCCAATAGCTTAGAATGCCCAGGTAAATGCTAGTGGCAACCTCATTTGGCACCCACAATCATTTGATCCCTGCCGACGACTCCATGTTGAAGTGTCCCTCAAGGTCCCTTAAGCATGAAATTGGTGATATTTGTGGGGTCATATCTCAGAACTCATGTGACGTAGAATCAATTCATTAGGTGCTACGAGACCATGTTGCTGGGGCCTACAAAATCCTATCTCAATTTTTAGAGATTCAACTTATTTTAAATTCGACAACACATTCTTGGTCGATGTCAAAACTCATAGTGTTCCTCAGCTGAAATGGCCAACGTTGCATATCTTTCGAACCGTCAGTTGTAGCATCAAACTATCAGTTCCAATATCTCTGAATGGCTGGGTAAAGACTAGTGGCAACCTTGTTCACCATGCACATTCATTCGATCCCCATTGACGACTCCATGCTAAAGTGTCCCTCGAGGTCCCTTAAGCATGAAATTGGTGATCTTTGTGAGGTCATATCTTGAAGCTCGTGCAACATAGAATCAATTCATTACATGCTACAAGACCATGTTTTTGTGGTCTACAAAAGCCTATCTTAGTTTTCAGAGATTCAACTCATTTTAAATTCAGAAATAGATTCTTGGTCGGTGTCAGAACTCAAGGTGTTCCTCGGATGAAACGGCCAATGTTGCATATCTTTCAAACTATCAGTCGTAGCATTGAACCATCTATTCCAATAGTTCCAGATGGCTGGGTAAATGCTAGTGGCAACCTCATTCACCATGCATAGTCATTCAAACGCCGTCGATGACTCCTTGCTGAAGTGTCCCTCAAGGTCCCTTAAGCATGAAATCAGTGATCTTTGCGGAGTCATATCTTAGAGCTTTTGTGAGGTAGAATTCATCCATTATGTGCTATGGGACCATGTTGTCAGGGCCTACAAAAGCCTCTCTTATTTTTTAGAGATTCAACTTATTTTAAATTCGGCAACACATTCTC
Organism: Chamaecyparis obtusa; assembly: GCA_027943335.1. NCBI lineage: Eukaryota > Viridiplantae > Streptophyta > Pinopsida > Cupressales > Cupressaceae > Chamaecyparis > Chamaecyparis obtusa. Next base: position 319,058 of record BSBK01002579.1, on the reverse strand, counting down.
GGTCGGTGTCAAAACTCATAGTTTTCCTCAACTGAAACAGCCAACATTGCGTATTTTTTGAACCATCGATGGTAGCATCGAACCATCTATTCCAATAGCTCTGAATGGCCAAGTAAACACTAGTGGCAACCTTGTTTTCCATGCATAGTCATTCGAACCTCACTGACAACTCCGTGTTGAAGTGTTCTTGAAGGTCCCTTAAGCATGAAATTGGTGATCATTGTGGGGTCATATCTCGGAGCTCATGCGAGGTAGAATCAATCCATTAGGTGCTACGGGACCGTGTTGCTGGGGCCTACAAAAGGCTATCTCAATTTTCAAAGATTCAACTTATTTTAAATTTGGCAACACATTCTTAGTCAGTGTCAGAACTCAAAGTGTTCCTCAGTTGAAATGCCCAACGTTGCGTATCTTTCAAACCATCGGTCGTAGCATCAAACCATTTGTTCCAACAACTTTGAATGGTCAGATAAATGCTACTAACAACCTTTTTTGGCACACACAATCATTCCAATGACACCGATGACTCCAGGATGAGCAGTAGGATGAGTGCAAATATGTATTCTAGTGTTTGTCATCAACAATCAATTAGTTAGGGGAAAATTAGAAGCTAGTTTTTAAAAGCATAAGGTTGCACATCCACATCTATCGTAGTAATCTTATTAATAAAAGAACTCTTGCCAACATTACGGTACCCCAAGAATCCTTATATTATGTAATGTCCCTGATTTAGCAAGTACCTATGCTTTCTATTGTCAGTTCATTAATGTGATTCATGTGAGTTGATGGAATGTTTAGGGGATCTCTATGTGCACTTACTATTTATAGTAAGTCAGTTAGTGGCTCCTATTTTAGGCAAGGTAGTTGGATTTCAGTTTGATCTTCATTCTTCTTTAGTTGGGTTCATAATGTCAATCCATCTTCATATCTTATACAATTAAGCTTGGCTTAATTTATTATCATGTTACTTTATATTCTAATTAAAAAGTGTGTGCTTGACGCTTCAAGGCACTTAAGTGAGAAGTGTGTATTTGAAGCTAGAGTTTGGTGTGATGAAGAAGATTAAAGTTTTTTCTTAAAAAGCCTTCGACTTGCAAAAATGGATTTCATTGATTATGTTATATTTTGATGAAATGGAGAATTCTGTAATGGTTTGAAATGGTAAGGAGACTAGGGTTTAATTGCCAAGAAGAATGTTCATTCTTCTAGGCACTGTGTTGTGAGATGGAGTCTTGTGTCATTAAATAATACTAAGAATGTCATTGAGTTTTGAAAGTGGTGGGCAGCTAGCAAATCTGGGTGCATTTCTGGTACTGCTATGAATTAATGGCAAGAGGTTTGTTGTTCGAAGGTTTTAATACAAAGACTACGGCAACTAGACTTAATTATCATAACCACAGGGTCTTTCAATTCTCTGCCAGGTGTAAGTCTTCCACAAACGGTTCTTCCCAGCAGGCGCGGGTTTGATAACATTATCGGGTGTGTGAGTTGATGCTTTGCTATTACATTCTAGGAGCCACAAATTCAATAACAGAAGTTGCATGAGCAATTTCAGCTGGAGATTATACTTTCAGTCATAGTAGATGAAATAACAGGTGCATGAATGTTATTTTAATTTGAGGAGATTATGAAATATTAGAAATTATAATAATGAACATGGAGTTTCAATTTATCGAATGTCTTGAAATTTAAATGAAGAATTTTCAACCAAGCTATAAATAAATTGTTTAAGCATTAGTATCTGGATTTGTCAGAATTTCTTTAAAAAATTATCATTGCAAGAACAAGAGCCACTTAGGCTTCTTACATATTATATTTATACATTTATGCATTCATTTCATTACTTTTTTTATTATTACAGTTAAGGAATTTACTATTATTGAGGACAGTGACTAACATTTGTAGCACAGTCAGCAAGTTAAACATACAAGCATAACTATAAGGCATGGGAAATTTACAAAGCAAAGACATGAACATAAACATAATTTAGTATACATCAATACACCAAACACATGAATTTCATACCTAAAACATAAAAAATATATATTCATAGGGCATGAAGTCAAATATATATGTCCAATAATGTCATACATTGAATATATTTAATACAGTAAAATGACTTCCTCAAAGCCAAATGGATGTACAACATATCACTGATACAATATACAAAAAATATGCCCACTAATGCCATATAGGCATACAATCCATATCCCTAATCTAGTCCTTTCCTGCTAGGGGAAGAAAACAAATCCCGAGCTGTCTTCGATCGTCGCATCGATGGAGATGCAGTGGATGCCATAGTCTTCCGAGTGCACTCACTCATCCTCCTTTCTAGACTCTTCTGTAGCTCGACCTGATAAAAAAAAAATTAGATAGAGATAACTAATATACATCAAAATTGAATTATACAATGACATAAAATTGAATATTGGCTTCCCGCTAGCAAATAGTCACTATGTTCATCCACCGAAGGCACATGCTAGCGATCTGGAGTTATAAGTCCCTACAAAAATGATCAAAATAATAATTAAAATACATACATGGATATCATTATAAAATTCAATACAAACTATTAAAATAACAATTAAAGTTAAGTGATCTCTTTCATACCTCAGTCAGTGCTTCAGAACTAGCTACTGTTGCAGCTACTCCACGATCCAAAGTATCACGGACAGAAGGAGGAGTCTCTGATGTCAAAAGATTAAAATGAAACAAAAAAAGTAAATTATGCAGTTATCAAGATTACATATATTTTTTACAACCCTACTAATGAGTAAATGATACCTCTGTGAAGGTTCCACCGCGTCCTCCGGTGTGCGGTGTCAAAGTTGAAGCTCCAACATTCAACTAGTGCACATGTACATGGAAAATTATAAGATAACCATTCATATAAGAACGTACTACTGACATGTTAATTATAATGGATTATTACATGTATACCTGTGGACTTAATGGTGACCTCACAAACCCAAGTGAAAGAATGTAATCATCATGCCTTTGGATTTTGATCATAATTTGTCTAGTAATTTAGTCATTCATTCATTAATTAAATATGATCAAGTAAATCCAATTAATATGCAAATAAAGATACCTTAAGGAAAGTTGCACGATGCCCTTCGCTATCTGTTGTGAACGTCGATGGTCCACCATTGCACATCTAATGCACATGCACAATAAGTTAGGATAAAATTATTCATATAATTACATAATAATCAAATATGTTAATTAAATGTTTTATTCAATACATACTTGTGCAATTGACGATGATGTGTAAAAGGAGACATTAGGATCATTGCCACCACCACCGCCACTGACACTCTTGCCCTAAATTTTCATCATAAATAATAGATACTAAATTAAATAGTTATTCTTTTATAAATGAAATATGATCAAAGCAATTTAATGAACTTGGAATTATTTACCTGTGTGTCAATGCCAAATGTCGTATTTAGAAAGTTATCGGTCATCAATCCAGAATCCTCTTGCTCTCTCTCACTAGTACCAAATGTGCACAAGCATCCATATGACCGACAAATATGCCCCCTCGAGGATTGACCATAGTCACCCTCAACTAAAGGAGTGGCACACTGAATGAGAGTCTGTGTCAGAGCACTAATCATGCCTAGTGTGTCTTCCTCTACATGTTCCTTCACAACGGAAGGAATACTAACATGATCCAATGGTGGCTTCCCACTAACAACCCTAGGTGCGTTAGGGTCACGATGTGCCTCTGATCGATCAAACGATGAACCCCCTCCTCTACCCTGAGAATCCAACATGTCAAAATAATTTGGCACCACCTTGAGTACAAACTCGCAATAGAGTTTCCTCAAGAAATATATAGGAACTTCATGATTGTTACAAGGAGGTGAATCAAAGACCATCCACCATCTCTCCCAAAAAAAAATTTTAATGTCTTCATTTATGCACCAATGAATTGGGAACCTCCTTGTTGTAGTTCTAAGAGTATTTGCATCCCCTGGTTTTTTAAATAGCTAGCAAATGTCATCTTTTGTGAATTTTTTTTTTTTTATGTCCGCATAAGATAATTTATTTGCATAATATTGTTTTTGTTCTTCTCTTTTATCCCGCCATAAATTAATTTTCCCACTAACTGCACTTACGTGGGTCAAGATTGCTTCCAATGATTTTGCAAGTCTTGCCCTTCCAGGATTTGTATCACTAGAATCTTTTAACCTATTAATTAAATATTCTAATTCTTTTTGCCCTCTTTCAATTTGGTTCAAAAAATTTTGTTGTGTTTCAGGAGGAGGTTTCTCGATTGGTGGAGGCAATTGAGGTTCATTTTCTTCATTTCTTTCTTCATTCGGTTCTTCATTTGGTTCTTCATGAGGAGACAGAGGGTTTGGTGGAGGGAGATTATTTCTTCCTGGCAATTAAAAAAACTACATTTTAAAATATTGATTACACAACAAATTTAAACAAAAGCAAATTTGAACAAAACAAATTTAAACAAAAACAAATTGCAACAAAACTAAAATTTTAAAACAAATAAGAGGCATGATAAGTTGTAAAAACACTTACCTCTTCTCTCGAATCGAACTTGACGACGCTGTGGAGCCATTTGATCGATGGATGAACAAAAATAATCAACTCACAAACAACTATAATAGGGCGTGCACACTTTCAAATATCCTCTTAGCTGAAAACGCAGGTTTGAGAAAGCAAAATGAGCTCAAACCCGCGTGGAGCAAAAATATATAACTTTTTCAAAAGGGCATATGCCCTATAGGGCGCACACCCTATGGCTTGGGTTTCCCAAGCCTAAGGCTTGGGCAACCCAAGCCATAGGGTGAACGCCCTTTAGTGCGTGCGCACTATTCGTGATGGGGGACCAAAAAGAAAAGTGGCATATTTTTGGTCCCCCATCTTTGTGCACTTACCCCTCTATTTTTAGAATATATACCAAATGCACAATTTCATGGAAATATTGCTAGATACTAATGAAATTCGTTATTTCATTATGTTCATTATGGGTGAGCTATTTCATTATGGATGTTGCTACAATGAATCTCTCTGATGATTTTTAAATTTTTTTCCTATGTTCCTTAGGGTTGTCCTAGGTTCACTAGGGTTTTCTTAGGTTCATTATGACTTTCCTAAATTCTAGAAATCGCTCACGTTCACTAGGATATTTCTATGGGTTTAGGACACATAAGGGACATTATCGATAGGGCATGGTGTTGAGTGTTAGGGAGAGTTGAGAGGAAAAATGGGACCATGATTAGGGTAAACCCACCTGTATACACTAAAAAGTGACTTCATTAATTAATTAAATATTTATTATTTAATTAATATTGACTTGATGAATTAATTAAATATTTATTATTTAATTAACATTTATTTCCTCTATTTATTAATTAAAATATTTAATTTATTTGATAAATTCACTATAGTTTATTCTCCTATCCTAAGTCTTCAAAATAGTCCTATTAAAGTGAATTAATCAATTACACAATCACCAAATATGACTAAGTCCCCTAGTCCACCTCATCCACCTAGTCACCTGACACATCACCTTGGCTAAGATAATTAATTATTATTAATTATTAAATACTCATTATCCTCACCCACACATGTCCTATTTTAAAGGGCTATGTGGCCTCATAAGACTTGGTCTCATGACCACATGTCTTCCCCTACACTAAGTCAAGAGGTTATCGCTATTCCTAAGGAGATTCTCAAGCCACCTAAAGGAATTTAAAGTGACTCATGGGACACTTGTACCAAGAGTCCTCATGAGGAAAATGTCCTTCCTTCTTCCTCTCATTGGTCTTTGTGATACACTTGACATGTGTCTTTCCCTTCCTCCTCCTTCTCTTCCATATCAATGTAGGAGGAATATCCTCCCTACTCTTCCTCTCACATTCCAACTATATCCCCCTTTCTCTCAACCCCTTCAACCAAGTCAATCCTAGCCCTAAGATCTTCCATCTTTCAATCTCCACCCTTGGATTGTGCCACCTAGGCTTGAGTCCTCCAAAAATCTATAAAAGGAGCCTCATTTCCCCTTTGTGAGCTAATATCTAATAGGCAATCAAGCAATAGGAAATAGTGATTTTCAAGCATACAAGCATTCTAAGCATCAAAGCATTCAAATCTTCAAGCATCCAAGCCATTTTCATATCACTTGCATTTCATCCATTAATTGCATAATCAAGATTTTAAGCCATTTTGCATACAATTCACTCAATCTCCACACTTTGGTGACATCATGGGCAAGGAGCTTCATTTGGAAATCTGAGTGCTCAACACATCCAAGAAATCAAGGCTAGGAGGCCAATGGAGACAAGCTACATGGTAGGTGAAGGTAAAGCTTTGTTTTAGCTTCATTTTGATTGTATTCTTCATTTTTGTTTGCTAATTAGATAGATTTATTAGCATTAATTTATTTAATATATCCTTTCTATTAGTTAGACATCTAATTTGCATACATTTTTGGCACCCACCATGGGGCCCACCCCATGTTTTAGACATTTTATTTTTAGTTTTTCCATGTGTAGATTTCTACAAGTCATTTCTGTACATCCATTCATGACTTCTACACATATATCAATTTCTGATGCGCATCCATTCTACTACCGCCAGTCATTTTCCTGCCTTTTCTATCTTTTTCACTTTTAGGATCTTTATGCGCAATTATTTCATTATTATGCACTTTCATCACATTCTGTTGTGCATCTATTTTTGTTGTGCATTCATTCCATCCCTGTGTGCAAACGTTCACTATTTCTGCGCATTCACTTTCTATTTTTGCTCATCCATTTTCTATTTCTACGCATTCAGTATTTTTAGTGTTAAATTTTAGTTTTTTTTAATCATTTTAATCTTAGCTAATCACCTTAACAGATCTCTATTCATTCTTGTAGATTGTAGGCTATTTTGCAACTCGTAAATCTGAAGACCCCATTGCTAAATTTTTAACAGTTTACTTGCAGGTTCCTAGGGGGTTTGCAAAATAAACTATAACCTTGTTTGTGCTTTTAAAATATGACATGTTTTTCAAATTTGTGTGTTTTCTTTAGCTTATCAAACTATATGTTGTGTCTTTCTTTAATAAGCTATTTGTAATCCCAAGATTATAACAACGTATCCTCTCCCCTCACCATTCGTGGATCTTGGGTGTAAGAGAAACTGTTATAATCTTTAGAGAGCAATTTTTGGTGGGAAAAGAGGTACTCACCCCAAGGAATGACCCAACTGGTAACAGGGTAAAGCCAAGCCCTTCTGAACTATTATATAAAAAATGCCACTATGATTAGTCTCACAGTGGATAGGTGTGAATTCGTTGTGGCAACCAAAATCTCCTCTAGTACCTTTATGGTGCGTTAAAGTCCCTATATTGTTAAGGTGAAAATCTTAAATTGGAAGGATTGGGAGAGCCCCCTTAATTGGGAAAATGACTTGATCACAACCACCTGAACAGATGTCCTTACTACAAACTTTTTTTTAGTGGCCAAAAATCCTCTATTTGTTGGCTCAAGGGGTCACCCAAGCCCGTGAAGACACCCACATTACTCACGGTTCATAGTAGAGATAGCAGTTCTTTGGGAATTAATGACCCATTGAATTAGGAACTTGGTGTGCTAGAGAAGTGAGTGAACTGTAAGGAGGAACCCGTGCCTCCAAGTTCCTAGGCTATCCGATTTGAATTTTTGTGGCTGGATTTTATTATCCAAGTGGGGATTCAATAGATATTGCCCTTGCCAACCTTAGGATTTTAAGCATGTTTTTGCATACATACTAGATTAATTTAGATTAGATCATTCCTTTCTTGTGTGTGTGTGTGTTTATGCATTTCACTTTGTCAAAAAACCAAACCATCAGAAAAACAAAAAAATTCAAATTTTCAAGCCAAAATCATCAGAAAACAAGAAACTGTGTATTTACAACTTACTATTGTGCATATGTTCAAACCTGTTGCACTTTTATTACTATCATTGTGCATTTATCAAGCATTGTTACACATTTATCTGATTCGGCTGTGCATATACCTGACTGTCTTGCACATTTGTTTCCATGCATACATAATAGAGAACCTTTGTGTGGATCCTAGCAAATTCATATAGACTTTTTCGGATACCCATTTTTGTCTTTAGTATGATTCTGGAAACACATTCAATTTTATCAAACCTTTGATCTTCAATTTGACCATTTTCATCCTCTTTCACCATATTTCTTTCATCTAAAATCCCCAAAATCAATCCCAAATCTTCAAATTTTTCCAATTAGTGGTGAATCATTACCTTATCAGATTTTGATCTTTGTGATTTTATCATATCAGGATTTATCATCCTCAATCACCAAACTTACCTAGGTTATTATCTTTTGATTCTCTTTGTCACATCATAGTGAGCTCCATACCTCCTATAGACTTAGATTATCAAATTGTTACACTTATCTCAACACTGTTAGGTTCATTTCTACATCTATCTAATCAAACACATTCCAAATCTTTCATCAAAATATTCCGTCCCAACATCATCTTTCAAATTTTTTGGTTCAAACTCGATCTAAGAAGCTCAAACAAACCATTGATCTAGAATCTGTAGACAAGATGGAAGGAAACAACAACAATGAGGAAAACCCTTGGTCTAGACTTCCTAAGAAAACTTCAATTTTTACATCAGATGAAGAACCCACATATCAAGAGTTGAGAGATGCTATGCAAGATGCTAAATTCTACAATGTCATGGAAAGACTCTTAGACATGGATAAAGAGATGTACTTTCTCATGCTTTCTCAACAAGGGGAAAAAATACCAAGTAATTTTGATGTCTCCACTCTTAAAGAACCACCTATCAAAAAAAATCAAGAAATCCCTAGTGGTTCTCAAGAGACACATGCTCATGGAGAAAAGGAAAACACTCAACAAAATAGTGCTTCCCAAAACACTCAACAACATAGTGCTCCCCAAAACACTCAACAAAATAGTGCTTCCCAAAATACTCAACAACATAGTGCTTCTCAAAACACTCAAGGATCTACATTATCTTTGGATCCCGTTCTACAACAAATCCAGATGCTTCAACAACAAATCCATGAAAGCCAAACTGGATCATCAACCAAGAAGTACTCCTTAGATGATATATGTCCTTATCCTTTTGATAAACATTTAGCAATGATTTCATTCCCTCCTCATTTTGAGGTACCTAAATTTGACAAATACAAATTGAGTTTAGATCCACAAGACCACATCCGTGAGTTTTTTACTTCTTGTATTAAAGTCACTCACAATGACACTTATCTTATGTGAATATTTCCATGTAGTTTAGGAGGACAATCCATGGAATGGTTCTCCAAATTACCCCCTGGCATCAAATCTTTCAATGAACTTATTGAAAAATTTGTGACTCATTACTCATATAACATCAAACATGAAGTCACTATGCTTGATCTTTTCAATGCACAACAAAATAATGGAGAACCCTTCCTTACTTTCTTGCAAAGATGGCATCAATTATTTGCCAAGTATCCAAGAACAATTCTTGAACAAGAAAAGATGGATATCTTTGTGCATAACCTTACACAAGAAATGAGCTATAGGATGCAATTGCAATGTCCTCCAAACTTTAACAAGCTCATAGAAAATGGAATCAAAATTGATAATCTATGGTTAGAAAAGGTGATATTAAGCTTTACTCCAAGGATAATTTTGGGTCTTCAAATTCAAATCCCAACAAAAATAACAATGACAAGTCTAAATTTTGGAACAAAAATAAGAATATCATCAATGATGGGATTGTTGATAATCGACATGTTAAACCAACACATCTTCTTTTGAATCTCACAAGAAAAGCCAATGCTACTCAACCTACCCATAGAAATCAAAGTGCAAATAGAACTTTTACTCATTTGGGTGAATCTCTTGAATCTGAATTAAGGAAGTTGATCACAAAGAAACTCATTGCACTTCCTGAAACTAGAGATTTTGAACCTAGGGTGAAACCTTCTTGGTGGAATGATAATGATTATTATGAATTTCATAGAGGGAAAGGTCACAAAAGCAATGATTTCCAAAGACTTAAACACACAATACAAGACTTGATTGAAAGTGGTGAAATAAGTGTTGATGGACATACCTCAAACGAGTCACGTATGGCTTTTAAAGATCACATTTTTGAATGTCATCCTTAAATACCACTACAATACCACATCTTATAAGTATGTAAATCACATTTTTGAATGTCATCCTTCTTAATACGATATCAGTGTTATTACTATAAAGGAAAAGTCTGAGAGTCAACCAGTTAATGTTACAACTCGAGCCCAATCTAAGGTTACTCTTCAAGGTGTCTCATCTAAACCTAACACCTCTCAAAACAAGTCTATCTATGTTCCAAAATCCATGCCAAATGTTTCCAATCAATATAATATTTTGGATCAATTGAAGAAAATACCAGCTCAAATATCTATACTAGAGCTTTTGCATCTATCACTGTCTCATAAACATATTCTTGAGAAAGCTCTCCTAGAAACTCATGTTCCTACAAATATAGATCAAGACCAGTTTCAAGCTATGGTGGGACATTTGACAACTCCACATTACCTTTCTTTTATTGAGCATGATGATCTATCCATTAATCAACCACATAATGCTCCACTCCATATAGAAGTCTTTGTACAAAATCATAAAATCAAGAGAGTACTAATAGATGGAGGAGCTGGCTTGAATATATGCACTTTGAAACTAGTCCTTGCATTGGGATTTTCTAAAAATGTTGTAGATCCAAAGAAGAAAATCATAATTAAAGCTTATGATGAAGAAGAGAGGTCATCCAAGGGATCTATTTTTCTTCCTATTAGAGTAGGTCCTGTAGTCAAATATGTACTTTGTCAAGTTCTTGATATGGATCTCACATATAACATCCTTTTGGGGAGACCCTGGATTCATTCTATGTAATCCGTGCCAATGACTTATCATCAGTGTCTAAAATTTCCCCACAATGGACAAGAAATAACTATCAAAGGAGATCTGAATCCTTTCTAGTATTACAATACTGTGATGAAAACACTTGAATCTTTGGTACCTTATAATCGTGCTAGATCTTTTGCAATCACACCCATTGATCCAAGTAATATATCATCAACTTCTAAATCTAATGGGATCAAGAAAGACATAAAAGAAAAAAGTATGGGAGAATACACTTTGGGTCAAACCTTTTATATCACAGAGTTAACTTTATCTCCTAGATTATATGGAAAAGCCTTGATTATCAAAAAACAATCAGAATCCCATTCTACACTTATTTATGACACATTTATAAGTGGGGGCACTATATCAAAAGAAGCAGCTGAGCATAATGCTAACCATTTGCTTAAACCTCACAAGAATGAAGAAGATGTAAAACATGAATATATATCACCTGATGTATATGGTAAAGGTCATACTTTGTTGCAAAAGATGGGATACCAAGGTAGTGGACATATAGGGTTGTAGAGAGAAGGTGTTATAAAGCCAATTTTGAAAAATCCAAACTACCAAAGAGATACCACAGGATTAGGATACAAAGGAGAAGGACCAAAAGAAACTAAAGGAAAAAAGAAGATCACACTTTTTCATGAGACATCTAAAGCTCCTGCATTATAGTTCCACAAACATGGTATGTATGTAGATCCAAAAAAGAAAATGATAGCAATAGAAATCATTAATATACTTAGAGATGATGATGATGATGATTCTAACTCTAATGATTATGAATGGGATTCATTATATGACTATACTGAAGAGACAGGATTTGATGTTGTCCATACCTATAGTAACGATTATCATGAGGGGGGGAGTTTAAGGACAGGACCACTAGGATTAGATCCACATGATACTACTCTTGATGATTGTAAGGAAAGTGATAATTATCTTATGATAGACACTTTGGATGAGAGTATGGAAATAGACCTTGCTGATACAATCATAAACCTTGAAAAATTCTCTATCAATACCATCTTAGCCTTTGAAATTGACCCAAATGATCTGATACCCCTTGTACATCCTAAGCTTATAGATTGGGATTCTCCCAATAATCCATAACTTGATGTCTTTCATAATGATGACACAATTATTGACTATCTTGGAATCAGAAATCATCTACCACAAGGGGATCATAAGTCAGGATTTCTGATAGAAATCAATGACATTTCTTGTTTTGGAGAGGGTGCCAATCCTTTCAGTCATAAAAATGTTAAAATAATCAATAGATCTAATGGTGAAAACCACTCATTGGCAGTGTTAGATCCTAAAAAAGTAAAAAGAAAAGACGTATCTGAGGGTGAAAACCTCTCCGAGGTGCCTGAAGATAGAAGGATTGACACTCCCCCCAATTACATGTATCATGAACTATCTGCAATACTTATTGAACCAACATTGCCACTCAACATTGGAACAGAGGAGTCCCCACGTATCTTGAAAGGGGAAGCATCTTTAATAGAATCAGAGAAAGAAGATTTTTCACAAATTTTCAAGGAAAGACAAGTCAACTTTACCTGGTCTTATGCTAATATGTCTAGACTAGATCCTAATCTTATTATGCACCACTTATCTATTGAACTAGGAATTAAGCCAGTGAAACGAAAACTCAAAAAAATGCATCCTCATATTGCACTTATGGTGAAAGAAGAATTGAAGAAGCTCCTATATGTTGGATTCATTCATGCTATTGATTATGCTGAATGGATTTCTAATATTGTACCAGTATCCAAGCCAGACAATTCCATTAGGATTTGTATAGATTTTCCTAATCTCAACAAAGCTTGTCCTAAAGATGACTTCCCATTACCTAATATTGTTATCATAGTTGATTTGACAGCTGGGCATGAGATGTTGTCTCTAATGGATGGTTATTCTAGCTATAACTAGATCAAGATTGTGCCAGAAGACCAAGAAAAGACTACTTTTACATGTGCTTAGGGCACATATTGTTGAAATGTGATGCCTTTTAGGCTCAAGAATGCTGGTGTAACTTATCAGAGGGCTATGATGAAAATCTTTCATGACATGATACATACTATAATGGAAGATTATGTTGATGATATTCTAGAAAAATCCAAAAATAGAGATGGTCATTTAAGAGTGCTGGATAGAATATTCACCTGGATGGAAAAGTATCAGATTAGACTCAATCCAAAGAAGTGTGCATTTAGGGTTACATTAGGGAAACTGCTAGGGTATATTATCTCAACTAAAGGTAAGGTTAAGAAAATCATGGAGATGGCTTCCCCTATAAATATCGGTCAGTTAAGATCTTTACAAGGACACCTCCAATAAATCAGAAGGTTTGTTTCTCAATTAGCAGACAGAAGTCATCCTTTTCAACACATGTTACATAAAGACATCTCATTCAAGTGGGATGATAAGTGTGAGGAAGCCTTCACTAAGATCAAGCAATATTTGGAAAATCCTCTTACTCTTGTGTCACCGATTCTAGGCAAGCCACTTTTTCTCTATATTTCAGCTACAAAAGTCTCACTAGGTGCTCTTCTGGCCCAACAAGATCAAGAAGGAAAAGAAAATGCTATATATTATATCAGTCACACCCTTGTGGGATATGAACTAAAATATTCACCAATTGAATGAGCATGCCTAGCAATAGTCTTTACTTCACAAAAGTGGGAACATTACATGTTGTCTCATTCCATCAAGCTTATTGCAAAGATCGATCCATTGAAATATCTTTTGAGCAAAACAATGTTAATAAGAAGATTAGCTAAGTGGGTTATGTTACTTAGTGAATTTGATATTGAGTACATGGATATGAAGGCCATCAAAGGACAAGTAATTGCAGATTAATTAATTGAGGAACCACTCATAGATGATCAACCTATCCACATAGAATTTCTAGATGCACATATCCTGACATTATCTACATAGACATGGAAGTTGTACTTTGATGGATCATATACTCACCATGGCTTAGGAGCTGGAGTGTTATTTGTTACACCATAGGGATATATAATACCAAAATATTACAAGCTACTTTTTCCTTGTACAAACAATGTAGCTAAGTATGAAGCCTTGATGATTGTGTTGAAAATGGCTCTACAGTGGAAAGTAACTGAATTGAATGTTTATGGAGACTCTCAGCTTATTATCAATCAAGTTAATAATGAATATCAGACAAAGGATAACAAGTTGCTACCATATAAATGTATGGTGGATGACTTTAAGCAATATTTTTCAATCATCACCTTTGAGAAAATTCCAAGGCATGATAAAAAAGCTACAGATGCTATGGATACAATTTCTTCTCTATTTGATGTAGAAGATACAAAAGCCCATTTTGAGTTCTTAGTGGAATCCTCAACTTATCCTGTGTATGATGATCTTGATACAAGTATCATATGTCATATTATCGGACAAGATTCCCCTACTTATGGAAAAATATATTCCTATCTAAAATACAATACCATTCCACCTAACATGTCCAGAAACCAAAAACAAACCTTTTTACGCCAAGCTTCTCGCTATCTCCTAATATCTAACACCCTGTATCGGCGAGGTCTTGACGGTGCTCTCTTATGATGTCTTGAACATGATGAAGCTCAAACTTCCTTACAAGACGTACATGAGGGTATTCATGGGACACATTCGAGTGGTCCTTCCTTGGATAAGAAGCTCATGCGTATGGGTTACTATTGGACTACTATAGAGATAGATTCATTTCAATTTTCTAGGAAATGCAAGAAATGTTAGATACATGGGAATCTTATTCATGCACCAGCACAACATCTTCAGCCTTTTACAACAACATTTTCATTTATTTAGTGGGGACTCGACCTTGTGGGTACAATTCACTCTCCATCTTCCAATGGCCATAAATACATTATCACCACAACTGGGTATTTTACCAAGTGGATTGAATTCATTCCATTAATCACTACCACTGGAAAAGAAATATCCATGTTTATCCTTAATTATATCATTTGTAGTGTAGATATGGTATCCCTATGCATCTTATTATGAATCATGGGAAACAATTCCAAAATCAAGACATGGATGAATTATGTGAGAAGTTCCACATCACACACCACTATTCCACCATTTACTATCCCAAAGGTAATGGCCAAGCTGAGGCATCTAATAAGACCATTGTCAAGATCCTTCAAAAGACTGTCAATGACGTTGGCTGTGACTGGCATATTCAATTGAATCCTACATTATGGGCTTATCACACTTCTATCTATACTCCCACTGGAGCCACACCATATTCCCTTGTCTATGGATTTGAAGTTGTTCTGCCCCTCAAGGTTGAGTTACCTTCTCTTCGTGTATCCCTGAAAGATTTAATTCCAGATGAAGGGTATAGGATTGCACGGCTAATTGAATTGGAATTTTTGGATGAACACCGTCAGAGATCCTATGATCATTTGAAATTATATTAGCAGAGGATGTCTCTTCAGTACAACAGTAAAGTGAAACCCAAAGAATTTCAAGTGGGTGATCTAGTCCTTCATGAGAATCCCAAAAATCAGCAAGATCATGAGAAGAAGGGTAAGTTTGAACCCAATTGGTTAGGTCCTTTTGTGATTATGATAGTCTATGGCTCCAGGGCTTATCAATTGTCTACATCTAAGGAATATCTCTTGGATGAGCCTCTTAACAACATGCATCTCAAGAAGTTCTATGCTTGAAATCCCAATGCAAGGGGTATGTATATAAATAAAATCTCAAAATTGTAAAAAAAATCATAATCTAAAAAATACAAAAAAATCAAAAAATCAAAAGAAAATTGCAATAAAAACATGTGGTGAAAACTTGGAAATAAGGGCCATTTGTGACAAGTTAGCTCCTTTCTCTATTAATATTCTTCTAACGTGTTGTCTCATTGTATATATCCATAATAAAGTGACTAGTCAAGTCACCATTCCCACCATGTATATATCATAATAAAATGACCAATTCATAGCATACTATTCACTATATATATCCATAATAAAACCCCGCCATAGCTTGGTCTATTGTCTTGGTCTTCATCCTAGTCTTGTGGTGTCCTTCTTCATCCATAATAAGTCATTCCATCACCTAGCTGGGGGCATGTCCTCAACCTAGTTTGGGAAGTGGATCTATGATAGTAATGACTCTTAGAGGACAAAATGGAGTACTTTCACCAGACATACAAATACAATCAAATGTTCTTACACAATGATATCCTCATCATGATTCATAACCTGTGATCAACCTTTCAAACATGACTGCTCATCTATGCATTTCAAATGGCTATACATTAAACAAACTGATCAATAAACATAACACTATCTTTTGGAAAAGAAATGTATATTCATGGAAGGCATGTTTGAATGATTTGTTATAGATTATGCATTCATATATGGATTTCATTTTTATCTTGTTTCCTACTCTATTTCGGGGTATCTTTGACATGAGTTTAAAACTCCCATATGTCATTGATTAGTATGTCTAGGATAGGGCATGATATTTTATTTGATTGTTGTTTGTGGAATTTTTTTTGATGAAGTCGAAGGAATAAGTAATTGGGGTTTCTGTGCATAAGTGCCTTCATCAATTTAATAATATTGACAACATACAAATCATGTTGTTCTATAAATACTATTAACGATGATACACCGCACATACCTCGACTCCAAATATTTGTTCCCCGATGGTGGGGAGAATGTTCCTTGTCTGTTATGCAAATGAAACTCAGGTCATCTCAGTTTAATTATACCTAGATTCTTGTCAAGTTTTCTATATTAAACTCCATGTAAGAATTTCTCAGGTCATCCTGGTCTAATTATACCATGATGCTTGCATTTTCTTTCAATATAATGAGCTCAATGATGATAATCAAATTCTAGTTATTATGAAGTTCTAAGATGTTTCATGAAGCTGTGGAGATATTCATTTCATATTTCATTTTGCATTACACTTAGATGAATCATTGTTGCATATCAGTGTTCCTTTTATAGGGATTTGAAGGTTATCTTGCTTATCAGGTCATATGTTCCATTTGTCCATTCTTCTTGTGTCGGATACATTGTTATTTAAGTTGAGGACATTTGGGTAATAAAAATACAAATTTCATCATGCATTTTAAAGTTTTGCATATTTTATCCTCATTATCACATTTCATTACTTTGCATAATTCATTATGAATGTATCATTTTCATTAGTTTTGATCATTTGTATAAAACCGTTTGTATATTCATATGCATGTTTTTAACCATTTATATCATTTTTCATTATATCTCTCATCTCATCACATTTTATTTATCATGTTGTAGGTTATTACATTTTATCTTCTTTTATCATATTAGAATTAGTCCAACTCTTTTCGTGATTTTCATTACATACAATATCATTAGTCATATCATCCATTACATGCATTTTCATCTGTTCATTTATTATTCATTATTTACATTGTCATATTCATCATTGTTTATCCATCATTGTATTAGCAACACATAACATTAAATAACTAACCATTTAGGAAATGCATTTATATAAACATCAACATCACATGATAGATCATTAACCACTATGCATCCAAATGAAAGTAAACCATTTTTTTTGCATTTATGGAATATAGGTACTATGCATAATCAAAGTAAATCATCACATCCTACATATGTCAGTAAACACATGTATATATAATCATTAAAAAAAATCATAATAGAGCATCATTATGCATAAATAGTCCATCAAATAAAAAGTCCATAAAAATAAATAAAATGTCCAAATGTCCAATGATATCTCATAAAATGATAATGTGTCCAAGAGTGTCCATCAAGTCATAAGCATAATGAAAAATACTAATACAATGGTGATCCAGATACAAAAAGTGTGTATACAACATAGCTATGAGCCACTGCCTCTAGACTCAGTCTATCACTGTCTACATGCTGCAATAACTGGTACCGATGTTCCTGCATCTCCTAAACCAGTGGGAGGTCTGGGAGGATGTGATGATACCCCTCCACTACCAGTAGGTCCATGCCTCTGATGAATAGTTGTCTTGACTGCATAGGACCAATCTATGAAACTCCCGATCCAATGATCTCTAGGCACAACCTATTTGTAAGCATCCTTCCAGTAGGTGATCTCCCTATCAGTTTGTACCATCACTTGCAAGCTATTTGCATGAGGTCCTAATGCCTCTATCATCTGTAGCTCATCCACTAGAGTCTTGGCCTCCTCTAGTCACTATATGGTGATGTCTCTCTCATATCTGATCACTACCATCTCACTCTCTAGTCTCTCCACCTGTCTCTCGAGTCCTGGGACACGGTCAGCTTGTACCTATGTCATTGCTAGTATCACTAGAAATGCATCACTATCTATGTCCTCCTCCTCTACTGCATCCCTTTGAAAATAGGGATCCTGGCCCCTAACATCATTCTCTTCATGTACATCTTGTACCCCCACATCTAGCATCTTCACATCATCTCCAATATCGAGCATATGCTCATCCTATATATCATCATGTACAAGTCCACCCTATATTTCTCTCTCTTGGCCAAGTATCACATCTATCTCATCATGTACCTATCCTACCTATATAGGTACCTATGCCTATACCACAAGATCCACCTATCTTAGGGTAGTTGTTGCTATCTGTGTAGGTGGCTGGTGTCGCATCTATCTAGCTGGAAGTGGCATCAAGCCTCGCTATCAAATACCTCCACCTCTCATGTGAGGCCCAAGTCTATCACCCCTACCTCCACCATCACCACCATTGCCTCCATCATCTCCATCACCACCATCACCTCTACCCCTCCCTCAGCCTCTCCTATCATGGCCTTATCGCATGTCTCTCTATCTATCTGCAGCATCCCTCTCTAGTGGCCTCTCTGTCAGGTCATGAGTCAATCTAGGGAATAGATGATCCCTAAGCTGTCTCTCATAATCCTCTGTCATACCAGGGTCTATGACCCCCTATCTCATCGACCATGCCTGGAATGACATGTATAAGAACTCCTACTATGCAATCTCAAAGGACACCATCAGTCCCCAATCCCATATCTCTTGATGCGTGCAAGAAAACTCTATAACACCCTGTGGCATCCCCTAGATCCTGCCAAACTATCATAGGACCCAGCTAACCAAATGCCTCTATATAATATAGGGAGTCCTCCCTATCATCTATTAGGACTTGAAGTAGTATTCAAGTTGGTGCTCATCCTCCCATAGCTCACTCCCAAGGTAGGGTCTCCAAATAAAAAAATCTATGGTATCAAAAGTATAACACCAGAACTCTAGATGTCCTAGCTTGTGCTGAGACTGGATAAATGCATATAGAAAGATATAAGGCTTCCCTACACCTTAGAATATCATGGCTACCAAATGTGTAACTACAATATGCTCCCATGCCCATACATGGAGCAGAGTCATGCCAGCTGATAATGATGCACTCCTGTGATACACAACCTAATGTAAATCATGATATAGATGTGCTAGCAAGCACACTCCCCAAGAAAACTGAGTCCCCTCATCCATCATCCTCTGCAAGGTCCGGCCCCATCCAACTATGAACCCATGTGATCTCCAGCCTGGGAAGACAAAACCTCTGATAGCTCCAGCCAAAAAAATAGGAAGTGGCTCATAGAAGTCAACCATGTCCTCCCTACTGATCTCTGACTCATTAATGTTGTCATCACCAAATACTACTCTGCACTCAATTAGACCACCGTCCTGATCATACTACACTAACTCTCCAGTGATAGGCAGATGAAGGATGTGATAAACATCCTCTAATGTCACAGTCATCTCTCCTATAGGGAGATGGAAGGTACTCATCTCCGAGTGCCATCTCTCAGCAAGTGCGGTCAACATGCTCAGATTTTCCCAAATCTCAGGCATATAAATGATATGGTATAGACTAGTCTCTCCAATAAATAATCGGTCAGTCTATGACAATTTTGACCTCAAATTATGAGTGTGGGATATCTCTCCTGCAACATCAGAGTGTCTGTAATATCCTCCTATCATAATCATCAACCAATCAAACTATCATATTTTGATCAAACTAATCTATCTATCTACCCTATCCTATCAATCGAACGCATGTTTATCACATGTCTCAATAGATAATTATATCAATTATCTATAATCAGGTAGGATAACTAGCAACCATGCTACGACATTACCTATCTTGACACAATCGATCTATATTCCCAGCCGACGGATCAATATCAGCTTATCGATATCAAGTTTGACCCACATTGAAAAACCTATTATCTAAATTACAATCATTTGACATAAATGCACACCACAAATAAATGCTTGCGTAGAACCCCCTCACATTTGCACAGAAATCACATTTGCACAACAACCCTAAATATTTGCACAACCAATTGTGACAAATACATAGTACAAATGTTTGCGCACATTTCCTTGACAAATGCACCATCAAACAATTTCTCTAACACAAATGCACAGATGTCCCACATGTATGCATAGAACTAGCAGTTTGCTGCACAAACATTACAAGTTGCTAGGCATTCATGCATCACAACTACGCATTTGTTCGTGATCCTAGAATGAATAATTTTCTATCCTAAACCTATGGTTCAATCTACCCCAAACATGCTAAAAATCAACTAAAACATGCCAAAAATGTCAAATTGACAAAGTAGGATAGGGAACCTACCGTCTCTCCAGAATCTGGTGGCCTCTGGAACCGTTTGTCCCTCTCAAAGCGATGATCTGACAGTGGGAATGACATCTCCTCAACTCGGCTCTTCTCTCTCTCAAGCTCTAATCTCCAAATGAAAAGTGTGCACAATGACCCTATTGTGGACCCCTTGACTCTATATATAGCCTGTGGACCCATTTTGCTTGATGCGTGCACCCCACCTATTGACTTCTTTCCAATTCACACCATTTTCACCCATATTTCTTCCATTTCTTTTCATGAGATTGATTTTCAAGGATATATCAAAAAAAAAACTTAAATAAATTAAATTTTTTCAATCAATATCTCGAGGGGGCATGCATAGGTCGTCTAAGACATTGTCTGGGGCAAGGGAAAAAATGCTTGAATTTTCTTTGAAACAATGTGACCAACAGATTATTTCAAAGAGGGGCAAAATGTATACACTAAAAAGTGACTTCATTAATTAATTAAATATTTATTAGTTAATTAATATTGACTTGAAGAATTAATTAAATATTTATTATTTAATTAACATTTATTTCCTCTATTTATTAAATAAATTATTCAATTTATTTGATAAATTCACTATAGTTTATTCTCCTATCCTAAGTCTTTAAAACAATCCTATTAAAGTGATTTAATCAATTACACAATCACCAAATATGACTAAGTCCCCTAGTCCACCTCATCCACCTAGTCACCCGACACATCACCTTGGCTAAGATAATTAATTATTATTAATTATTAAATACTCATTATCCTCACCCAAACATGTCCTATTTTTAAGGAATATGTGGCCTCATAAGACATGGTCTCATGACCACATGTCTTCCCCTACACTAAGTCAAGAGGCTATCGCTATTCCTAAGGATCTTCTCAAGCCACCTCAAGGAGTTCAAGGTGACTCATGGGACACTTGTACCAAGAGTCCTCATGAGGAAAAAATCCTTCCTTCTTCCTCTCATTGGACTTTGTGAGACACTTGACATGTGTCTTTCCCTTCCTCCTTCTTCTCTTCCATGTCAAAGTAGGAGGAACATCCTCCCTACTCTTCCTCTCACATTCCAACTATATCCCCCTTTCTCTCAACCCCTTCAACCAAGTCAATCCTAGCCCTAGGATCTTCCATCTTTCAATCTCCACCCTTGGATTGTGCCACCTAGGCTTGAGTCCTCCAAAAATCTATAAAAGGAGTCTCATTTCCCCTTTGTGAGCTAATAGCTAATAGGAAATCAAGCAATAGGAAATAGTTATTTTCAAGCATACAAGCATTCTAAGCATCCAAGCATTCAAATCTTCAAGAATCCAAGCCATTTTCATATCACTTGCATTTCATCTATTAATTGCATAATCAAGCTTTTAAGCCATTTTGCATACAATTCACTCAATCTCCACACTTTGGTGACATCTTTTTTGCCAATTTTGCTGAGTTAGATATCTAGATGTTGTCATTATGGAAACATATGATCTATGTGAAGAATGCAGATGACAAAGGGAAAGTATGACAGAGCGCATAGAAAACTTGTCTAAGTATGTGCAGTATTTTTCCAGTGTATCCAGAAGACAGTTTTGATTGGTGACGTTGATTGAAGTAAGTTTACTGCTTGCGCACTTAAACATGGATCTATGATGCATATTGAAGACTCACCCGAGAGCACAACTCTGTATGACATGTACGAAAGAATTTATTGCAGTATTACAAAAATAGTGTTAAAGCCAACAAGACAGTATAGAAGACAAAATTGGTAAAGAGTTAAGGGATAATTTTGTTTATCAAAATAATGTCTTAATCATATAAAGGGATGACATCCTAGATGTTAACCCTTGGGAAGCGCATTGTAAAATATATTTTGTAAAGTTCTTTATGTTTAGTAAAGCCGACTATAAAATTTATTATCCCTAATAACTTGTATAAATGTAAGGCATATGGAATGTGAAGAATATATGATAGATGTGAATAAGATAGATGATATAGCAAACATATATACAAAAGGTATTGATGCTAAGTTGTGAAAGACAAGAAAGTAGTATAAGGTTATGTACCTTGCCCTATTTTTTAATCAGTAATCATTGTACATTACTTGTTTTGGCAGTGGGCTCATCTTGTAATCATTTTTAATTAGTACTACCAACTCTTAGCAGGGTTTAGGCTTCTAAAAAGGCCTAGAGTCCCTTAATCAGGACTGAGACACTATACATATGTAACAGTCTCCTAACAGGGTCAACATCCTTAACATGATACTTTTGATTAGTGGATCTTTGTGGGTATCATCCCTACCGGGGTTTTCCCTTGTCCAGGGTTTCCTTGAGAACAAATAATGTGTTATGAGTTCATTTTCTTTATTGTTATCCATGTTATTTAGTTTACTCTGTTATGCAAGCTTAAAGATAATCTGTTATATCCATAATTGGGAAAAAGTAAAAGTTTGTAGAATATTGATTCACCCCCCCCTCTCACTATTACCTATTTCTAACAATTGGTATCAGAGCTTAGTTACTCAAAAAAGAATCATTCAGAAAAATCCTAGCAGCTTGAGTAAGATCTCTATGGATATGGATCAGCTACAGAAGAATCTTGAAGAAGCTCTTGAACAGATTGATATACTTACTGAAGAAAGAGATACTCTGAAAGGAAAATATGATGATGCAAAGAACCTCATTAAGAAACTGAAAAAGAAGCTGGAACAACTGAAATCAGAATATGAATCTACAATTCAAATTGAAGATTGTGATGATAATATGGAAAAAGAAAATGAGATCCTTAAACATGAATTAAAGATAGTAAATCTGAAATTGAGTTTGAAAAATGGAAACAACAAGAATGAAGCAAATCTGAAATCTGAGAATGAAAATCTAAAATCTGAGAAAGAAGATTTGAAATCTAAACTTTGTAAAGTGACATCTGAACTTGAGAAAACTAAATTGCAGCATGCTGAACTTGAAAAGTACAATGCAATTGTGAAAGGTGAATTGACTCAGTCTAAGCAACAACTTGAGAGACTATATTCCACTAGTGAGAAGATTGATGAACAAATGTCTTATCAAAAGCCATTCTATGATAAAATTGGTCTTGGATTTAACTCATCTAAGGTAAATGAAGAAAGCAAGGAATCAGATCTGAAAGTTCCTGAAAACATAGAAGAAAAGAAATCTGATGAATCTGAAGAAACACCTAAACAAGAAGAACCACCTAAACAAGAAGAATCACTTAAAGGTACACAGAGATAATTTAAAGGTAGATGTTTTACATGTAATACATTTGGTCATATGAAGAAAGATTGTACAAGTAAGCAATTTAAACCTCTTAATGGTTATTGTTATAATTGTCATGGTTTTGGACATAGAGCTACTGAATGTAGGAAGCCTAAATTTAATGATAATAATAGTAGTAGAATGTTTAGAGATACTAACCATGCAGATAAGAAACCTACTGAAGATATGAATAGAAGAAATGGAGTAGTATATTATAGATGCAATAAGGTTGGACACATTGCTAGGAATTATAGATCACAAATCAACCAGACTAGACCGAGATATGGAAACAATGAAGTACTTTGCCAGATATGCAACAAATTTGGTCATACAACAAGGTTTTGCAGAATGAACAACATGAGAAACCCTAATCCTAGAAGTCATGCAAGGAGAAATGAGAATGCAAGCAACAATTAAGGAGGTTGTTGTACTAATTTAGAAGAAGTGAAGTTTATTAAAGCCATAGATCAAGGAGACACATTCAGCACTGAAGGTAATTAGAAAGGTGAAGTATCAAATGGTAATAGTGAATCTCTTCCTAACCCATCTCTAAGTACTTAATTCATGAAGAATGCAGTAGAATAGGAACTTAGGATAGTGTAGAAATTAGTATAGGGTGAATTGAGTCTTGTGTAGTTAATGTAAGGTAGTATATGATGTAATAATGCTATGGTTAAGAGCACATGAGCTAATATGAATTTATGTGAGATCGCCAGAAGTTTTGAGTTTCACAGGTAAGCATGAACAACTTTTTGGGAAGAAGAGGCAAAAGAATTGAATGTGATGTTAGAATATTATGAGATTGAAAGGTTAAAATCTTATGATTGGTATTGTTTGATCATTAAGGCAAGTACAAGTGTTAAGGAGATCAAGCAGTAGTGATTGAAAGTAGTTTTCAAGGTTTGGTGAAAGAATTTCATGTCGAATCTACGCAAAGCCCTAAATTGCAGAATTAAGTTGCAGTTGAGACTGGAAATTTGTAGCATGTAGTAAAAGTGGAGAAAGTTGAGAAGGAATAAGAAATTAGGAAGTCTACAAGATCCTCCTCCACTCCACCAAGGAAAAGAGTAAAAGAAATTGCTACTAGACCAGGTAAGAGACAAAAGACAATAGTTGCCCCAGTTCAGAGGAAAATAGAAGAGATAAAAGATGATGAGGACACAGAAGTGAAGAAGAAGAAATGGAAGCCTAAGATTGAGAAAGTAAATGATCAAATCATTAATGATGGAGATTTTTCAAATATGAACAAGTACTATGATCTCTACAACTATTCTGAGAGATTAAACTTGGAAAATGTAGTTGTGAGGCATATGATCTTAACTGACAAGAAGTTTGATATAATTCAAGAAAATATCCCTGATGATCTATTTGAGAAGCTGGTAAATAGAAAGAAGAGAGCAGTTGAAGAAGATAACAAAATTAGAGAGAATTTTTTAAGGAAGCTCTATGACATCAGAAATGAAGACCACCTTAAAGAAATGATGAAAGAACTTGGTACACTTCTAAGAACAAAAAGGAGAACAATTTTAATAATGGGAGGTAATTATGAGGAAATAAATAAGGAAACTAAGCAGGTAGTTGTAAAAGTAATGAAAACAAGTGTTGGAAAGCAATCTAGTGCAGCAGAACAAGCTATGGAAGCTGAGCATCAGAAGAGTCCCTCTCCACCACCTTCAATTAACATTGAAGATGAATCAATGAATGTGGAAGGAATGAATATTACACTGAACACTGATGACAATCCTTTTAGCCACCTAGAGAACATTGTTGACAATTCGGCTTTTGAAGAGCAGGATAGGTCAATTGAAGAGGAAAGGAAAGAAATACAGAAAGAAGAAGAGACACAGACAAAAATTCAAGTAAAAATAGTGATTCAAGGACAGAAAGAAACACCTAGCAAAGTGGAAATCAGTCCTACCCCTGAGATTGCAGCTAAGAAGCCACAGATTGAATCACTATTTGCTGATATTGGAAATGAAGTTGTTGATGATGATGATCAAATGGAGTTGATCTCATCTCTGAGCAAGATTATTGGAAAGAACAAGAAGGTTAAAATCCTTGAAGGTTTACTACAAGAAGTAATAGGAAATTTGCAGCGTGTTGTGACTAATCAGGTAATAGAAGAAGATCCACAGACTAAAGCCAGAGAAGTTATGAAGACTTTTGATTATGAATTTACTAATTTTTTAGACATTGCTACTGTGAAGGCTCGGGAAGCCTATGAGGCCAAAATGCTTCTTGATATAAGTCAAAATATTAGGAATGATATCAATAATTTGGATGTGTGCATAAAATATTTTAGAAGGAATTTGGACAGAGGAAAAGCTTTGTATATAAAGTGTACAAATTCAGACAGTAATGTATCTAAAGTGACTGAGAAGATTAAAGAAAAGATAACTGAAATTCAAATAGAAGTGAATCTATTAGCCAGTCCTAATGTAAAGATACTGGATGTAGAGAAAAGAATTTGTAAGATAAATGATGCAATAAGGATTCTTAATGATGAGAAAGATAAGAAATTGAAAGGATTCACTCTTCTAAGAGAGCACATTTCAATCAAGATAAGCATTATTGAAGGACAGTTGGAAGAATGTCTTGCATCTAAGACATCTTATGAGAAGTTTAACTTTGCAAATATCTAAGCATGTGAGATCATGTCTTATGGTTTGTGTGCACTACTCAGTGTTGCAGACACCATTAAGGAGGCATGGGAGAAAGCATTAGAGAACATAAAAGTGAACTTTGCAAATTGTGTTGCAAGCCTACCGGCTCTGCAAATTTGAATCAAGGTAAACAGTTTTGTGAACACAGTTTTAGCACCCTTCTTTGTGTCATTGTTGTCAAAGGGGGAGTGATAGCAGAAAATTGATATATATGATAAGGAAGTATATTCCTAGGGGGAGCATAGATAAAATATATGGAGTCATAAGGATTATGAAGATATAATTTTTGTTATGGCCACAATTTTGAGTTTTTGAGTTTTGAGACTCAGCCAATTTTCTCATATGTTGCCACCAATGAAAAAGGGGGAGATTGTTGGAAATTTGGCTGAGTTAGATATTTATATGTTTTCATTATGGAAACATATGATCTATGTGAAGAATAGAGATGACAAAGAGAAAGTATGACAGAGCGCAGAACAAAATTGTCTAAGTATGTGCAGTATTTTTCCAATGTATCCAGAAGACAGTTTTGATTAGCGACATCGATTGAAGTAAGTTCAATGCTTGGGCACTTGAACATGGATACTATGATGCATATTGAAGACTCGCCTAAGAGTGCAACTCTATACAACATGTATAGAAGTAGTGTTAAAGCTGATGGGACAGTATAGAAGACAGAATTGGTAAAGAGTTAAGGGATTATTTTGTTTATCAAAATAATGTCTTAATCATATCAAGGGATTACATCCTAGATGTTAACCCTTAGGCAGCGCATTGTAAAATATATTTTGTAAAGTGCTTTATGTTTAGTAAAGCCGACTGTAAAAGTTATTATCCCTAATAACTTGTATAAATGTAAGGCATATGGAATGTGAAGAATATGTGATAGATGTGAATAAGATAGATGATATAGTGAACATATATGTGAAAGGTATTGATGCTAAGTTATGAAAGATAAGAAAATAGTATAAGGTTATGTACCTTTCCCTATTTTGTAATCAATAATCATTGTACATTACTTGTTTGGGTAGTGGGCTCATCTTGTAATCATATGTAATCAATACTACCAACTCTTAGCAAGGTTGAGGCTTCTAACAAGGCCTAGAGTCCCTTAATCAGGACTGAGACACTATACATATGTAACAAGCTCCTAACAAGGTCAACATCCTTAACAGGATACTTTTGATTAGTGGATATTTGTGGGTATCATCCCCACCGGGGTTTTCCCTTGGCTAGGGTTTCCTCGAGAACAAATAATGTGTTATGAGTTCATTTTATTTATTGTTATGCATGTTCTTTAGTTTACTCTATTATGCAAGCTTAAAGATAATCTGTTATATCCATAATTGGGCAAAAGTAAGAGTTTGTAGAATATCGATTCACCCCCCCCTCTCAGTATTCCCTATTTCTAACAATCTTGGGTAGGGAGCTTCATTTGGAAATTTGAGAGCTCAACACATCCAAGAAATCAAGGCTAGGAGGCCAATAGAGACAAGCTACATGGTAGGTGAAGGTAAAGCTTTGTTTTAGCTTCATTTTGATTGTATTCTTCATTGTTGTTTTCTAATTAGATAGATTTATTAGTTTTAATTTATTTAATATATCATTTCTATTAGTTAGACATCTAATTTTCATACACCACCCATTCAAATGTGATCATGTTGTCAATTCAGAACCACAATAAATAGAACAAGATTTAGGCTACCTTGCAACTTTTCACTAAATATATCTAACATTTTTTGCATCAACAAAAAAATTATTATTTTACAAATACTACTTCAAATCTTGAAAATATGAGACTGTAAGTTATTTTATATGGCTCTCACATGACCCTATAGTTTCATACAGATTATTTGCAAGTGCCGTGATTTGTGAGAAATGACCTATTAAATTTCAATAATTTTATGCACATATTAGACATCGCTAGGATGAGTTGAAAGGGAAAATGGGACCATGCCTAGGGTAAAATCACCTAACTAGATATGACCATGCTATTGATTCATGATAATGATGAGCATAATGAGATTTAGGCTACCTTGCAACTTTCCCCTGAATACATTTAACAATTTTTGCATCAAAAGAAAAATTGTTGCACCACGAAAACCACTTTGAGTCTTGAAAATATAAGATAGGTTATTGTAGAGGGGAATCACAGGAACCTATAGGTTTAGGTGGATTGTTTAAAACTTCCACAATTTGCAAGAAATAGAGTGTCAAAGTTTGATTATTTTATGCTTTTAGGCCACATATGTGACATCGTTGGCAGGGTATGGCACTGATCGTTCAGGTGATTCAAGGGGAAAAATAAGAGTGTGTTTATGATAAACCCTTCTAATCAGACATGATTACATTGACAGTTTGTACCCATGACAAACAAAACAAGGTTTAGGCTACCTTGCAACTTTCCACTGAATGCATTTAATGATTTTTGTAACAACAAAATAATTATTTCCCTACGAAAACCTCTTTGAGTTTTTAAAATTTGAGATAGGTTATTAGAGGGGCCTCACACGAACCTATACGTTCAAATGGATTACTTGCAAGTGCCATATTTTCTAAGGAAAAAATATGTCTAAGTTTTGTTAGAGTAGTCATATTATAGCTAATAATTAATTAATTTAATTATTAGTCTATTATTCTCTACACTTAAGTTAGACTTAGGCATCTCATTATTCTTTAGGGTTTTCTCCTTTAGGGTTTTGGTATCCTTTTATAAGGATTCCCTCTTTGTATTTCTAAAAATTCACTTATTGGATCATAATAGAGATTGCTCTTTGCATGTCCATAAGATGTCTCTGGCTTTTTGGCCTCCATGATTTTTCTTGCTTCTATGCTTTGCTTCTTCCATGTGACAGGGTTATGCATGCAGGTGTTCTTGGGAGATTAGTATTTCACCTAATCTAACAAGTTTGACAATTTTTTGTACTTAAGGCACATATGGGACATCATTGATAGGGTATGGCACTAAGTGGTTGGGTGAATCAAGAGGCAAAATAGGAAAATTATTAGGGTAGTCCACCCAATTGTATGTGATTGCATTTTGTATTTTTGCACACATTGAACATAACAACATTTAGGCCACCTTGCAACTTTCCACTAAATGCATCTAACAAATTTTTGCATCAACAAAAAAAATTCTGCCCTACGAAAACCCCTTTGAGTCTTGAAAATCCATGACATATTATTGTAAGGGGTCCTCACATGACCCTATAGGTTTAAATAGATAATTTTCAAGTTCTAAAATTTGTGAGAAAGAGAACCTAAAAGTTTTCTAATTTTATGCACTTAGGGAACATGAGGGACATTGCCAATAGGGTATGGTATTGAGCATTCAGATGAATCAAGAGGAAAAATAGGACCATGAATAGGGAAAATCTACCTAATCAAATGTGATTTCATGCTATTGGTTTGTGCCCACAATAAATAGAATGAAGATGAAGCAATTTTTTCAAGTACACGTACTAGTGCAGAGGAATATATGAATCTTTGTGAAAATGTTAAGGTTGAAGGATTTGATGAAAAGGTTGTGTCTCTTGATAAAGTGCATTTATGATGAAAAGGTGTGTGGCCTTTCCCTTGAATTTAGAGATATAAAGGGAATAAGGTTCATATTGATATGACAATCATGTGCTTAATTTAACTTAGATGCATATAAATTTTGTATACATGTGAAAGACCAATATATATAATTAATGACCTAGTCCTTAGTTTTCTACTAATTCCTTTATAATACATGAGATATTAGTATCCTTAATCACTTTATATAGGCCTTTAAGAGGATAGATTTGTGTTTCATAGGGAGATGTAGGGTAAATCCTGGTAAGGTTAGTGAATCTAAATGGAATATGGATGGGATCCCAAAGCATTGAGGGAACCTACTTGTAGATTGGTGTTTAGTACACTACAAAAAGTGAATCCTCATCCTCCTTAGGGTTGCATTTAGGAGAGAAGTAAGGATTTGGGGCTTAAGTATTGTATAATATGAAAAGGGAAGATGATAGGATGGGTACCCCCTTTTCTTTTCCTAATGCGCAACTAGAAGGAAGATGACCCAATAGGCTTAAGTAAGACTTTCGTACTAAGTGAGCGCAATGATCCTTTATTGTTGAGATTGAGAATGAAATATATTTGGGGAATTAATCTAATGATGCAAGAGAAATGACTAAACTTAGCTGAATTAGAAATTTTTAAGAAATAATAGACTAACGAAAATAAACATGAACTTGTAATGACTAGAAATGAAAAGCCAAAAATTGTACTAATTTGTACAATGAATTTATAGTTGATCTATTAGGAATAAAAATCCTAAGGCATTTTTTTCCTAGGGTTTTTTCCCAGTTTTAGTTTCAGACCTCCCAATAGAAGTTGCGCTCATAAAATCAAGTCCTGACAATGGCACTACTTGTACCTGCACAAAAGAAAACAAGGAAGAAGGTTTTGTAGAGAGGTTTTCCTCAATCAAACCCCTGTCTAGAATCAACCTTGAAATTAAATAGAAGAAATAAAAGTGTGATGTCATATAGAATATGCTAGATTTGAAACATAAAATATATCATACCTTAATAATGAAAATAATTCTTTAAATATGATCAATTATTTTGATGCAATAGCTTTAACTTAACACAAAAAAACCAAAGGAAAATCATGAAAGAGAAAACCCAGTGTGATCGATATGTAGATTTTCATGCAATTCTGATTAAGAAGAAGTAGATGTGGGTGTATATCATTCCTTGATAGAATACTCATTATCTAAGCCTTCAATGAGGGAAATAATCTTGATCCATAGAGAAAAAGACCTTGAATGCTTGAGAAGAAGAGATCTTGAATGCTTGACAATGATTGTGGATGCTTGATAATCTTGATCATGGTTGCTTGATAATAGATTATGAAAATGAGGAGAGATAGGGTGTTTATATACCTCTCACAAAATCTTGAGGGTTAAAACACAAGTAGGATAACTATATATCCAAATATCCCACTAAAGCTCTAAGACAGGACCCTAGATCCAATTTGGTTATGTTCCTTACAGAACAAAATTCCCTGAGTGTTATGTTCCCAAGAATAGAACAACCTAGGAATTATGTTCCAACCAATCAGAGCTCAGATCAAGACTACAAGTCCCATATATCTAGGGGATGCCAGATTACAAAGTATAGTCATCTTTAAGATTAGGAAAGAATATGAAGACCAAAAATAGTAATATAGGGCCTAGGTAGTGAAATAAACTATGTGATTGGAGGAAAGAAAGAGGATAACACTTAAAAATAATGTTTTACTTCAATTTTAAGAAATATTGAAATCAAAGATGACCTATATTTGAATTTATGTATCCCTTAAGTTCCATATGAAGTCCTAACATGAACATACACTAAGTTGGGTGCTAAACAAATCTAGAAATTGTACACTAATTGAGTTCTTATAATTTAGGATGGTAAATTTATCCCTCACCTTTGCAAGAGTGTGATATAATCTCATGATCATGGTAAAGGAAATGATAGGAATAGAGAGTAATAGAGAGAGAAATGATCATAGGAAATTACAAAGAGATAAGAGATCACTAAGTTCAAGGACATAAGCCCCCCAAAAAAGGGTCTCAACTTAGACAACCACACATGAGGGAAGAAAAACAAAAGACAAAAGAACAAAAATAAAATTTAATAAAAAGACCAAAAATCTATAAACAAAAAGGGGTTAGTACTAAAACAAAATCCAAATCAACTAGTCAAAAAGACTTCAATAAAAATGTCCTATCCACTAGTATCATTTTTAGAAAGATATTGGAAGAGGACACATGATCACATGGGAAGGACGCACGAATATTCTGAGGATGAAAAAAAATCCATGATCTAACTTACTATAAAATCTATGAGATCATGGAAAGAAGATAGAGAAACCATGAATCCAATATTCTAGCAAGTTGTGTTATGTTAGGTGATCTATGGGAGATATGGATGAGGAAATATTTGAAAGGATAGAAAGCTACATTATGGTAGTTACACTTATTCAAAGAGAGAGAAAAGGATAATTGATGGTCAAGTAAACTATGAGATTCTAGTCAATTATACCTTGAAAAAAATTGCAGACAAGGCAGATTTAAAATTTTTTCCATAGGGTGACTTATGAAACTTTATGCACAAGGAAACTTACAAAACTTTGTGCACATAGAAACTTACAAAAACTTTTCACATGGGATGGATTAAAAATAAATTTTTCAAGAGTAAGCTTACAAAACATTTGTGCACAAGACAATTTACATCATCATTCTTATGGAAAGTATAGTCTCTTTATGGATCTAAAAAAATCACACAATCAAAAGACCAATAAAAGTTTCATATTGTAAAAATGAGGCCATATGCATTCCCCCTCCTTATGATGGAGACATAGGACTATGGAGGCATCATAAGGAAAAGATAAAAAGGATACCCTCTTCCAACAATAAGGAGATATCCTTAAAAAAAACAATGTATTCCATAACCTTAGCAAAGAGGGAAGACTTGTATTAGCCAAGGAATTAAACAATCATGAAAGAAATATATCTGCAAGTGGGAAGATAACCTTGAAAGAAAGAGATCGTGGCAACAAGACATCTACCTTCAAGATGAGTTGTTGAACAATGATAACATCATTAAGATGGAGAGGGAAGGAGACCAATAATGCATCCTTTTTAACCGCCCTATTGATAGGAAAAATAGGAATCCTTGATGAAGGATAACACACCTTAATCCTCCAAGTAAGGCTATTTGTTTAGGATGAATGTAATTTTACAAATAAAGAAGATTTTTTGATCAAGAATATACAACCCTTTCATAAGAGAGATGTTGAGAATGTTAGAGATTGTTGATTAGAACTTGTTTATGTGTGTTGACATTAGTGTTTTTTCATTGATGTCAAAATACTATTATTATTGCAAACAGAGTGCTTAGTTTGTTTAGAGAAGATGATTTCAGTTGTTCAGGTGATATGTTGAGGATCTTTTGCTATGATTCTAGATGATGTTTTAGATATATGTGTAATTTATTTTGGTCCACCTAAAAAGGTTCACATAACAAATTGAGTGAGCTATGATTGATTTATGAGTTACTTGTATTTCAGTATTCTAGTTGTTCAAGAAGTGTCAAAGATTGAGTTCCTGCTTCGGTTTGGATTGTGTTGGTCGATTTGGTTGGTGCAAAGCTGGTGGTAATGATGGGATTCATTGTTATTTCCTCAATTGGTATTTTTTTGATTCATAGTTCAGTAAGTTATCTTTTTAGTGTGACAAATTTTGGTGTTCCGTATTGTTGATGATTAGTACAGAGATGAGTTTGGATTTTGAGATTGAGTTGATGCAAAGGTCTGGGAAGCTACTCTTGCTTCTTGTTGGTATTCTTGGATTGTGTTATGACTTTTTTGATGGTTTTCATTGATCATGGTGATTTCATTTGGTGATTTTCTAGCATTTTGGTGATTCTTCATTTAGGTCCTAGCCGACTTAGTGAAGTAACATGTTGTGATTCTTGGTGCCAATTTTGTGAAGCTTTTGCATGTTCAAGGATGAAGTTTTGGGTCCTACCTAAGTCTTGGTTAGCTTGATTTGGATCACATTGTAGTTTGAGTATAATGTTTATATCATTTTTTATTATAGGTCTTATTTGACCTTGTTGTGGACTATTCATTGTAATATGTATAAATGAGCAATTATTTGTGATTGCAAAGTGTGTGAAGATAGAAGAAAAGGAAGAGGACACTTGTATTATGTGAATAAGGTAGAAATTTTACTTCTTTGGAACTGTATATTGGCATTGATGATGTTGTGAGTCAGTTTAGTTATATTGGATAGTTTATCCATCTTTGTGAGTTGTAATTAGAGATTGATTAGTGAACCTGACTGAAGGCCATATCATTGTATTGTATACATGTGAGAAGTGAGGTCTAGGAAATGGGCCTATGAATGCATGTGTGTTCCTCTTTTATTTTTGTTTTTTCTTAATCAGACAATAATTTTAGCAGATTACATATATCTAGTGGGTTTGACTCCCACTGGGGTTTTCCCTTAACTGGGTTTCCTCAAGCAAAAATTTGGTGTTTTATGTTATGTGTTGTGGATCTTGTATTATTGTTTATCTTTCAAATCATTAATTGTATTAAGTGTGTTAAAGTTTTAAAGTGTTGTAAAACTGATTCACCCCCCCTCTCAGTTGTTCTTTTCTTCTTTTGGAATAAAAATTGGTATCAAACCAAAGTCCTTTTGAAGAAGCTTAATCACTTGAAGGAGATCTGACATGTTCAACATAAGGAAACACATACCTAAGTTTGATGGAACCAACTACCTAATATGGAAGGATCAGATGACTACTTATCTGATATACATGGGAGATGAATATCAAGATATCATAGAGAAGCCTTACACCATTCCTAATGACTTGTCTCAGGCTACTGTAGATGAAAAGAAGAAATTCAAGGATAATATGTTAGAAAGGGAAGCTTTGATCAGTGCCTTGTTAGATACGGAATATTCTCACATCTATGGGTTGATTAAAATGTATGAGGTATGAACTAAATTAGAAACTATTTATCAAGGTAACAAGTATGTTAAGAAAGCTAAGTTGCAGGGTCTTAAAGGGAAGTACAAAGATATGAAGATGAGTGAAAGTAAAACTGTCTCATCCTATATACAGAGAATAAATGATTTGGTTTGTACAATTATATGTGCTGGTAGTACCTTGAGTGATGATGAAATTTTAAGAAAAATTTTGATATCTTTTCTAGCATGTTACAATGAGAAGGTTGTAGCTATTGAGGAATTGAGAACTATAAGAGATATTTCAAGAGAAGCTCTGATTGGTAGAATTTGTTCCTATTATATGACTACTCTTGGTAAGGAAATTTTGAAGGTTGAAACTATATTCAAAGCCAGTGTGATTAAGCATGATAAGGAAGACAATACTTCTAGGATATTTAAAGATAGAACCAATTGTAAGGAATGGGAAGAAATCATTGAAGAGGAAAGGAAGATTGATCAACTTGAAGCCTTGATTGCAAAAGGACTATCTAATGGCTTTAGTAAGTATGAAGGAAAGTTTCCTTTGAAATGATTTAACTACATAATAAGATTGGTCATATTGCAACTAGATGTTCGAATAAAGTCTCTAAAGAATCTAAATTTAGATATAGTAAATTCACCCTAAGGGTCATAGAAGTTTTTATGCTAAAGAAGGTGTGACTGATGATGAATTTGGTGCTAGTGAAGAATAGATTGTGTATATTTCTATTAAAGAAGACCATGTTAGAAAGTAAGGTCCACCAAGATAATTGAGAGGGGGGGGGGGTGAATCAGTTATCAGATAATTATAACTTTTATCATCTTCAATATCATTAAACCATATAAGAAATAAAATTACCAACCATAGAAAGATATTCATACACAATTACACAATTACACAAGATATGTTGACTAGGGAACCTCTTGATCAAAGAGTAAACCCCGGTGGGAATGATGCCCACAAAAGATGCACTACTGTGAATATTCCTTATGAGAGGATGGACTTTGTTAGGAGTCTTATGAAATACATTTAGTACATATGAATCCTTGTTAGGAGATTTTGAATCCCTTTTAGGAGATTTTGAATCCCTGTTAAAAGATTCTAACCCTGTTAAGAGTTATGGAAGATAAAAGGACCCACTGCCCAAACAACTTTAGGGTAAGATCACTAAACACACTGTCCAAATAATCTTTGCATTACTCAATAGAATAATATTTTACCTCTTCTCTGACTCTACCAAACCACAATCATTGATGCATCAGATCTCAATTTTAGATCTATGTACTTCGCATGTCTTCCTTCACATATTCGCTTTAGCTCTATTCTTCACTTCATGCATACAGCATCACACATAATCAAAAATTCCACATCACAACTATATTCAACCATTATGTAACAAGTAAATACATTCCTTCCTTTATACCACACTCAAATAATTATAAATGAGTTGGCATACAATTACAAAATAAAAGTTTCCACACGCTACATCAAAATTACACAAAATTGTCGGCTTCCAAATACAATAAATCTTCACTCATGCGACTCTAAACTCTATGCTATCATCCACATCACTATCAATGTTTCTTCAACTTCCCTGTAACTGTGCAAAACCAAATTCCATCCCAATTAGGAGATATCATCCGATTTCCACAAACTGCTACTCTGGAACACTGCCTGAATATTGCTTCTACCAAAATGATCATAACTTCCATGAATAAATGAATTAATTTCTGTGCTCTTAACCATATACATATAAAATATCAAAGAGTATAACCTCAACATTGCATAGCTCCAACTGTAATAACCCACATGCACTAATCCAAACTCTATCTGCTTCTCTGCAAGTCTTCGGTACATCACTGTGTTGACATCAATGACAATCATAGTCATGAATGCAACAAAAACTACTACAAAATGACTACCAAACATTTATCATTCATTCCTAACAATCTCCCCCATTGGAATTAATGGCAAAATAGATGAAAAACATCCAATGTTCCAAAAATCCAATACTGCAACATTGCTTCTTCAAATCCTCTTCATCAATCAAATCTTGCTTCATTATCTATTCAGTTCTCTCCAACAGATGTTCCATATTGTTTTTCATGTATACTTCCCCCCCATTGACATCAATGATAGGAATTTCATCACTATGTCAACAACAAATCAATGTCAAAAGACACTATTCAGAAAATACATTTACTAGAGTCCTCATGACTCAGCTTAGAGACACATACTCCCCCATAGAGGAAGTACCAACATCCAGTCCAGAAAAAAGATAAGGCTCATATACCATTGGATGGATGCAACCAACTGCATCACTTCTCAAAAGTAGGCTGGGGCATAACCCCAAGCATACCTCTTAGATACTCAAATGTATCCTTAGGCAAAGGCTTTGTGAATATATCTACTATCTGCTCCTTTGTACTTATGTACTCAAGTCTGACTTCTTTCTCAGCAACTTTCTCTCTTACAACATGATAATTAATCTATATATGCTTTGTCTTAGAATGTAATATATGATTCTTAGACATACTAACTGTACTGGTATTGTCACAATGTATCATAATAGGTTCAACAAATTTTATTCCAATATCCTTCAACATTTGCTTCATCCAAATTATCTAGTTACAAGTGTTTTCTACTGCTACATATTATGCTTTTGTTGTGCTCTATGAGATACAATTATGCTTCTTGCTTAGCCAAGAAACCAATCTTCCTCAAAGGAAAAATCTCCACCACTAGTGCTTTTCTTATCATCAACACTGCCTCCCCAATCAACATCTGTATACATGCACATAGGGTAAAATCATCAAATTTTTCATACCACAATCCATAATTCATTGTGCCTCTTAATTATCTCAGTATCCTCTTAACTGCTGCATAATGTGATTCTCTAGGTTTAGCTTGAAATCTTGCTACAATTCCAACTAAATGTGCTATATGAGGTCTTGTATGAGTCAAATACTACAATCCTCCAATCATAAATCTAGATTTCTTATGTTCTACTACAGGAGTCTCATCTGTGGTAGATAACTTATGTCTGGTCACCATGGGTGTTCCAACTGGTTTACAATCCTCCATTCCAAATATTTTCAACAAATCATTCAAGTACTTTGTCTAACTTACAAAGATACCATCATTGTTTTGTGTTATCTGTAATCCCAAAAAGTATTTCATTTCACCAATCATACTCATTTCAAATTCAGTCTTCATTTCATCAGCAAATTTGTCACTAGCTTCATCTTCTCCTCTGAAGATAATGTCATCAACAAAAATAACTATAACTAACAAAACATTTTCAATTTCTTTTGTGTATAGATTGCTATCAGCTATTCCTTTTATAAATCCCAATTTTAAAAAATACTTATCCAGTCTTGCATACCAAGTTCTAGGTGCTTGTTTAATTCCATACAAAGATTTGTTCAATTTACATACCATGTCTCCTTCTTGAGTCAAAGGAAAACCTTCAGGTTGCTCAATGTAGACTTCTTCTTCCAACTCTCCATTCAGAAAAGTTGACTTCACATCCATCTGATATACTTTGAATTTCTTGTAAGCTGCATAAGCCAAAAACATTCTTATTGCTTCAATTCTTGCAACAGGTGCAAAGGTTTCTTCATAATCAATTCTTTCTTGTTGTGAGTAACCCTTACATACCAATCTTGCTTTGTTTCTTACTACTTCTCCTTGTTTATTCATCTTGTTTCTAAATACCCATTTAGTTCCAATAACATTCTTGTCTTTAGGTCTAGGGACCAATTCCCATGTCTTTTTCTTTTCAATCTAATCTAGTTCTTCTTTCATAGCATTAGTCCAACTTTCATCTTCACAAGCTTCAGTAGTAGTCTTAGGTTCAATTTGAGAAATCAAACATAACTATTCTTGTACCTTATTCTGAGTTAGAACTCCTCTTTTGATGCTTCCAATAATCTTCTCAATAGGATGATTCCTTAACAAACTCTTGCTAGGTGTCATTGTCTCAGATCTCTCTTCAGGTGTAGGTTCTTCAGTAACTTCATTGTGGCTTTCATTCAACAAATCACTGTCAGTTTCATAAAACAATTCAGTAGATCTAGTGTTAGGTTTAGGATGAGCTTCTTTATCAAATTCATAATCAAGCATTCTTTCCTGAATTTTGAACTTTTCATCAACTTTAACATTTGCGCTTTCAACAATAGTCTTAGTTCTTTTATTGAAACAACTATATGCTTTTCTTTTCAAAGAATATCCAAGAAATATACCTTCATCACTTCTAGGATCAAACTTTCCAATATCATCATCTCTCTTTATATAACATTTGCTTCCAAAAATTCTAAAATACTTAACTGAGGGTGCATGTCCAAACCATAATTCATAAGGTGTCTTGTTTGTGTCTACTCTAATTTGTACTCTATTCATTGTATACACTGATGTGTTTACTACTTCTCTCTAGAATATCTTTGCCAAATCATTCTCAAACAACATAGCTCTTGCTGCTTCAGTCACTGATATGTTCCTTCTTTCTGTAATACCATTTTGTTCAAGTGTTCTAGGGGTTGAATACTGTCTCTTAATGCCATTTTCTTCACAAAAGGTGTTAAACTCTCTAGATGTAAATTCTCCACCTCTATCAGATCTCAAACATTTAATCTTCATTCTAGATTCATTCTCAACTTTATTCTTAACAATCTTAAACTTATCAAATGCTTCAGATTTTTCTTTAAGAAATACAATCCACATCATTCTTGTAAAATCATCAATAAGAATCATAAAATACCTTTCTCCATAGAATCCTCTAGTCCTGGTGGGACCACTCAAATATGTATGAACAATCTCCAGCTTCTCTGTAGATGTAAACTTCTTACTAGGAAAAGAACTTCTCTTCTATTTAGCCATTACACATTCTTTGCAAATCATGTTAGTAGACTTCATAATCTTAGGTAAATCTCTTACTGCAAGTGTAGTACTTACTTTCACAATGTTATCAATGTTTATATGAAAAAACCTTCTATAACATAACCAACTGTCATCAATCTTAGTAATCAAACATGTCATTTCAATAAGATTCAACTGAAATACATTACCTCTGGTTCTAGATCCAGTTCCAATCAAATTTCCATCTTTATCCTTTATCACACAAGTTTTCTTAGTAAACCAAACTTGATATCCCTTATCAACTAATTGTCCAACACTCAAAAGATTATGTTTCAATCGATCAACAAAATAAACATCATCAATATTAGTCTTTCCATCAAGAGTAATAGATCCTATACCTGTAATCAAACAAGGTGCATTGTTTCCAACTCTAACAACTCCTCCATCATATTAATTAAACTTTATGAACTTTTTCATGTCTCCAGTCATATGATGTGAAAAATCACTATCTATAATCCAATCAAATTTCTTTTCAACTTGAGAAACTAAGGCTTTTTCTTCCTTAACATCAGTTTTAGGATTCTCTTCTTTAATTGCTACAAATCCTATGTCATCATTATTCTCAGTATCACTTTCACTCAAAGTTCTTTCAATACTAGCTTCAAGATCTTCATCATTAGCATAATAACATTCCTTAGATCTTCTAGGTTTGAAATTGCTTATGTACTTTTTAACTCTCTTAGGACACTTAGATGCAAAATGACCATATTCCTAACAAGTCCAACATTTAAATATTTTCTTACCATCTGGTTCTCTTTTCACAAGTAAACCAATGCCTTCTTCAATCTTCTTTTCTTCTTCATTTCTAGATCTGTTGCTACCAACATAATCTACACTCACAATGATGCTTCTTGACAAAGTAGGGTGAACACTAAGAGCACTAAATGGTGTCTCCATTCTAGGTAAGTCTCCTGATAATCTCAGGTTCATTTATGCTTCTTCCAATCTTCCAAGAAGAGTCTCTCTTCTAAAGTTTGTTGTACAAGGTATTACTTGTTCAATCATATGTGTTGTCTGCTTAAATGCAGGAGTCAATGTCCTCAGAATTTTCCATATCACTTCATTCTCTGTCTTTGTTCCTCCACAAGATTTTATACGTGTAATGATTTCTGACATTCTACCAATATAGCTTTTAATAGATTCATCTTCCAACATTCTTATATCTTCAAATGCACATATCCAATTATGTAATCTAACTCTTTTTGCATGTTCATCACCTTCAAAAGTAGAGTGTAAAGCATTCCAAATTTCATGAGATTTTTTCAAATATTTTACCTGACTGTACTCACTCTCTGGAAGTGCTATCAAAAGTGCTTCTCTTGCAAGTATGTTACACATGAATAGATCTCTCTCATAAGTGGTACATGTTTCAATATTGTCCTCTTCAATGATAGTTTTATCATTCTTTGTAATCAACCAATAACTTGGTCCTAAACATAGTAGGCGTGTCTTCATCTTTTCTTTCCAGCTATCAAAATTTACTCCATCAAACTTAGGGCTTTCTTTCCTGAAATTCGCCATGGATCTCCTTAAGCCGTTAAACTTCTTTTTCAAGGACCTGCTACTCTAATACCAATTGTTAGAAAGTAAAGTCCACCAAGATAACTGAGAGGGGGGGTGAATAAGTTATCAGATAATTATAACTTTTATCATCTTCAACAACATTAAACCATATAAGCAATATAATTACCAACCATAGAAATATATTCATACACAATAACACAATGACACAAGATATGTTGACTAGGGAACCTCTTGATCAAAGAGTAAACCCTGGTGGGAATGATGCCCACAAAAGATGCACTAATATGAATATTCCTTTTGAGAGGATGGACACTATTAGGAGTCCTATGAAATACATTCAGTACATATGAATCCCTGTTAAAAGATTCTAACCCTATTAAGAGTTATGGAAGATAGAAGGACCCACTGCCCAAATAGCTTCAGGGTAAGATCACTGAACACATTGTCCAAATAATATTTGCATTACTCAATAGATTAATATGTTACCTCTTCTCTGACTCTACCAAACCACACTCACTGATACATCATATCTCAATTTCAGATCTCTATACTTCACATGTCTTCCTTCACATATTCGCTTTAGCTCTATTCTTCACTTCATGCATACAGCATCACACATAATCAAAAATTCCACATCACAACTATATTCAACCATTATGTAACAAGGAAATACATTCCTTCCTTTATACCACACTCAAATAATTACAAATGAGTCGGCATAGAATTACAAAATAAAAGTTTCCACACGCTACATCAAAATTACATAAAACTGTCGACTTCCAAATACAATAAATATTCACTTGTGTGACTCCAAACTCTATGCTTTCATCCACATCACTATCAATGTGTCTTCAACTTCCTTTTAACTACGCAAAACCAGATTCCATCCCAATTAGGAAATATCATCCGATTTCCACAAACTGCTACTCAGGAACACTGCCTGAATACTACTTCTACCAAAATGATCATAACTTCGATGAATAAATGAATTACTATTTTCTCTC
Organism: Chamaecyparis obtusa; assembly: GCA_027943335.1. NCBI lineage: Eukaryota > Viridiplantae > Streptophyta > Pinopsida > Cupressales > Cupressaceae > Chamaecyparis > Chamaecyparis obtusa. Next base: position 276,552 of record BSBK01002579.1, on the reverse strand, counting down.
TTAACCATAGACATATAACATATCAAATAGTATAACCTCAACATCGCATAGCTCCAATTGCAATAACCCATGTGCGCTAATCCAAACTATGTCTGCTTCTCTGCAAGTCTTCAGTAAATCACCGTGTTGACATCAATGACAATCATAGTCATGAATGCAACAACAACTGCTATAGAATGACTACCAAACATTTAGCATTCATTCCTAACAGACCATCCTAATTAAGAGAAATCCTTGGTTTTTCATTCTGATAAAAGAGATGAATGGGTTATTGATAGTGGATGTTCTCATCATATGAATGGTGATGAAAATAAGTTTGTGAAGCTTGAAGACTATGATGGTGGTGTTGTTAAATTCAGTAACAAAAATCCTTGTTAAATTAAAGGAAAAGGATCTATTACTTTTGATGGTAAAAATAGTACTGATGATGTTTTGTATGTTGAAGGCTTAAGACATAATTTGTTAAGATTTGGACAACTAATAGACAAGGGCTACTGATTGGATTTCATAGGAGGAATGTGCAAAATCATTGGAAGCACTAGAAATCTAATTGCATCTGGTACATAGACTATAGGTAATCTATATTTCATTTAAAAATTATTGAGAATAAATGATTGGTTGCTAAGATTGATGATAGTTTCTTATTGTTGGAGATTTTCCAGCAAGCCAGTGCTAACTTTATGTTTGTCATTGATGACAACATATGGTAAGCAACATGCGTGGAATCCTAATGGAGAGAGTCTTGAGTATATGGTTCCTAGATATGTTATCAGCATGATATCATAGACACAGAGGTTGTTTCTGAGTAAAGATAGTAATACAGTTGTTTGTATCAGTGAGTGTTCCTAACAGGTCCCAGGAAGAGTTTTGTACATGATTTGCAGTATGGTTGTAATGGAGCCTTGCACATTTATATTTATGATGTAGACATGTTTATGATGCTATGTTCATGGACACAGAGTTAGTTGTGCAGTATAGGTTGAGTTATGAAGTCTCCAGTTGCCAGTTACAGTTTCCTGAGTTTATCTAATGAAGCCAACATTGTTTTTATTGTTGTAGTAGTAGCACCTATCATTTGAATATATGTGCTTGAATTAGTGTTTGCGGAAGAGTTAAGAATGTTTCACTAAGAGTGCATAACATAATTCAGCATGAGAAGAAAGTTATAGTTAATTTGGTGGAGCCAATAGTGTGAAGTGACGTGTCTACTCATATGGAGTTGTGCGGTCCTAATTTGTGTTGTGTGCTTAGTATAGCTGACTAAGATGTTATTGGAGAGTTATATTGTTTCTCTAATATGATTTCAAGGAAGTTATAATTGGATGACTTGATTATATTATTTGGAGAAAGATACTTATAGCTGGTCAAGTTGTGATCACTAAGTATGGTAGATAGTTGAAAGATAAGAGCAGAGCAGAAGTTTTGAAGTATTGAGCCATCAGTAGAAAGTCTATGTGACAAAGTAGAGAGTGTATGCTATTCATTGGAACTGATCAAGACAATGGGTCTACTCGTAGCTCACCAAAGATCCAGATATAGTGTGTATTTGTTAAAAAGAAGGTTGTAGCCTTCACTCCTTTGAGTAGTGTGCTCCTAGAAAGTGTTTCCTCACCCCTAATAGGGTTAACTGTAAAGACTCCTAACAAGGTCTAACCCTTGACTAGGTCACTCTACTTAATGCATTGTAAAGATCAACTCCTAACAAGGTTGTAAGATCTTCTAACATGGATCATAATACTCTAGTGTGGTTTATAGTGGGTGCTAATTCCCACCAGGGGTTTTACCTATTTGGGTTTCCTCGTAACCAAAATTGTGGTGTTGTGTTAAGTGTTCTCATATTGTGTTTATGCTTAATGTTCTTCTGTACTTAATTGGATAAAGAATTGAATCTTGTAGATAACTGATTCCCCCCCCCCCCCCCCTCTCAGTTATCTCTTGGGACTATTCCTAACAGTTTATATAATAGAAGATTTTATCATGTCAAATTTTATAATATGGTGAAGGTTAACACTACGAATGTTGTAGGAGATTTTCCTAAGATGATGAAGCCTAATGATATGTGCAAAGAATATTAGTTAGGAAAGCTAACTAGATGTAATTTTAAGATTAAGACATGCACTTCAAATGGATTGCTAGATTTGGTGCATACAGACTTGTGTGGTCCTACTAAGACAAGAAGCTATTATGGAGATAGATGCTTCATGCTATTTATTAATGATTATTCAAGAATGATGTAGGTCATATTTTTTAGAGATAAACCAGAAGCCTTTCAGAAGTTTTAGATAAACCAGAAGCCTTTCCAAAGTTTTAGATAATCAAGATGATGGATGAGACAAAGTCTTAATAGAGATTAAAGTGCTTAAGATTAGATAGAGGTGGAGAATTCACATCCGATGAGTTTTATGATTTTTGTGAAGAACATGGGATAAAGAGGAAGACTTATTCTTTGCAAAACATGTAGTAGAATGGTGTTGCAAAGAGAAGGAATAAAACTATTCTAGACATGGCTAGAATCATGATGATTGAAGGAAATGTTTTGTAGATATACTGGAGAGAAGTAGTGAGCACTGAACTATACAATTTGAACAAAGTGCAGATAAAGAAAAGAACCAATAAGACTCCTTATGAACTTTGGTATGGTCATGTTCCTACAGTGAAGTATATTAGAAGTTTTGGAAGAAAATGTAATATTAAGAGAGATGAGGATATTGGAAAATTTGATCCTAGAAGTGATGAAGGGATATTTCTTGGATATTATACTAAGAGAAAAGCATGCAAATGTTATAAAATTAGACTAAAGAATATTTTTGAAAGTGAAAATGTTAGAGTAGATGAAAATGTGTAGATATCATAAATAACTTGTAGGTATAACATAGTTGAAGAGGAGAATAAGATTGTGGAAGTGCAAAATCAGAATCGGGATTAGAATAGTTCGGAAGAGAAAGTTGAACTGGTGGAAGAAATTGCAACCGAAGGATCTTCTACCAAACCTACTCCAAAGACTCCATGGTATGTAAGGATTAATCATTCTGAAAATGCTATTATTGGGTATAATAATAGAGGTGTTAAAACTAGAGGAAGAATTGTTAGAGATGAAACATGTAAATGTTATCTGAATTTGAACCTAAAGATGTAAATCAAGCATCTAATGATCAAAGTTTGGTGATAGTGATGAAAGAAGAGATTGATCAGATTGAGAAGAACAAGACCTAGATTCTTATTCCCAGACCTATGAACAAGAATGTGATTAGAGCTAAATGGGTATTCAGAAACAAGTTGAATAAAGATGTTAAGGTGATTCAAAACAAACCTAGAGTGGTATGCAAAGGGTATTCCCAGATGGAAGGTGTTGATTTTAAAGGGACATTTTCCCCTGTAGCTAGACTTGAAGCTGTTAGATTACTTCTTGCATATGCATCTTACAAAACTTTCAAAGTATGTCAAATGGATATTTAGTCCGCATTCTTGAATAATGAGTTAGAGGAAGATGTTTCAATTAAGAAGCCTAATGGATTTCCACTAAATGAGGAAGGAGATATGGTTTGTAAATTGTAAAAAGTATTGTATGGATCGAAGCAATCTCCTAGAGCCTAATATGATAGATTGGATAGATACTTGACAAAGATTGGATTTAGTAAAGGTATTGTTGATATTAACTTATACTTAAAAATAACGAATGATAATATATTGATTAGATTCAAGTAGTTTTGGATTAAACTGTGTAATTTTTCATCATCAACATTTTGGATCATACTACATAATCCATCATAAGGATGAAATAATATCTAGAGAGCATAAAAAATCCAAAAATGCTTTAATATAACATAATGGATTGTGGGAACTACATGACTGTAATATCTTAATTGCTAGTCTTTGTTGATGATATCATATTTGGTGGTAATGATGAATTGAGTAGATGTTTTGTTGATGAAATGACAAAAGAATTTGAGATGTCTATGATGGGTGAGATGAAATTATTTCTTGGATTTAAAATTACATAATTGGATAAGGGAATTTTTATTACACAGTCCAAGTATGTCAGATAATTTTTGAAGTAATTTTATATGGAAGATTCAAAACCAACAGGAACTCCTATGGTTACTGGTTTCAAATTGACTAAGGATGAGGAATCCCCTTGAAAAAATCAAACAAGATACACATCAATGAGTGGTGGATTATTATACTTGACTTATACTAGACCTGATATAAGAAATTATTTTGTGTTGTGGCAAGATTTCAAGAAAATTTGAAGGAATCACATGTTTTTGTTGTTAAGAGAATATTAAAATACTTGAAGAGAACACTTGATTATGGCTTATGATATGATAGAGATAATGATTTAATGCTTTGTGCATATATAGATGATGGCATTGCATTATTTTTACATAAGAGACTAATCTCTTGGGCTAGTAAGAATCAAGATTGTATTTTCCAGTCTATTGCTAAAGCTGAGTATGTTGTTGCTGGTAGAAATTGCACTCAAGTTGTTTGGATGAAGTAAATGCTGAATGATTTCAAGATAAACATTGATGAACCTATTTTTATTTACTTTGATACCTCTAGTGCTATAAATATTTCAAAGAATCTTGTGCAACATTCAAAGACAAAGCATATTTCTATCAGATATCATTTCATGAGGGATAAAGCCAGTGAAAGGGAAGTGAAATTGGAGTATGTGTCTACTAAGGAACATATTGTTGATATCTTTACAAATCCTTTAGTGAAGGATACATTTGAGTACCTCACAAATAATCTTGGTGTTATAACCCCTCCTAATTAGAAATAATGATGATAAGGATGGAATCAATCCAAAATTTTATCAGAATATCATTCTCAAGATTGATGAGTTTGGGGACTTCTCCTTAGGGGGATATGTCTTGCGATTAGGCTAATGTGAAACAATTACCTTTTATGCCTTTTCAAGTTAGTTAAGTTCTTTTGATATCTTTCATTTGTTTCCATTGATGTCAAAGGTGGAGAGATTGTGTGAAAAATAGGAAAATTAGGAAATATTGTGCTAGGGAGAGATTGTGTTGAGAGGTTTGAAGCTGGATATTCAGAGTGATCAAGGGGATATATTTTCAGAGTGGACAAGTGGATATATTGATGTCTTTATGCATTCATCAATTTTTACTTTATATGTTACCATCAATGCCAAATGGTGAGATTTTTTAGCATGTTAGAGATTTTTTATTAGACCTTGTTTAAGTGTGCTAAGATTAGTGTTTCTCATTGATGTCAACATACTATTATTGTTGCAGACAGTGTGCTTAGTTTGTTCACGTAAGATGATTTCAATTGTTCAGGTGATATGTTGAGGATCTTTTGTTGTCATTCTAGATGATGTTTTAGATATATCTATAGTTGATTTTGGTCAACCTATAGAGGTGCATATAATAGTTTGAGTGAGCTATGAATGATTTATCAGTTACTTGTACTTTAGTGTTCCAATTGTTTAGGATGTGTCAGAGATTGATTCTTTTCTTTGGTATGGATCATACTATTTGATCTAGTTGGTGCTAATCTGGTGGTAATGTTGGGATTCATTATTGTTTCCTCAACTAGTGGTGTTCATGGTTCATAATTTGACAAATTATATTTTTAGTGTCATAGAGTTCAGTGTTCAGTTTTGTTGATGATCAATACAAAGATGAGTTTGGATTTTGAGATTGAGTTGATGCGAAGGTTTATGAAGATACTCTTGCTACTTATTGGTATTCTTGGATCATTTAATGACTATTTTGATGGTTTGTATTGATCATGGTGATTGCATTTGGTGATTCTCTAGCATGTTGGCATTTCTTCATTTAGGTCCTAGCCAAATTGGTGAAGTAATGTGTTGTAATTCTTGGTACAGCTTTGGAAAAGTTGTTGCATGTTTGGGGATTAATTTTGGGTCCTACCTAAGCTTTTTCTGACTTGATTTGGATCACATTGTAGTTTGAGTATAATATTTATATCATTTATTCTTATAGGTCTTAACCAACCTTGTTGTGAACTATTCAATGTAATCTATATAAATGGACAATCATTTGTGATTGGAAAGTGTGTGTGAAGACAGAAGGAAAAGAAGATGAATTTTTATTCTATGAGTGAGGCAGAAATTGTACTTCATCAAAACTGCATTGGTATTATTGATGATACAAGTTAGTTCAGTTATATTGGATAGTTTGTCCATCTTTGTGAATTCTAATCAGAGATTGATCAGTGAACTTGACTGAGGGCTAGACCATTGTATTGTATACATGAGAAATGAGGTCTAGGTAGTGGTCTTATGAATTCATGTGCATTCCTCTTTTGTTTTCATTTTCTCTTAACCGAGTAGTACTTTTTAGCATAGTACATCTATCTAGTGGGTTTGACTCCCACTAGGGTTTTTCCTTAACTGGGTTTCCTCAAGAACATATCTTTTGTTTTGTGTTATGTGTTGTGGATCTTGTATTATGGTTTATCTTTTAGATCATTAATAGGATTAAGTGTGTCAAATTTTGAAATTTTTTTATAACTAATTCATCCCCCCTCCCCTTAGTTGTGCTTGTCTTTTTTGGTCCTAACAAGAGAATCCTAAATCAAAATAAATAATTCCCTATAAGAAAATAATGTCACGTGATAAACAAATGCCACTATACCAAGGAAAGTGGATCCTTAGAAAGGGAAAGATGAGAAACACACCTTGCCCCCCAAGAGTTAAGACAAGGGAAAATATAACACATTATAAATCCTAAGTGATAGATATTTTATAAGACATTCACTTTCAAGAAAAAATAGGTTGCAAAGATGGACATGAATCTCTTGAAAAAGAGAATATCCTAATGTAAGACAAAAACATTTATGAAAGAAAGGACATCAAGTTATAAAAGAAACCAATCAACAAAGGGACAATAAATATTTTTGAAAGGGAAAGGGAAACCATACACTCCATAAGTGGAAGATCATTTATAATAGACATGCTCTTTGAGGCATGAAAAAGATGGTTAATAAAGATGAAGAATCCTTGTGTGAAATAATGAATCTTATACAACAAAGAATGTACCATTATAAATAATGCAAACCCACAAAAAGAGAGGAATAGGTCTCATGAGAGGAGAAGGAGAAAGGATGTCGTGCATTATACAAACTTAGTGGGAAAATCCATTACAAGAGATAGACACTTCCAAATAAGGAAGAGGTTATAAAGATGGATATCAATCTCCTAAAGATAAATATCATTAACAAACAAGTCCATGTATGGAAGGACATCATAGTATAAAATATTTAACCAACAAAGAGAATGAATTCTTTAGAAGGAGAAGTGGAGAAGATAGAGAGAGACCTTTCCCCCCAAGTGAAAGGCCAAGTGAAGGGACCTATTATGTTGCTCAAAATGAACATCATGCAAAATATAAATCCCTGAATGATGTATGTTGTTAATATAACATGACAGAGAATAACATAATAGAAAATATGTATGCTAAGGTATATTAATGATATCAAGAAAAAGAAATAGACCTGTTGTTAAACAAAGAAGAGATGTATCTACTAAATCTTGAAATTTTTTTTTGAATTCAACACAATCAAAAAGAGAATATTTATTGATATGATGAAAAAGAGATAAAAATTCACCATTAAAAGTTCTTTGATTCTTTGAAAAATGTCTAAAAGGAAAATGACTCTTACGATCATATTTAATTCTCTAGAATATTCTTTTAGCCAAAGCTAAACAGTCATCAAAAGGAGATGTTACCACATATGGTGATAATAAAAGAATGTCTAAAGGAGTTCAATGTTGTGATGAAGAAGGATTAAAGGAAGAAAAATTGGTGGCTTGAGGTATAAATCCTAGATCACAACTAGTAACTTGTGTAGGGGGGTCTATAGGGATTTTTACACCTGGTTCATTATTACCAAGACCTTATCCACTATAGACTTGTTGAGTGGTGATGTCATATCCCACACTATAATTAGTTTTTAATATAGAGGGTGAAGGAAATTCATCATGAGTTTTATGATAGTGTGTAGTGTAAAGAGGAATAGGAAGGGAAATGTTAGGATTCCTATCACTATTCTCATTTCTTTAGTGGCAGCATAAGAGGAAGGTTTATCAATAGCTTCATGCCTATTTAATGTAATTATTGGAGATAAATCATCAAGAAAGTTCTTAACATTAGGATTATGAAGAATTCTTTGATAAAAGGAAAAAAATTTAAGGTCGTGTAAAGAAGTGCATAAACTATCTTCCCTGGGTGGCTGCAAGAAGTTGAGTCCCACTTTTGGGCAAAAAGTGGAAGTGTTTTCTCTTTTTTTCAAATTTCTTGTCAATTGATGTCTAAATTTGAGGCACTTAGAGATTGAATCTCAAAAAACTTTAGTAATATAAAATCTAGCTCTCGGAGTCTACTTTTTAAATATGTAATTTATTTAAATACCCACATGGTATAAATTTATTTTTAGTAGGAATGTTTAAAACCTATGTTTTTCAAAATGCCTATTTTAGGACCATACCATAGCCATGTACGACCACCATATTTTGACCTAAATAGATGAATTTTTGCAAATCCTTCTGGGAAAATATACCTAAGATACTAAAGATTGATTAGCATATTTTTCCTTATTTTTTTATTGAATAAATATTTTTTAATTAATTTTCAATTGACTATAAAACACATTTTTTAAACCTTTGGTGTACGACCACCATAATTTGATGAAAATTTCATATGTTTTCAAAATTCTTTTTTTTGTCTTCAAGAGAATTGTATGTAGATTGGTGTCACATAATTTATTTTCCAAAATACCTAAAAACAAAAAAGTTATTAAATTTTTAGTGAACCTCACTATTTTACATTTAGGTACCACTTTTAACTAATAAATAATGAAAAATAATAGAAATAATCATATCACTATGAAATTTACATTCTTGAAATCATGACAGTGAGAACTCTAATGGTTTTTTGTTTCGTAAAAAAATATGATCAGGAAGGCCCTCAAAAAAAAATGACAAGGAAAATATCTGACATTCCAGTGCCTTAACCAAATTTTTGGAGGTCAAGGTATAGACTTGGTTCCACCAAGCCTAAACCAAACCTATTTTGAAATGAAATCCAAGGCGAATTTGTGTTTCCCATTCATGTCTTAAGAAATGGGTGCCCGCTATTTAAATTCAAAAAATGGGCAACCATTTCTTTAAAAAAAATTGAAGTGTTAAAATGCATTTTTAGTAAATAAATAAATAAATTTGAAACGGGCACCCATTTTGAAATGGGTACCCGTTTTGAAAAAAAATGGGTGCTCATTTTGAAAAAAATGGGCACCCATTTTTTGAATTTCGGATCAGGCTCCTGAACCTCAATCAAGTGCACATTTTTTGAAAATGGGTGTGTGTTTCGAGCGGCATCTTCCAATTCTACAAGACTTCCACCGAATCAGTACCCAACTTCTTGCACTTACCCCCCTAAGGCTATTCATTAAGGTGGGTTGAAAAGGAGAGGATCTAGGTCTCACTAAAGTGGGATCATTAGGATCTAGATCTCTATCTTCATGATCAATGGACACCATAGGAGTAGGATTAGGATGGTTTATGATAATTTCATCTTTAGTTTCATCAATATACACCCTTACATATTTCATGCATTTTGTTAAAAATTAAATGAGAAAATCACATGAAATATTGATAAAAGTCTTGACACATTCCTCATAAGGAAGAAAGATATTTGAAAGTCTCATAATTTACCATATGGAACAATACTATGAAGGAATAAAAACTATTAAGAAATAAAAACAAAATTAAATTCAATCCATGTGATTGACGAAGAGAAGTAAGGAGATATGTAACAATATATGTTATCATACACCAATCTAGCTTAGAACACTCCATGAAAGTTGTCCAAATTATCTCTAAATATATAAAGGAGATCTAACACCAAATCAAAAGTAGTAATGTATGGTGCCAGGTTCACTAAACTGTACAATAAGAAAAGGGAAGAGGATAGGATGTGTACCCCATTTCCTTTTCCTAATGCATAGTCGGAAGGGAGATAAACCAATAGGCTCAATTAATAATTAAGTGTTAAGTGAGTGTAATGATCCTTTGCTAGTAATAATGAGAATGAAATGAATTTTGGGAATTAATCTAATGATACAGTTGATAAATTACTAAAATAAGCTAAATTAAGTAGTTTTAGGAAAGTATAGACTGATAGAAACAGACAAGAACTTACAATGACTAGAAATAGAAAGTCAAAAACTGTATTGACTTGTACACCAAGTCTAATGTTGAATTCTCAGGAACAAAAAGATTGGGGTGTTTTGTTCCTATGGATTTTCCTAGTTTCAATTGCAAACATCTTGGTAGAACCTGCACTTGCTAGATCAAGTCTTGATAGTCACACTACATGTACCCACAAAAAAAAAGGAATACGGTTGGATAGAGGGGTTTTCCTTAGTCAAATCCCTATCTGGAATCAACATTGAAATGAAATGAAATAAATTAAAGTGTTTTGTCATATAGAAAAGGCTAGATCTGAAAAATAAAATGTATCATACCTTGATAATGCAAATACTTTTTAAAATGTGATCAAGTATGATGATGCAATAGCTTTGACATAACACAAAAACCCAAAAGGAAATCATGCAAGACAAAAGCTAGTGTGATGAATGTTGTCGTTTTCCAAAATTATTGATTAAGAACAAGAAACATGATGTAAATGCGATTGCATCTCCTTTTTTGATAGAACACTTCCTCGTTAATCATTCAATGATGGAAAGAATCATGATCCATAGAGAAGGGTATCTTGAATGCTTAATAATGATTGTGGATGATTGATAATCTTGATTTTGGTTGCTTGATAATGGATTTTCAAAATAAGGAGAGATAGGGTATTTATATACTTCTCACAACATCGCAGGGGTTAAAGTACAAGAAGAATGATTGTAGATCCAAATATCCCACTAAATCTCCAAGATGAGACTCCAAATCCAATTTGGGCCTAATCCTTAGGGAAAAATGCTCTAGGCATTCTGTTTCTAGGAAAATGATTCCCTAGGCATTATGTTCTAGCTAATCAAAGCTCGAATCAAGCCCATAGGTCCTAGACAATCAAGGGATGCCAAATTATAGAGTACCGTCAGTTTTGGTATTGGGATAGAACATGAAGGCCAAAAATAACATTATAGGACCTAGGTGGTGAAATAAATTATGTGATTAGAGGAAATAAAGGGGGTCACCTTTATAAATAAGGGCTTACCTCAATTTTGAGCAAGATTGAAATGAAAGAACACCTATATTTGAATTGAAGTATCCATTAAGTGTCATATGAAGTCCTAATATGAACATACACCAAGGTGGGTACTAAACAAAACTAGAAATTCTACACTAATTGAGTGCTTATAATTTAGGATGGTAAAAAAAATTTAACTGCCAAATGTACTATGAATCATTAATTATTTCTTGACACATTCTTTTCTATTAAACCAAACCTTCAAATTAAGTCAAATTATTGACTCATATAAAGTAGTAAAAGATAGACACAAAACACATTCACAAATTACTTCATCAAACGAATTCAATACTTAAAACATCAAAATGAACATGAATAGCATCAACAAGGATGCTTTTGCATCAACAATAAATGAAATTAAATGAATACAAGTGTTGTCATATTATTACCGAGATATGCACACAATGACCAAATTGGATCTAAAATGAACTTTCATAATTGTATATGGATACAGAAATGGCACAAATGCCAAGTCAATAAAATTTATACAAAAATAGGGCTCATTCCATGTCAAGTTTGATATACAATAAAAATGTCAAGTATATACATGTATTGGTTCTTCAACGTCCACAAATAACAGTATATGTCTCTATCAAATCCTATGGCTATAGTGGATCATCAAAATAAAGCCTCTTCAAAGTAGTATGTGTCTCTATAGATGCTTCCAAAATAATAATTCAAATGTTGAATTAGGTAACTTTTGTCAAAAATATATTATAGTTGTCAAAATAACATCAAAATAACTATATATATTGAGCTATAATTTCTTTACAATTTAATTTTTGATTACCTCATGTGTTTCTCTCATTGTTGATGTGTGCTCTAAAGGTGGACAAGCCCTTCTTTGACGATCATGAATCCTAATAAAATGGAAAGGTAAAGGATTCATGGAAATTCACAAAGGGGATTGTAGCACGTAAAATGTAATTAATACACGTTAATAACATACATAATTAAAAACAATAATAACTTAAAATGCATGTACTTCTATCTATCTATCTATATATATATAGAGAATAAATGTGTACCAGAGCCTCAGATGGTTCTTCTATAATCCTAGGAGGGATCATCATTAATGAAGCAACTATGATTATTTCTTGTATTAAAAATGATAAGAAATTTTATAGTCGTAGAGGAAGGATCTAGGGATTTGAAAGGAAAAATAATGCAATCTAAGAGGAGTTGAGAAGAGGGTTTAAAACATAATGAAATCTAAATTAAGGGTCTTAAGAAAATAAAATAGACATACACACATCTTCCCTCTCTTGAACCTCTAGCATATCAGGTGCATTCATCAATTTTATAAACCCCATTTTTCATTGTATATAGAAGAGACAAAAAAATACTATACAAATATACATGTACATGTTTAATCATAATACATTTTCTTCGTAAGAACAAATAAATTCTAGTTTGTGCTTGAATAAATCATTTTATTTTTTTCAAACAATTGTGTTCAATTACCTTCTTACTCTCAGGTGTCCTCGGGGATGCCTTTCCCCCATGAGATTTCTTGGACATAGGTGGGGCGCCCTAAGAGAAAAAAAATTAACATAAGAGATATCAATATATAATATTAAATATAAGTTAACAAATCTAAATTTAAATGACTTGAATAATCAATAAAAATGAGGTGCAAAATATGATACCCATAGCTTTCTAGGCCAAAGTCAATGACCAAAAGTGTGACATCATGGATCTAGGAAATTTGATCCTCTAACAACCCCTATCAAATACCAAATAAATACACATCATAGATTTAGTATATATTATCAAAAGTTATTTTAAATTCAAGGTATTATTCTATTTTAATATGTTATAAAAAAATTACCTCTCGTGTTGAAGTGACAGGTGCACCAAAAGTGGAAGGAATATGTGGTGTTGTACTACCACCAACTACTACATCTTGAAAAGTGTATTATTCATGTATTAGTTTAAATTGATCTATAAATAAAAATTAGTTTACATTTATAAGTTTTAAGTGATTAATAAATAAAATGTTATAAATACAAATGAACTCACATGCATCTACTCTCCAATGAAAAACACCATGTTCATCAGGTCATTTGTGAGAGCCACATCCTCTGCAATGCCAACCTAAGATCTAGCCTTGCAATATGTACACAAATGGGATGTAGAAACATTTGCATGGGAATTGATATATGTGCCAGAACATATATGCTAGCAGTTGGGACACTTATGATAGATCGGTTCACTAAAGCCAAGTGGGGTAGTTGTTGGACCATCATGTAGTCCAGAAGGCTCTGCTAACTATTTCATCTTTAATGCTTACATGATTCAATGAGGTAGCTGCCTGAAGAGTCTATACCTCCATAGACTCTTTCAGAGCTATTGGGATTGTGACATGAACCCTAGGTTTAATAGCTATATGTATATGATTTTGGGGGTTGACTACCCTCTGATCCTCTGGTCTATCCTGGGAAGAGCCTCCACCAAGCTACCTTGGAACTCTCTTATGTCAAAATAGTTTTGTCACTCACCAAGGATAAACTCACAATATATTTTCCTTAAAAAATATAATGGAACCTCATTATTATTACAAGGTGTTTCATCAAAGACCTTATACCACCTATCCTAAAAATACACCAATATATAGGAAACCTCTTTGAATTAAGAGGTAAGGTCTCATTAGTTTTAGGGTCAGTGAAAAGAACACATATATCTACTTATTATTTTTATTTTCACCCCATCATATGACAACCCAGTAGCATAAAAGGCACAACATGTATCGCTATATGTACCCATTTTGTAGCTTGTCTAGAAACATCCTTAGCACTATTGGCCTTTAATTCTAAGGTTGTTGCAAGGGATGAACGATGATCATGCTCAGAGGTCCTCAACCTACTCACTAATTGAGAAATTTAGGTTTTATTTTGTGATAATTATTTTAATAGATCCTCATGTGTGGTTTGTCTAGGGTTTATTGGAGATGGGGTTTTCTATCTTTGAGGTCTTGTTATTGTTGTGTGTTTTGTTTGGGGTCAATGTTTTGAGAATCTGCCATGAATTTATTGAAAAAATTATAAAATCAATCAAAAAAATTGACATTACAGTTGAATTTCAAATAAAAACAAAAATGCATTATTTTAGGTATACTAACCTGTGTGATGATGTGGCATGGTGGAAATTTGATGTAAATGGTGGAAATTTGCTATATTTTTCCAAACACGATCGTGTTCTTAATATTTTTGGTCCTTGCTATCTCTTTCACTACACAACCAAGGGTTAAAATGATCCAGTCGGCCACAGGGAAAAAGTTTTATTATAAGAAAAACACGATTGGGTTTTTATAGTTTTAATTAAACCCATACGACTTATTTGAATTTACGCTTCAAAATTTACCAAACCATAACCCAATTGGGTTATTTGAATTAAAAAATAACTTGATCAGGTTAAGGTTGTTTTGTGTTTTTTTTTGGGTGGCTGGTCACTTTTTTACACACCATCTTGGTGCACTTACTCTGCACAACATAGCCTTTGAGTCTCGTACAAGAAAAAATGACTCTCTTTTCTTTTATCACTCCTTCAAACTTAAAATATGTATCTAGTTCATGAATCTAATCAAGGAGTTCCTCTCCATTGAGGCTTCTATAATACGTAGAAATGTCTACATTGGGTTTGGCTCTCACACTCATAATTTCCTTTATTAATCTCTCATCCTCTCTAGCCAGTTCTGTAATAACTCCATCATTGGTTTGGTTTATTATTCTTCTTCTTTGCTCCCTCAAGATATGCCATCCAACTTTTTCATGATAGTCTACATCATATCAAACATCCCTTCATTTTAACCTCTTCTACCTCCTCCCCAATTCACTCTTCTTGGAGGCATATTGTTTATTCCTCAATCGTCCAAGCTCTTTAGGCTCCAATGCCACTATGATGGCACCCAACACTAGTATGAGGAAACCCTCTTGACAAATGAGTGACAAAAACACAAACACAAAAAAGAACAAAAGAGACAAGAGTATAAAAATTTAGAAATTTAACAAAATTTGATTTATAGTTGAATCTTAAAAGATACATTTATCACAACTACTCAATATTTTGATTCCCCATTAGGAATAAGATTTTTATTCACTCTAATTCACAGACTTACAAACAATAAAACCACTTGACAAATTAGTTTCTATATTTCCTATTAGCCTACATATCCTTCTTCTCTAACAAATATTTCTTGGACCTTTGAACAATGTTTCTTTTCTACTCAATTGAAAACCAAAAAAACCTCACAAATATAATGTAAACTTCCCTTATCCACTAAGGAGGTGATTGGAAAATTGATTTAACTTCTAACAATGAACAAACAACATCAAAGACCTTTAAACTTCCAATAGGTTGTCTATCTTCCTATCACCACAGTGATAGAAGTCTATAACCAACACAATCTGTCAATCTTCATGTCATTGTATTGACATGAACTTTGTAACCAACAAATGTGTGAAACAAGAAGTTCAAAAGCTATATGAAGTCTTCCTAGAACCAATGTTTTAGCACAAACAAATAAATACACCACACCAAACAAAAGTTGCACTTACAAAATATACCAAAACTGAACAAAAGCAAACCAAAACTTGAAGAGAGGGTGATGCACCTACATCATTAGCTCCTCTAAACCACAAGTTTTTTGTTTGCCAGAATATCTTGTCATTTGAGTCCCTTGGCCTACAAAGTAGATAACCTAACATTTTTTTGAGTCCCTAACCTAAACTTACTAAATGCATACTTACCCTTATTGGCCACCACCTTCCCATAGGTACTTTTTAATGATATATGATTGAGTTTAAAAGGTTTAAAATCTTTAAAAGATTGATGTGACTACAATAGGGGAGAGGACCCAATAGTTGAGAATGTTCCAATAGTTGTAATGTCATTTGTTGATTTAATGCACAATATTTTTGGCAAAATTGTGCCAATAGTTGTGACTTTAAAGTTGTTATTATTGATGATAATTACCCATAATTGAATGAAATGTATTCTTAGATTTACAAAGCAACAAATCATGTGATGCCCCATCAACTCGCAAATAAATCACGAGCTAGTGCACAAGTCTTGGTTTCACACTTTTTAGGCCTTTTTGGACACCTTACAAAAAGCATGCTAATGTAGCATTATATTGATGATGTAGCCTTGAAACTTTAGATATAATAAAAGTCTTGCCAAACAAAATACTGTAAAAATATAAAAAAATATTTGAAATTTCTATTTAAAATTTGAGAAGTCTAGAATTAGAATACACAGCTATTAGATGAGGATGCCTTCGGGTGAATAAGTGCAGAGTAATAATGATTATGTTGGTCTTCTGAACTGCATATAAAGATTGAAGAGAATATGTATTTTCTCAGCCAATTTGGAGTTTTTCATAAGATGAATGCACCCCTACCATATCACAGGCTCACACTGCCATTGTTGCAGTAATCGAGATGAACATTAGAAATGAGATGTAAAATGTTCTGATTGAACTCCCCTCAATAGAAGAAGTAATGGCCATGTTGCAGTATTAAACAAAGGGTGAAGTCATCCTAAGGAGTTGTCATAAGAACTTTGTACACCAAATCTAATGTAGAGGTAGAATTTATGGTGGAAACAGGTTCATTAATTGAAGAGGTGAGGGAGGTAACAATTTGTAAGAGAGATTTCTCTTTTTTGACAGATCAAGAAGAAACAATCAGATTGTCAATGAAGGTGTTAACTCCACATTAGGTATCAACGAGACAGAAAATGAAGAATTTAAAAATGGTTTCCAGTTATTGAAATTTAATACAAAATAGATCGATAAACTATCAAAGAATAAAATGGACAAAGTATTGGACAAAGTATTGGGAAAGGTTAATTTCTTTTTATTGGTTTTTAAATTCACAAGGTCAATATAAGCCAATTGAGCGAGCAAGTTTTTATGATTTGCAAGAGAGAAAACAAATAGCAAATGAAGCATCAATCTCAATTGAGCTCAACGGACTAGATTGATTTGAAAATATGTTTCAAGGAAGGCTAATTACGTAGAAAATTCTTCTACATAAGAGTCTGTAAAACAGATTGGATGGCTCTTGTTGGGCTCTGGAGTTTTATTCTTCTATAATCCACCTATTTGGGGAATGTTTTCTGTAAAGAGATGTTGGTAGTGTTAGGATTGCAGAGGAGGGTGATGAATGTAAGTGGTTAAACATCTGTATGGCATGTTTCATTTCAATTGAGCTCAATAAAGACACTGTATCCGTGTCTCTTGTAACTGGCTCCCTGGCTATATGTGTTGTTCTTTTAAAGAGGAAGGTCAAGGGTCTTTGTGTTTGTTTGTTTAGAATTCATGAGCTGCGTGATCTAGTTTTTGCTTTTATTTAAGGAATGAATTAAATTTTTCTAAATGGAATATGAAGGATTATAAATTATTTTAGGTCCATTTTTAAGGCAGGAAATGCCCTTTCTAAGCCCTGTCATTGATAGAAAGTGATACAAGTATATCTTTTGAGTTTGAAGTCTCAATGTATTAAAAAAAGCATTTGCTTGTGATATTTGACTCTATTGTCCTAATAAAGTACCGATCTAAAATTTATTTTTCTAAAGATACATAAGAAAAGTTATTTTTTAAAGATATACATTTGAATCAATTTATTTTTAGTTCTTTAGATTCATGTTCTCACAATCACTTGGGAAAGCATCCAAGAAAATGTCAGTTTTAAGTCAGTCTTACAAATCTTGGTATAAATCTATGAGAACATTTCTACTTGATACAATGAATAATACATTTGTTCATATCAAAATAAGAGACATCCCTAGGTTTGGAAGATCCTGAAGTATAGGGACAATAGGTGTAGGAATCTCTTGTTTGTCGGACAAGTTTTTCATTAAATTTGATAAGACGTGGCAAATCTTTAAGATTTGGTGACATGCAGTTTTGAGAATCAACATAGATTAGATGAGGTTGGTGATTCATAAGATGTTTTGATAGATTAAGGAAAGCTAGAAGGAACAATAAAAAAAACAAGTTGTTACCTTTTTTTGCATATGTTGAATAGAGCATCTCTAGAGTGTTGATTATGAACATGTAGTTCAAAGTAGGTTAAAGACATAATCCTCAATGTTCAAGTAAGTTTGAGGATTCTAAGGAACTAGAGGAATTTCATTTTTGGTTTGCGTTGAATGGCAATTGTAGTATGAAATTATTAGAATATTAGAAATGGGAGTTCTAAGACAGATTAATTCTCAAGAAGTATTTTTAACACATTTTTAATTCTATCAATATATCTAGAATGTAATTTGTGCTAGATGCAGTTTGATATATAATTTTAAGTTGGTGGAGCCTTTGATGAGGATTTATTAGCTTCTATTTTGATTAAGCTATGATTAGAAAAATAATTAACATCTTTTGGCTTTAAAAGGTGTGCAAGGTTTGTGGTTGAAAATATATTCAATTGTGTATAATATTATAAGTTAAAAACTATTTAGATTTTATAAACTAGTCCAAGATATTAGTTAAAGTTATTTCAAAATATTGGTCTATCCTAATGAATTTAGGAAAATCCTAATAAACCTAGGATAGTCGTAATGAACCTAGGATAGTCCTAGTGAATCTATGACATTCATAATGAACCTAGTATAATCTTTATGATCCTATAGTCCCAATGAGCTTAGGACAATCCTAATGAACCTAGGAAAATTCAAATGAATGTTGAACAATCTTAATGAGCCTAAGATAGTTCTAATGAGCCTAGAAAATTGCAGAAAAACTCACTTCTCATAAATTAAAGATAAGTCAAGAAGCAAAAGAAGTTACAAAAGCAAATAGTTTTAGGGTGATCATAGACTTAATAAGTAACATGTTTAGTCATAGACTTAGTAAGTACTATATTTGATAACTTACTAAGATTTTGGGAAGAGTAAAGAAGGTAGAACACCATAACAAGTCATATTTTGATTACTTATTATCGTGCACTTATCACATTGAAAATTTGAGTAAGGTTGACCAAAATTAAGTAAGGTTGATCATCAATTTGATAATTGTTCAAGAATGACAATATTTGATTTGTATAACCCTTTTTGTGCCCTTTCTATGGCACCTCTAAGGAGTGATTAAGTAGATAATTAGCATTATATTTGGGTTATAAAAGACATATAAGGCTAGGAAAGTAGTTGTATTTAATTAAGAGTGTGGGTTATAATTAGCATCACATTTGGATGGATAGGATTGAAATGAAGGATAGTCATTGGTTTCTTAAGATTGTCAAAAGATCTTTAGGAGAACCATAGGTTCCTAAGTGTACCAACATAAACCAGTATAGAAATGTGAGATATCAAAACAACAAATGTTCACTTGTGTCAATATTAACCACTTAAGATGTGCATGTATCAATGATATATTGTAAGATTCATCTACGAAGGTAGCCACCCAAGATCTAGAGGCCTAATAGAAAGCACAATAACAAGAGAGAAATAATATGACAAGAATAAACTATATTCCTATCAATAATGCAATAGAATAGTCAATTGGATGAGAAAATTAACTGAATTCACTTCATTATTCATTGAATATTACAAAGGAGGCCCCTTGGTTAAATAGGCCAATGTGAGAACATAGGAGTCTACAAGATTATGACAAGTGTCATAATTTTATGAAATGAGGCAAAAAGTGATAATGTATTACCTACCTAAGGTGGAAAATTGAAAGTGTCGCTTGTCCACTAAAGGTGGATCTCCCTCCAAAGTGGAAATATGTTTGTGTGACACATCCATTAAAGGTGCATCACCTTCCAAGGTGGAAGGGTGTCTAAGCTTCTACCTTTGTTTAAAAAAGGGAAAATGTTATTTTTAATATCTTGAAAACACACCGATCCAAGTGTTGACTTGGTGGTCAACACCTCCTTGGAGATTCATGACATGGCTTAACCGCCTCCTATGGATCGGGTTAAATCTGACATTTGTATCAGGGATTAATAGTTCGAGCTTTTGGTACAACGGTAAATGATTCCAACAATTGGTATTAGAGCCTTGGGTCATGGGTTCAAGTCTCCCTTCAGTGGGTACTGAAGGCTCAGTCGATGCACATGGCTTAACTGCCTCCCGTGGACCGAATTAAATCTGCCATTTATATCGGTCCAACTTGTAGATTACATGATTAAGATAGCAAAATGTCAAGAAAGAAACATTCTTGCTGTTGCATTAAAGAAAGATTTAAGAAAAGAGGCATCTGAGTGCTCTATACAAAAAAAAAATTGTCCTACTTAAATATTAAAGCACATTAAT
This sequence comes from Chamaecyparis obtusa, assembly GCA_027943335.1. NCBI lineage: Eukaryota > Viridiplantae > Streptophyta > Pinopsida > Cupressales > Cupressaceae > Chamaecyparis > Chamaecyparis obtusa. Next base: position 256,045 of record BSBK01002579.1, on the reverse strand, counting down.
AGTAGTATGCTTCATATGACAGGAATTGGCCCTCATTTAACATATTACCAGTTGACTAGTAATAGGAAAACAATAGGAATCTGAATCTAGTTCATCGCTGAAATGGACAATAGGAAAACAATTAAAAACACATAATTCATGCTTCTCGCAACGTTATTGTTGGTAACCAACCATTTCAATTTGAGATTATTCTGAACTGAACTTTTTCCTTTGAATGATATTATTGCCCGTAAGCTAAGATAACAAGTTTTTTTATAGCCTGGCACGAACTTTTCTAAGACATATCTTATATAAGTGGTCACCGCCTTTTTATTAAAAAAATAAGATGGCAACCTTCCATCAACTCAAAATTAGTGATAGCTTGAGAGAATAGAGTTCTGACCAAACTTCAGTAATGCAAGCAATCATTCTTCCATAAACATCCTTGACAATAACATCCATGACTAGCCACTGATTATCAGTCAATTTCAATAAATAAACACATTGTCTGACGGCACAACCACCAAGTGAGGCAAGTAACTTGTAAGAAAGTGTTGATTCTTTTGTACAACAATCCCAAAATGACTTCAACATTAGGTAAGTACCAACCAGTCCAAGAGAAGGGAGAGTAGTGACAAAAATGTCTGAACAAGGAAATAAATTAATATTGAGCATCTCAGCCGTACATGTTAGTCATGTATCAGAAATGTCATTGCAAATTCATAAGGTCCAGTGGCTGGAAATGTATAATAAATCTAGCCAAAGTGGAATTGGAAAAATCAATTGTTTGAAGCTAAGTCTATGAGTTTGTCAAACATTTATCATGTAATAATTAGAAAAGAAGTTTGTAATTATGTTTGTATCGAAGGAGAGACTGGTTTTAAGATTAGGTAAGCAATAATTACGGGTGTATATAATAAGTATTACATGCATTAGTTAAGCCTCCAAAATAAGACTATAGAAGCATGAGTTAAATAATAAATCTGATTAATTGCATACTCAAGCCATGTGAAAATAAATTGGAAAGTAATTTGTTTTCGTTAAGGTAGTCAAGAATAATATAGTTTTGAAAAACGTGTATAAATTAATAAACCACCTTTGTGGTTATATATTGTAAATTTATGTATCATAAATCTTAAGTTTTTCAATGGGAATATGTGGTAGGCTCTTTATTATAGTTCATGTATAGCTTATTTCTCCAACATCCCTTTGAACCATATTTTAGCTTTTGAGGCACTAAGTATGGCTTTGATATCATATTATTTTCTATGGAACAATTAGGAGTTGAACCTAGAACCTGATATGTAGAATTTATAGAGCTCTATCACTAAGCTACCAACCCTCTTTGAGACTAAGGTCTTTTGATCTAAAATAATTATTGTAGCGTAGGTGTGGTTCATTTGTCTAATATCCCATATGCCAATGGATCATATAGTATTTCATGTGTGAAATCTTCTATTAGAAACTTTTTGTAAATTATTAATACAATTATCTACACTTTGTAACACTCGTAATAATATCCAATGAATGGGAATGGATGAGTGGTCTAGAAGGAACAATAGGACTATAAATGTTCAAAAGAGGAGTGGAAGTGATTGGCACCAAAGACATATGTTTAAGGAAAAGGGTAGAAGAAGAAAAATTTATTAAAGTGGACAAAGGAGTTATAGAATTGCATATGATCTACATGGCAAGAAAAGTTAGGAATGTAAAGAGGTCAAGGCATAAGTGTGGTAGAGCTAGAACTAGGTATGATGCAGGAGCATCCTCAGTGTAAGAGCAATCTTGCATCACCCAAAAATATTTATGGTTTCTTTTCAATAAGGGTTATCTTGTGCAGAGCTTCTATTTTTGGAAAGTTACTATTTTTAGTAAGTTTTTTGTTCGTGCTCAGAATGGTCTATTTTCTTCCCTGGAGGTTCATTTTGGTTATATCAGCTTGCCAGTAAAGTGTCATTGCCAGATCAAGTCTAGTTTTGAAGATATTAAAAAAATTGGTATTAGCAACAAGGTACAGAAACTTGAAGCTTTCTTAATTTAGGTGTTGTAGAGCACTTCACGCTCTTTCTGAAATGGGGTCATAATAGTCAATCAGGTCAACAAGTGATAACTTATGATCTCTGAAAGTTGGGTCACCTGAAATGGCGAAAAAATGATTTTCCTTCAAAATTTCTGTTTAGGTTTCAAAAGTTGTTTTGAGCCAACTCTGATGTAATAAATTATAAAATAAAATAATTATAAGTTTGGTCGGCCTTATTGGCTAAAATTATGGAACCTTCCCAGGTGGTGGAAAATTCCCTCTATAAGGAAGGCTGTAGTGTTGTCTTAGGCAGTTCGGAGCAGTTCTGGGTAGATTTGGGTAATAATTCAAGGCTTTGTCCTATAGAATATTGTAAGGGAAAATGTTCATGTGGCTTTGCATATTGTAATTTTGAAATTTATAATTCCACATGTGTGGAGATAATAAGAAGCCCATTTTCTGTTCTTGCAAATTGTTGTTGTTTCTCTATTTATGTTATGTATTTGTGGTATTAAGGAGAGCACCCTTCATCAAGTGGTATCAAAGCAGGAGTTCCTAAGTGTGTAAATAGATCACTGACTGTGAGACATTTTGCACCAGGACCATGGTTAGGGTTTCATTGAGCAGCACAAAAATGTCTCCACGAAAGAAACGTCGCAGAGAGCTGGTGGTGTAACACCTGAGGTTACAGCATTCCAGAGACAAGTGCGAGCATTACAATAAGAGATTTGTAGAGGAATGCATCTTAATGTCAGAGACGAAAGCGAGGATGAAGCCGAAGAAGGAAATTTTGAAGAAGTTAAAATTGTGAATCAAGAAGAAGAAAGACTTTTTCAAGCCATTTTGAAGATCAAAAAAAGACCTAAGATTGAGGTTCCTGCTTTTTCAAGAAATCTTAACCTAAAGGAGTTGATCGACTGGATCAAAGAATTAGAAGAATATTTTGAGTATGAAGACATTGAGGATCCTGATCGAGTCAAGTTTGTGAAGGCCAGATTGAAGGGTCATACGAAGATCTAGTGGCAAGAGATTCAATTGGAGCGAAATAGAAGAGGAAAAGATAAAACCACAAGATGGGATCGGATGGTGGATAAATTGAAGCGATAGCTCATTCCTGTTGATTATGAGCTTGATCTACTGAAAAAAATGCAAAGTTTGAAGCAAGAAAGAAAATCTGTTCAAGAGTATACAGAGTAGTTCTATTGAATCCTCATCAGAACAGGCCATGCGGAAGCTGATAAGGAGAAAGTTTCTCGTTACCTTAATGGGTTGAGGCTAGGCATTCAAGAGGAGCTGAATTTGGTTCGAATGAACAGTATTGAAGAGGCATACCTGTTTTCCCTAAAAGTAGAGGAAAAGATTAACAAAAAATTTGAAAGCAGACAAAGTGGAAGAGGTCATGGTGGAAGATCTGGTGGACAGTCATATGGAGGCTAAAACGAAGATACAAAAAAGAAGGATGAGGTCAGTAGTAGTCAAAATCAGAGAGGAAATAATTTCAATCATTTTCATGATTAAAATAATAAAGATCAAAGAGGAAGAGGAAGAGGACAAGGTTTAGGAAGAGAAGACTTCTGTGGAACATGTTTTCACTGTGGAGAAGAAGGTCATAGGGCCTTTGAATGTCCTCAACGCCAAGGAAGGACAAATAGGAGAAATGAAGGCTAGGCCAGAGTTGCACATGTAGATGAAGATGTCAGATCATCACATTCTAAAGATGTTGAGAGAGGGGAAACATTGATTAATAGAAGAGTCATGTTGAGTGGTGAGAATGAACTTGAGCAAAGGAGAAGCCTATTTCGCACCAGGTGCAAGTGTGAAGGTAAATGTTGTGATGTGATTATCGATAACGGAAGCACTGACAATTTGGTATCAGAAGAGATGGTGACAAAGTTGAAGCTCAAGAGAGAGAAAAACTCACATCCATATTGGATTGCTTGGGTGCAGGATGACCACAAGGTCATGGTCAATGAACAATGCTTGGTAAAGTTCAAGATTAGCGGATACCATGATGAGGTACTATGTGATATCATACCAATGTATGTATGCCATATTTTGTTGGGTAGACCATGACAGTTTGATAGGCGTGATGTACATGATGGTTGTGCGAATACCTATTCCTTGACAAAGGATGGAATGCGACATAAGCTAAAGCCATTGGGGTAGAAGCAAAAAGTTGGGTGCCAATTCCGTGGAAGTCCGCGGCTTGAAAATTTGTGCCGCTTGAAACGGGAACCCATTTTTTTTCAAAACGGGTACCCGTTTCTAAAAAAAATTATAAATTTTTTTTAATTTAAAATGTTTTTTTAAACACATATTTTTAAATTTATGAAACGGGTGCCCATTTTTTGAATTTAAATAACGGGTGCTCGTTTCTTAAAATGTGCACGTGGGAGTTTTCACTCTGCCTCAGTTTTTGGTTTGGGATAGGTTTGGTGAGACCAAGCCTATGTCTTAGCCTCCAAAATTTTGGCTAAGGCATTGGAATAAAAATTTTAAAACTTACCGTAATTTTTTGAAGACCTTCTGGATCGATTTTTTTGACAAAACAAAAACTCATTAAAGATCTCACTATCACGATTCTAAAAATATAAATTTCATAATAATATGGTTATTTTTACTATTTTTACATTATTTATTAGTTGATAGTGGTACATAAACGTAAAATAGTGAGACTCACTAAAACTTTAATAACTTTTTAATTTTTAAGTATTTTTAAAAATAAATTATATGTCATCAATCTAGATTCAATTCTTTTGAATTTTAAAAAAAGAAGTTTTGAAAAAAAGAAAAATTATATTAAATTATGGTGGCCGTACACAAGAGGTTTGAAAAATAAGCTTTATTGTTAATTAAAAATTAATAAAAAATAATTTACAAAACAAAAAAATAAGAAAAAATATTCTCATCAATATTCTCTGTCTTAGGTATCTTCCCTAAAAAGGATTTAAAAAAATTCATTTATTTGTGTCAAAATATGGTGGCCATACACAGATGTGGTATGGTCCTAAAACATGCATTTTGAAAAAGTGGTTTTGAAATATGCCTATCAAAATATAATTTATACCATGTGGGTATTAAAATAAATTATATATTTGAAAAGTAGACTCCAAGTACTACAATTTTTATTAGTGAATTTTTCCGAGATTCAATCTCTAAGTGCCTCAAATTTTGAGATCAATTCAGATAAATTTTGAAAAATAGGAAAATCACTTCCAGTTTTTGCAAAAAATTGGCACCCAACTTCTTGCAGCCACCCATTGAAGGAGACCGAAGAAAAGGTATGTGGTAATGCAAGAATAACTTTTGTTGATGGAAGAAAATTCTTAGATGGTATGAGGCATGAGCATGTGTGTTTTTATTTAATTCTAAAAGTTGGTAAAGAGGAAGTAGAAGATGTACCTGTAGAAGTTGCAGATTTGTTGAATAAGTTTCAGGATATTATATCCGATAACGCTCCTGATGGATTACCACCAGTAAGAAAGATCAGTCATAAGATGGACTTGATTCCAGGAGCCAATTTTCTAAATAAGGCAGCACATAGAATGACACCAGCAGAAAGTGAAGAGTTGAACAAACAAGTACATGAGTTGTTACAGAAGGGGTTGACTTGGGAGAGCCTGAGTCCATGTGTTGTACAAACAGTATTAGCACTAAAGAAAAATGGAGAATGGAGGATGTGTATAGATTTCGGAGTAATAAACAAGATCACAATCAAGTATAGGTTTCTATTGCCATGAATGGATGATATTATGGACTGTTTGAGTGGAGCTGTGTATTTTTCAAAGATAGATCTAAAAAGTGGATATCACCAGATTCGGATTAGAGAAGGAGATGAATGGAAGACTGCTTTCAAGACAAAGGAAGGACTGTATGAGTGGTTAGTCATGCCTTTTGGGCTAACCAATACACCAAGCACTTTCATGCAGCTCATGAACGAGCAACTAAAAGAATTTTTGGGTAAGTTTGTCATTTTTTACCTAGATGATATTTTGATCTTTAGCAAGACATTAGAGGAGCATATGATGCATATTCATATGGTGTTTGAGAAGTTGAGGGAAGAGAAATTGTTAATTAATTTGAAGAAATATATTTTTGTGAAGGAGTTAGTGTATCTGGGATTTGTAGTTTCAGCAGAAGGTCTAAAAATGGACCTAGAGAAAGTGTAGGCTATCCTTGAATGGCCTACTCCAAGGAGTGCTACTGAGGTAATATCTTTTCATGGTTTGGCTAGCTTTTACAGAAAGTTTATCAAAAAATTTAGCAGTATTTGTGAACCCTTGACTGAAACAATGAGAGGGGATAGAAAAGAGTTCAAGTGGACTAATGGGGCAAATAAGAGTTTTAAATTGTTAAAACAAAAAGTTATAGAACAACTTGTTTTAGCACTTCTAAATTTTTAAGGTGTTTCAAGTAGACTGTGATGCTAGTGGTACTGCAATAGGAGTTGTTATAAGCCAAGAAGGTAAACCTGTTGCTTATTTCAGTGAGAAGTTAAATGATGCCAAGAGAAAATATTCTATTTATGATCAGGAATTTTATGTTATAGTTCAAGCATTAAAGAAGTGGAGACAATATCTACTTCCTAAGGAGTTTATTTTGTATACTGATCATCAAGCTTTGCAATATTTGAATAGTCAAGGAAAGTTGAATCAAAGGCATTTGAAATGGGTTGAGTTTTTGCAGAGTTATACATTTGTTTTAAAACACAGGAGTGGAAAGTCTAACAAGGTTGTAGATGCACTTAACAGAAGGAAACTATTGCTGACATAAATGTAGATTGAGGTGGTTGGGTTCAAGGAACTCAAGAATTTGTATCTAGAGGATCTTGATTTTGGTGAAGCTTGGAAAGCTTGTACAGAACCTGTTACTCTAGATAGAATGAAGTTGTTGGATTTTATCATCTAGGATGATATGCTATTCAGAGGGAGACAGTTGTGCATTTCATGAAGTTCGATGAGGGAGAATCTCATTAAGGAGAAGCATAGCAGAGGATTGGCTGGACATTTTGGTTGTGATAAAACCCTTGCTTTGGTTAGTGATAACTATTATTGGCCACAATTGCAGCAAGATGTCAAGAAGTTTGTACAAGGTTGTAGAGTATGTCAGATGGAAAAAGGAGTGAAGCAGAATACAGGGTTGTATCAACCATTACCTATACCAAAAAAGCCTTGGGAGGATATCAGTATGGATTTTTTTCTTGGTTGGCCAAGGACTCAGCGGGGACATGATTCAATTTTTGTGGTAGTTGACAGATTTTTAAAGATGGCACATTTTATTCCCTGTAAGAAGACTAATGATGTTGTTCATGTAGCAAAATTGTTTTTTAGAGAAGTGGTGAGACTACATGGTTTGCCAAAGAGTATAGTTTCAGATCAGGACACTAAGTTTGTTGGATATTTTTGGTGCACATTGTGGAAGAAGTTGAAGACAGATTTGAAGTTCAGTTCATCACATCATCCATAGACTGATGGACAAACAGAGGTGGTGAATAGGAGTTTGGAAAATTTGCTGAGATGTTCGATTGGGGATAAGCCAACAGGATGTGATTTGATTTTACCATAGGTAGAATTTACATACAGTAATTATGTCAACAGAAGCATTGGTAAATCACCATTCCAGATTGTATATGGAAGTAGTCCCAGAAATGTATCTGAGTTGAGGAAGATAGATAAAGGAGAAATAAGTAGTGGTGAAGTTGAGGATTTTGCAGAACACTTGAAGAACATCCATGAGGAGGTGAGGAAGCATATTACCAAGATGAATGTGCAGTATAAGGCTAAGGCAGATGAGGAAAGAAGACATAAGGAATTTCAAGTTGGGGATGAAGTCATGGTTCATTTGCGGAAGGAGTGATTTCTAGTTGGTACATATAACAAGTTGAAAATGAAGAAGTTCGAGCTATGTAAGATACTGAAGAAGCATGATTTAAGAAATGCATATGAGGTAGAATTGCCTACTGAGCTAAATATTTCACCAGTGTTTAACATTTCAGATTTGATAGAGTATCATGAAGGAGGTGTTGAAGATGAGATCACAGCAGCACAGTGGAGTATTCCAGCAACTATTTCATCTACTAAGGAGATTGAGGATATACTGGATAGTCGTGTTGGCAGAAGCACAAGGAACAGGACATATAAAGAATATCTGGTCAAATGGAAAGGATGACCTATTGAAGATTCATCATGGCTAACAAAGGAGGAGGTTAACTGTCTTGGTTTTCCTCTTCACACCCGAGACATCACTTCTCAAATTACCCTGGGTGTCTGATGCAGGAGCATCCTCAGTGTAAGAGCAATCTTGCATCACCCAAAAATATTTCTAGTTTCTTTTCAATAAGGGCTATCTTGTGCAGAGCTTCTATTTTTGGAAAGTTACTATTTTTAGTAAGTTTTTTGTTCGTGGTCATAATGGTCTATTTTCTTCCCTAGAGGTTCATTTTGGTTATATCAATCTACCAGTAAAGTTTCATTGCTAGATCAAGTCTAGTTTTGAAGATATTGAAAATTTTTGGTATTAGCAACATGGTACAAAAACTTCGAACTCAATTTTGAAGGCTTTAGAGGCCTCGGATGAGGTCAAAGCTTCGGTTGAACGAAGCTTTCTCATTTTAAGCATTGTAGAGCACTTCACGCCCTTTCCAAAATGGGGTCATTATAGTCAATCAGGTCAACAGGTGATGACTTATGGTCTCTGGAAGTTGGGTCACCTGAAATCGTGAAAAATGATTTTCCTTCAAAAATTTTGTTTGGGTTTCAAAAGTTGTTTTGAGTTGATTCTAATGTAATAAATTGTAAAATAAAATAACTCTAAGTTTGTTCAGCCTTATTGGCTAAAATTTTGGAACCTTCCTAGGTGGTGGAAAATTCCCTATATAAGGAAGGCTGTAGTGTTGTCTTAGGTAGTTTAGAGTAGTTCTGGGTAGATTTGGGTAATAATTCAAGGCTTTGTCCTATAGAATATTGTAAGGGAAAATGCCCATGTGGATTTGCATATTGTAATTCTGAAATTTTTAATTCCACATTTGTGGGGATAATAAGAAGCCCATTTTCTGTTCTTGCAAATTGTTGTTGTTTCTCTGTTTCTGTAATGTGTTTGTGGTATTAAGGGGAGCACCCTTCATCAAGGTATGAGTATGAAAGTGATTGATATGGACGTGGTAGGAAATTATTCAACAATTGTATGATAAATGAGATAAGAACATGCATAAACAAAGAAAAGGGAGGAGTTTAGAGTTATATATTGAGGGTGATATGGAGCTCAAGGTAAACTGTGAGAAGGACCTAAATGTTGTGAAAAAAATGAGAGAACATGTAACTCTATGTGATTAGCTTGTGTATCACTAATTCACTTTTTCCTATAGAAAGTTATGTATATCAATGGGCCACTTGTCAGCAAGCAAAAATATGTAATGGTTTGGGCATCATCCCTTGAATGAGCCTGATAAAGATTGAAAGATGTCATTCCCATAAGATTATTTTCTTCATGTTATTATAATATATTTATTTTCTTCGGTGGATCAATGGGATAGGTAAATCCAGGATTGCATGATAATCAAATTTCTCGAAAGACATATTCTAAGGAGGGATGTAATAATCTATAGGAGAGCTATCATTGATATTTAAAAATATTATCAATTTATAAAATGTATCTATATATAACTGAAAATTCCATCAAGAAATGGCTAATTGATTTTGAAAGACTATAACCCCTACATAAAAACACTCCAAGGAAAACATCATCAATAACATCACACGAGGGAGGTGATTATAAGAAATTATCACTAAGATCCACATTAGATAACTCATCAGAGGCTATGAATCCAAGAATGTAAAGGACTCCCATAGAATTTGAGAGGTATTGTCATTAGTTTTAACACCATCATTTAATGTAAGAAGATGACAAGAATATATTTTCCTAAATCATGAACAGGTATGAGAATGCCCAAGAATGTAGATTATTTAATAGACATCAAAGTCCTCTAGAGATTAAGAATGAGACTTTATTGAATAAAATATTGGATGAAGAGTTGTTCACTATTTTGGTTAACTTTTCTAATTATAGCTCATAATTGTGTAAGATTGGATGTATTGGAAATAAAATTACAAAATATGACCTAGGCCACTCTCATAATTTTATGGAGGGAAAAACTTATAGGTGTGTATCTATCCCAAACGGCGTGGTTCTATCTTAATGGCACATTTTTTTCTCTAGTAGAAAAAAACCTTCAATACTTACATAAGATGTTTTCATAAATGATATCTATGTAAGGAAAAAAAGAAGAAGGAATATTATAGAATTGTCATTAAATCTTATTATAACAAAGAAGTAGAATGATACATTATTATTAGCAATCAAGCCCCACAAATTGAAAATAAAGAAAATATGAAAAGTGCTAGATGTTGATGTAGATTGAACTCAACCGACAATTGAATTAACAAAGTCAAAAAATAATATTGTCATATTTGTTGATTAGATGATAATTAAAATGATAATTTTAAATATACAACCCTAGAAAAATAACTAAAGGTCTTTTAGGACTTGGGGTCACTTAAAAACCTATACATGTATGCAAATCCATGTAAAATGAAAGACAAAAAGTGCAACGTATGCAATTTTCTCCCTTATTTAATCATTATTAATATTTCATCTTTGTAACAGCTAATGAAATTATTAATATTTAATTTTTGTTATATTTTATATATATATATATATATATATATATATATTTTGTTATGTCTTTTTTTAATTTATTATTATTGCATTGTTAAAATTTAATCATTATTTTTTCCTTGAATTTTTTGAATTTGACAAAAAAAATTTGAAATTTATCCTTTTTCTAACCAAACATAAATAAGGATCTAGTGAGTTGAGATTCTTGTGATCATTACCCATTAAACATTAATTTCAATGTTAGTTAAAGTGTAAAAAATACCACTCTTGTGATTTATTAATTTTAAGAGAAACTTTATAATTAAGTTTACGTGAACTAATATAATATTGAGATAGCTAGATTCTTTAACTCACTAGATATTGTAGAAGAGAGGAACAATAACCCAAAACGTATCACATTTCACTCTAAACTCTAATTAATCTCTAATAATCACATTTCACTCTAAAACTTTAAATTAATCCCTAATAATCACACTTACTATATATACATCTCTTTTTACTTGTTTTTACACTTAAATACAAATCAATAATAAATTGAACACACTTTTTACAAGCATTTAGATATTTCAAAAAAATACCAAAAATAATTTCAACCATATCAAATACCAAAAATATTCCCAACCATATCAAATTATAGTCTAAGAAGGATTTAGTTAAAAATACATAGGTATGCCTTGAAATATAAGCAATGTTCTATGACAACATAATAGTTTTTAAGGACCACGTGATTAATTTTGCAAGATCTTTTATCACATAAATAAAATAGTTAATTAAATTCTATAAAACAAATTATGATTAATATTTTCCTAAGATCTTATGTGTAATTTATCTATAAATGAAAAAAAATAAAAAAATAGACACACTGTTTTAGAGCAACCTAACTCTTTTTAAAGCACTATGCAATATCGTCCCCTATTATGGCAGAATGCCCTAATATTTTTTAATATTTTTTTTAATTATATTATGAGAGTTATTAACTGATTTAAACCCGTTGTTGCGGCTAAGCTTCCTCCTACAGTAAACATGCGTTTCCTTGCTAAAATCTGGTCGTGGTATGCTACATATAACTCTTGCAACCTGCATTTTACTTCTTTATAATTTGAAATCTTGAATCTTAAGTTTCAAATGATTCTTTTATAACTTATTTGCTTGAGTTGGGTAGGGTTTTTAGAATATTGCTTTACATTTGGTTGACACAATTTAAAGTTAAAGCCTCTGTTGTGGGCCATTCATCCTGCAGATTCGATGTCTGGTCACTATATTCCAAAAATTAAGCTTGCATTTTAATACAAGCAAAAATATTGATAGCCTAGTGCCAACTGCAGTGAATGCCTTTAAACCCATGAATTGCCCATCAAAATTGCATTTATATCATATAAACTTAAAGTCAGAAATTGGGTCTGTGTGAAATCCAATTCAGTATTTTTCATTGGTAATGTAAACCTCCAAATCTACCCCTACAGTAGTTCATCCATGTAATTACAAATTGATTTCTGTGGCCATCTATTGTGAGTACACTTGCAGCATATACAGAAATGCATGCCCTTTTTGCCCCAAAGCCTTCATTAAACTGACAGTATGATGGTTTTCCTATCCACAACAGCCATTCAATATTGTGAAATCAAACTTTGTTAAAAGCAAAGGGAAAATAAATCATCATTTGCTGCACAATCCTTTGAGTAACTTGAGAACACATTGATCCAACTTGATAGATTACATAATTGTGATAAAAAAATGTCTAAGAAGAAACATTCTTATTCTTGCACTCAGAGTTTGCTTGAGCTCACTGATTAAGAAAAGAGGCATCTGAGTGCTCTATACAGAAAAGTGTCTAATCAACTATTATCATACAAATCAAATATATGAAAGTTTCTTATTTTAATATCACAGTTGGCTTCCTATGGCAGAAATTTGGCTCTGCTTCCACTTACAACTTGTTGACCAGTACTATGCTCAAACTATATTCCAAACGTACAACATAGGAATCTGAATCTGGTTCTTTATTGACGGAAATAATAGGACAACAATAAAAAACACATAAATCCTGCTTCTCACAACATTGGTGTTGGTAACAAGCCACTTCGGTTTGAGCCTATTCTCATTGTTTACCATCCTCAATTGAACTTTTCCCTTTGAATGTTATTACTGCTCATAAGATCAAAGTAATAGGATAGAAAACATGACAACCTTCCATCAACTCAAAATTACTGACAGCTTGAGACAATAGAGTTCTGACCAAACTTCTCTAGAAGGTTGCATACTGATCCAAGCAAGCGTCCTGCAATCAACATCCATGAAAATATTATGACATGACATACAATGACTGGCCACTGAGTGTCTAGAAGTACCATTTAATTTCAATAAGATAATATAAGCACAATATCCTAAGGCATACCTAAAGCTAGACCAACAAGTAATCCCAGTAACTTGCAAAAGCATTGATGCATTTGTACACCAAATGTACCAAAATGACTTGAACATTGAGTGCCAACCAGTCCAAGAGATGGGAGATTGGTAATATAAATGAAGAAACAAGACAATAGCTTCCTAATAAATTTAAAATAAAACCTTTCAGCTGTACATGGTAGTTTATCAAATGCTTTTGCAAATTCACAAGGTACTGTGACAGAGCAGATGAATGGCCTCAAAATTATGAACATGAATGAGAAAATGAGCTTCTAGATAGATAATATATAGCGTCCTGGCTCTGTCTACAGCATTGTGGCACTTCTGCAACATAGGACATTTATGGACAGACCAAAGGGAAATTAAGAAAATAATGTAGGCACTTAAAATGATGTGTCCCCCAGAGAATTGCAGATCTCCTACAAGAGCTATTATATTTCTACAGTGCACCCCAGACTCTCCCTTGTAGCTTTTGTTTTCATTGGATCAAGACTCCCTCCATTTCCCGATCTTAGTAGGTGACCTCAAGAAACAGCAGAAATAGATGCAAACTATATTACCAAGTTTACTTTTGACACAACTAGGCTACTAGCTGTATGAGTCTAAGCAATTAGATGTACATGAATTTTGCACTTTTGGAATCAATGACTACTCATTACTGAAAATAAAATTCCCAAAGACAAAGACTTCTTGGCCAGGAATGAAATAAATGAATCTCAAAGGAAAACAACAATGTGAATTTTGTGGAGTCATATGCTTCCCACCAAGCTTCCATTTCAGTTGGAATCTTAGCTGTAGCCTGCTTTACCATATGATATGTGAAATTAATGAAAAGACTCAGTCCAGGTGCAAATACTCCTTGACATTGGCAGAGTGGCTCCCCCAACAAAACTCAGTTGCTTTGGAAATGGATAATAAATCTAACCAAAGTGAAAGCCAGATTGGAATGGAAGAATATATTGTTTTAATTGGGGGATATTCAAATTTGCAATCCAGTGGAATGCAAACAGATTCTGGTGGCAAAAATTCTGAGATTAGAATTGTAGCTCACAACAAATAAATTCTCAACTGAGGCAAAAACATTCCTTTTTGAAAGTTGCAGACAGATTATCGCAAGGTCCAAACCTATAGGGTACAGATTTAAAACAACATGCAAGGTAAAGTGTGAAAGATCCTTTGTTCCCAAATGATAACCCATGTAAGGTTGCAACTTAAAAAATCCTCTTTACCTTTTTACCTTTGTACCTTATATAGTGTACTCGTTGGCATTGATATACCTCTATAGATGTTAAGATATAAATTTGGCAAGGCTCTGAACTTATCAACAATGACCAACTTACCTCTGCTTGGTTTGCTTTGCTTGGCTATCTTTTGTTCTCTTTCCAACTTCTTAACTTTGGAATGGTGGCTTGGAGGGATCAGAACTTTGTCAATGCCTTGAACAGAGATTCTCCCATCAACGTAAATGTCGTGATCAAACAAATGGGCTGATTCCTCTCCCTCCCCAAACAAAACAGTACCATCGGCTTCTTGGGTAACCACCTTATGAGGAATATGCAGAGTATCATACTTCAACTTTCCGAACCGTCTCACTCCAGTATAAAAGCTTTCCTCAGTTTGATACTCAGGAATCATATGGTAATATATGACATGTTCCAGTTCACTTAACTGGTCTGTAGTAAGCTTCCCCATTGCCTCGTCATTGGGAGCCAGGACAGTGAGACGGTAACCCTCTGAAACAAGCTTTGCCATCTCAGAGGCCATTGAGGTCAAATTCACTAAGATGTCAGCCATCTCATTGTACCCACCATATTGCACCAATGTGTGAATGAAGTCCTTCACTTGGCTTTCCCCATCAAACCAATAATATCCAGAAGAAGGCCCAGGTGCAGGTGCAGGTGCTAGGGAAGGTCCAGGGGCAAGGGCAAACTCGATTGGGGGCAATGAGATTTTGCTTGAGCTTGTTGATGGAATCTTCTTGCTGAAACGAGGAGAATCAACTGTAGGAGCCCCCTCTGGCTTCACAGCCTCCAATATTACCCTTCTACTCCTCCACTCATTGAACTCATTCTGCACAGACTTTGGTACAAGGAGTCTGTCAATACCATGAATAACCCCATCTGGCCTTACCACAGCATTAGGATGTGTCACAGTACCCAGATCCACTTTCATCACTTTGCTATTGGCATCCTCGTTCAACTGAAAATTCAGCTCCTCATCCCAGTTCAGGGCTCTGTGCGGTACAAAAAAAGGAAGTGTGGTTAAAAATTCATGGCCAATCGATTTGAAAAGCCATTTCTCAATGATTTATGTCTAGCAAAAGTTTACTCTTTTTTGTTCATATCCATTTTGACTTTTATGAAGCCCTTAGATTTGTAGTCTAGAAATAGACTATTATCACATCACTAACAATTGCAGATGGACAGAAAATGCCATAACAGTGGATTATCCATTTTCTGTTCAGGGAACAATGAACAAACACAAAAGAATAAATCAATTGGAAAGCATTTAAGAGATATTAGTGACTAGACAAAAAAAATAAACACATTAATTGGGAAGCAGAGGAAGTTAGGACTACAAATCATTTTGAGTGAAAGACATATTCAGTCCTCCGTACTTGTTGATTATAATACTTTATCTCGAACCTTATGCATCTAAACCCTTTAAATTCTTATAAACCCTATGTACCTAAAATGCTCGAAGTCCTAAAAAATCCCTTAAATCTTATAAACAGACTTAAAGCCTACAATCAGCATCCTTGAGGGAGAAGTTACAAAATGGTTCCATGCAATGTCACAAAGCCCAATCACAGAAACAACTTAATTACAACATTGCAAGTTACTAGAAAGTCCTTATTCAGGGCACTAACAAAAATATCAATTTGCATTTGGGAATCTTCCAAAATATCACTATTTGTAATTTGCAACAAAATCTCTCTAATATCAAATTCCAAAAAAATTATGCATTGTTTACACAGGTACAAAATTGAGAAAGCTATTCAATTTGGGAATGCTAGCCATTAAAACTTGTCCTACCTGTGAGTAACATTAGTCCATTCCTCTGCAACCACTCTCTTGGGCACCACATGGAATTGCAGCAACTTTTGCAGGGACTTGAGATTCCCAGGCTCACGCAGAAACCTCCTGAACTCTGGATCCAAATTCTTCTCCAAAAATGCGTTGTTGGGAGCAAAAATAGTGATGTTGTTGCTCCCCACAAGCTCCTCAAGAGCCTGTAACAGCAGGGCTTTCTCCACCAACTCTGCCAGCTCAGTATAATCATAACGCGAATCCAGTAATGCAACCAGAACAGAGTTAGAGCTTATGACAGAGCCATTTGAAGAAGAATTCTGGTTTACACGGACATGGTTTTCAGGCTTAGTTGCTATTGAAACTGCATTGAACAGCGCCACCACACACAATGCAACTATATTGCACATTCTTACACCATGAGCCATCTCAACGAAAGCAATCTGATCCCAGCAGTTCTATCTGTGGGTGTTCTCAAAACTGAAACTTTTGGCACAGAATCAAATCGCACTCTCTTGGGCTGTTAAAAAACATATGTAAAAAAAGAATATATAGACACTGTATTTAGCCATCCATATTGGTGGAGAATGAAATTCAGGTGAAATTCAATTCAATTCGATTGAATTCATTCAATTCAATTCAGTTTCCCGGCATCTGCCAGGCCAAAAGGCTTACCTTGTACTGAAAGGGAATCCAAGCGATGCAAATCAACGGCAAACATTTGTCCACACTTATTGAAATGAATCTCGACCGTTGATGTGGGCCACTTGTAGAAATGTATTGATGTAGCCATGCCAGCTGCTGATTCAACCTCTGGTTTAACTTTTTCGTGTTCACCGCAGTGAAGTCTATGAAGATTCCTGAGAAGTCCAATGAACTCAAGTTCTGGTGAAGAAAATTACCCCACACAACAGATTGTTATTTTTTTTTGGAGCACCTAACATTTGTATCCCTGATTAGGAAACACCTAACCCTAAATTGTTGTGATTGTCCCATTTTTTTGTATCTTTTGTTCTGTGGGGTTCCTTGATTTGCACAGTGGGTGGCCTTATCTCACTTTCTCATAAGGTGATTTAGTTGGAAAGCATCATATTAGCTCCAACTGTTGGTGTAGGTGCATGATAATTTAGTTCCAAATAAGTGAAGAGGAAGAGTTTGAGGTGAGGTGATGCTCTAACAACACTATTGTTTAGAGAGGAAGAAAGACCTCAATCCCTCCACCAATGAAAATGAAGTTGGGAATCATTATATGGAGATGGGTCAATTTCTGCATTTGGTGGTTTGGCTGTGGGACTTTCATACAGTGGTTAAGTCCAGTCTCTCTTAAGCTTGAATTGAAGGGTGTATATGGCATGTAAATTGTAGAGTTTTATGTCATATTTTGCAATGGCTGCTCTTTGCCCAAGAATTTAGTGCTGTTATTCGGTGTATTTTTACCCAACTCTCACATTTCAAGGTTGCTTAATTTGGTTAGCTGTCATTGTTGAAAAAGAGAGCAAAATTTGTATGAAAAGTGTTTCATAACATAATAAATCAGTCATTTCTCACACAATAAAAATAATTATTCTTTTGTTTCTTCTAGAATGGTACATGAAAATGATAGGATTTTTGGTCAATGGTAAACACCATTCTTTCTTACGCACATTTTAAATAAAGCACGCAGCTATTCCATTGTGACTTGTTATTGTGGGAATAAAAAGACAATAGACAAATATATTTGGGGTTAGTGAAAACAAAAATATTTAAATATGATAAAATTTTAATTAGAAATGTTTTTGATATTAAAAGTAGTAAAAATTATATTATTATAAAATAGGTTTCAGACGTGTTCAAAGTTATTTGTTTGTATTGTAGATGCGCTCGTTCGATATCTAAACAAACAAAATCGAAGAAATGTTCGATTAAATTGCATGAGATCTAATTTAATGTATAGAGAACATTAAAAATTTATTGTGCAACAAATTCAACAACAAGAAATGTGCCTCATAATATAAACAATTTTTCAATATGGCTTTGCCAAAAGTGCGAAATCGACGAACATACTACAAAAAGCAAACATTCAATTCCAATGGAGGAACAAGTGTTCGAAAAGCTGACTAGGGACAATGGTTGATCAAATGCAGTAACAAATTTCTGCCTCTGGCCTCAATACAAAACAAAGAGGTTAATTCTCATGATCATTTCGATAAGGTTGTTTATGGAGCAGGGCAACCTATTGCTTCGACCTCCTCAAACTAAACTAAACTAAACAAATGGAGACCCACATCTGTCGTGGGTTCGGGCTATGGGAGGCGGAGAAATGGTGGCCATTGCTTTAGGAATTTTTGTCTACAAGAGAATATTGCTTTTAACCGAGCATCTAGGGTTTCCCGTCTATGGAAAGGTTTCTTCACAATGGAAAAACTTAATGAACAATTTTCCTTTTTTGCAAGAACAAAATACGCTAGGAATTTTGTTGATCAAAGCCATTGTCCTCGAGAGTCTGGCAAGGTTTAGGATAACCTAGAAGGATGGATTTAGGTGAAAAAGAGACAACATCAAAGAAGGATCTCTTGTCCCAGGAGGGATCAGGATCTATATGTATCCAAACCCAAAACCCTATCAAAGCTCTTGAAACCCATGATGGTGAAGTTATTAAAGATCCCCAATCTGTTGAGGAAGAAATCCCACCATCAGATTTTGTAATAGAATTGAAATCTGGTCATATTGAGAAAGTGGTCGATTTATGCAATACATTTGGTGTTTTTGTGAGATGGAACAGGTATGGCACTCCAACGATGGAAATTGTAGATTGGTTCAAATCCAAATACAAAAATGAGGTAAGTATAGCTTTTCTTTCAGACGATTTCCTTTTTTTGAAATGTAACACTATGACAGTCTAAAATAGTTTCTTAAATGATGAAAGCTCTAGTTTTAAAGGGAGCAATTTCACCTTTCTAGATTGGCAACCAAAATTCAACCCAAACAAATTAGTAAACTTCAAGGTTGATAGGATGATCCGTCTTCCAAACATTCCGGTGGAATTAATAGACTTAGAATGTTTTAAGGCGGTAGGTAACCACATTGGCCAATATGTAGGTATGTTAGAAACTTAGAAACATGCACCCCTCAATCAGACAATATACTAATTGTAAATATGGATATAAACATCAAAACTCTTAAACCAAGTCTTATCCAAATCCTAGATGAGGTCTATACGATTAATCCAAAATTCCTCAAATCTGAGTTAAGAGTGGAGAATGAAGAAAAGATAATTCAGATGCAAAGTGTAAAGTCACAGAGTCATATGGAAAACACACTACCCTCGAAAGATACCCAAGGGCCCTTAGTTATGAAATTCGAGGAGGGTGAGATTGTGGAATAACTGGAAACCGCGGGGGTAGAAACCATAGAGGCAAGGGGTGGTGACTCCAAAACAAATGAGCCTCATGATGACATAACAATTATACTTAATATGGAAGAAGGAGACTTCATAATTGAAACTAGCCAAAGGAGAGAAGAGGAGGATTACAGAGGAGGGGATCACTTGGAAAATGATAGAGATATCCAAGAGGAAACATTAAGTCCACCAAGCTCGACAAATGAGGAACCTAACAACCAAGCTAGAGTAGAGGAAGAAGTTAGGATCATATTTGAGCCTTTATGCAAGTTTGTAGTTAATGACTTGATGGATGAATTTGTAGATGAAATTTGTGATGGGGAGGAACTTTTGAGACAAAAGGAACTGTTGATCAAGGAAAGTTTGGAAGGTGATGATTTGATGGAGAAAGTGGAACTAGAACAAATGCTAGAAGAACTAGGAGATCTAGAACTTAAGGATCATGAACAGTTGGGGATTGCTATGACTCAACCCAATAAGAATAATCCTGATTGTGCAAAAATAAATTAAAAAAAAGGGAAAGAAAATTCCTATAGGAAATGAGAATCAGGGATGGATGTGCTTATGGTCAATCCAAATTAACTGATATATTTAATGCAGGGAAGGGGAAGTTCCTTCCCAAGTCGCCATGAATGTCCTAACTTGGAATGTTAGGGGTTTAAATGCTCCTAACAAGCAACGGGTCCTAAAATGTTGCATATCAAAAATAAAAGTTGAACTCATTTTGTTACAAGAAACAAAGCTAGATAGGGATAATCTAGAGGGCTTCAAAAAGAAGCTAGGATTCAGGGAGATGTGGGGATCTCCAACTAGGGGAGCCTCGGGAGGGTTCACTTTCATATGGGATCTGAGGTTTATGACTATAACATCTTTAGAAGATCATGGAAATTGGAGTTGTGGCTTAGTTAGTTGCTCCCAAATGAAGTTAAACTATAGGATTTTTAATGTGTATGGCCCTATACCAAATATGAAGAAAATTAGAGTCTAGAAAGCAATTAAAGAAAAATTAATTGATTATAAAGAAGAGATCTCAATCATAGGAGGGGATTTTAATACTATAACTAAGGCATCATAAAAATGGGGTGGAACTCAGAAACTCCAAAAGGCAGAAGACGATTTTAATGGTTGGATTAATAGAAATGGACTAATTGATATTGCCACTTCCAAAGATAGCTACACTTGGAATAATAGGACAAAAGGATTCAACTTTATTGTGGAGAAATTGGATAGATTTCTGCTAAATGGGAACATGGCAGAACTACCCTTTACTCTGGAATCAAAAGTGAAACCCATATCAGGTTTGAACCACTACCCAATTGAACCTCACATTATTAAGGATAAAAAGCCAAACAATTACCCCTTCAAATTTGAACAAATGTGGTTTAAGGATGATGGTTTTTTGAAGATGATAGAAAAATGGTGAAGTAAAATTATGGCATCTGGATCTAAAATATACCAAGTGGTTAAAAAATTAAAAAATATAAAGAAAAGGCTTAAGGTATGGATTTCTAAACACTTTGGGAACATCTTTGAAAACAAGGAAGTGTTGGAAGAGGAATTAGAGAATCTAAACAAAGAGGTCACAGAGAGGGATGGATTTAGCTTTAAGAGAGAAGTGTCTGATGAAGGATTACAAAGACATCTTAACCAAAGAGGAACTATTTTGAAGACAAAAATCAAGAGAAACGTGGTTAGAAGTCGGGGAATTCTTCCACAACAGTACAAAGCAATGAAGAATAGCTAATAGAATCACCTCCATTCAAAATAAGGATGGGGAAAAATTGGAGGACCCTGATGACATTGCAAAGGAGGCAATAAAGTACTTCGAAGAAATCTTACTAATACATGGTTGGTTAGGAAAGTTTACCTTGCAGGAAGTAAGTACAGCCCTTAAGCAGATGAATCCAGATAAATCTCCAGGGCTGGATGGTTTTTCGACTTGTTTCTTTAAAAAATTCTAGGACTTCATCGGGGTAGAGGTAACAAAGGCTTTAGATGGAGTACAAAATTTGGGAAAACTCGCCAGGGAGGTGAATAATACCTTTATAGCCCTTATCCTGAAAAAGGACAAAATAGAGACCTTTAATGATTATTGTCCCATAGCTCTCTGCAATACCCTCTATAAATTATTTACTAAGTGTAATAGCCCCTATCTATAATAAATAAATTAATAAAAATATATATAGTAATTATATCAATTAAAAAAAAGATAATTGAATAATAATTTATATATTGATCATTAAAATAAATAATTATCAATTAATATATATATTAATTGTCATTGATCATTAAAATAAATAATTGTCAATTAATAAATTTATAATTATAATAAATATTAATAAGTCATATATCAATGATATATTGATCATTCATAGGCAAGGATAATTAAACAAAGTCCATTATTATTTTAATTAATAAATTAATGCATTCGATGGAGCACTGGCTCCCGACAATTACAGTATACCTTTGAATACCACTATTCCAGGTCGACTGCTTCCCCTCCACGTAGACACCATTCTATCAAAGACTAACATCCAAACAATGATTAATCACATCCTTGGGAAGCATCACTAATACGCGGTTGGTTGTTCAAGAAACTATATTTTATCATGCCTTTTCTGACAGACACGATCACACTTGCAAAGGGCACAGCCTCAACAAGTTCTTCGTCTACAGCATCAGCCTCTTTAATCTCTATATTTTGATTACAGTCATACATTTGTAATACCCCAAAATTGGCACCTTACAATTCTAATCAATTTTGGTGCATTCCTTCGAATTTCTACATCATTAAAGTCCTATTGTACTAGGCAATTCTGTCTCCTAATTGGCTTTATTTGACATGGTGTCAAATGCAAAAAACCCTAAATTTGCATTAATCATACACTATATTTAATTCCTAAATATTCGACATTTATTGGCTAAATAATCCCTATGATTAATTAATTAATTCTAAAGTCCTAGTGCTTTTAAATTAAATTAATTCCTCCCCTTTAGCTAATACACATCGAAGGAATTAAATATTATTTGGTTATTTGAATTTAATTATTCAAAATAAATCGAAAAGCCACCCATGTGGCAATATTCATTCATTTAATTAAATAATTCATCAGTTTGTCTCACCTTCCTCCATGGAGATGAAGAGTCAACCGTTTCTTTTCAAGAAACTCTTCATCCCTCTCCCGGGCTCTTCTATATTATGAACCTTCTTTTCTTCATTTTGGGGAGGCAATTTTAGAGTACCAAAACTATAGTGGATTTTTGTCTCAACTTTCTCACAATTTCAAAGCTTTTATTGCATAATTAGAGTATTTCTCATTCTAGTATAATTGCACTTTCATATTAATTAGTTTGCTTATTATGTTCTAGATTAATTCTCACCTTTCTTTCAAGCTTCATAGATTAAATCTGCACTTTCATTCTGAGATTACAATTGCATCTTCATTTTAGATTAATTGAAATTTTGATCATTTCAAGCTTTCAAATCCTCCGTTTTAGAGTTGGTCTAATGGTTGTTGGCTCTTGTTTTGAGAGTAAATTCAAACACCCCACCTAAATAGGAGGCAACAAGTCGATTCAGTCGACTATGTGAATTGGACAATTCATGTTCACTTTCCTAATTCAATGATTGAGTAATGACTATGTTGTGTCTATGGTTGGATTAGAGGTCCATGTTCAACTATAAACATTTTGGCGCCCACCGTGGGGCATAAAATTGATTTTTGGCCTCACTCTCAAAAATTTTCTGATAAGAATTTTGCACTCTGTCCGTATGGTTCGTACAACTATGTACAAAATCTCGTGCGAGCTTTTTGACTGTGCTGCGTGAAGATTTGCTCCCTACAGTACTTTCTTGCATGCAGGTTTGCTGCTAGTAGCATTTTCTCGCGTGCTTTGTAGTACTTTCTTGCGCACAATGGTGTACTTCCTTGTGCGAGACTTGGTCTCAGTTTTTTAAAATCTTTTAGTTTCTACAATTTCCTGTTACTATTTCTTGACATCTATCATTTGTTGTTTTTATATCTCTAATTTTTCTGACAGCATAACAGTGGGTTACATAACGCTTGACCAAGACATAAAATCTTGCTAATAGTTTTCTTGTAGGACGATTGTCGAAGACATTTAAAAAGGTTGTGCTTGTTTACTTGCGAAGGATAAAGATAAACCTCTACAATAATTCACAATGGAAAGCATATGTCCTTTCCCTTTCAATAAGAGTCTTCGCATGCCACCTTTTCCCAAAGGTGTAGAGCTACCCAAATATGACAAATACTTGGGTACTACCGATCCCCAAGATCACTTGAGGGAGTTTGGCACTTTATCCATGGAATTCATACATGACTAGACATATCTTATGCTCCTCTTTCCTCATAGTTTGGGCGGGTCAGTTATGGAGTGGTTTTCTCAGTTACCCACGAGAATTAAATCTTTTGACGAGATTGCTAATTTGTTTATCCAACATTACTCACACAATATTCAGCATCCAGTCAATATTTGAGATCTTTATAATTTGAAACAGCGACAAGGGGAACCTTTCCTGACATTTCTCCAGAGATGGAGACAGCTCTGTACGAAATATCCCTGCAAACTGCATGAGTCTGAAAAACTCGACATATTTTTGGACAATCTTGTCCTAGATTTTGGATATCAAGTACAATTACAAGGTCCCCTAACCTTTGACAGCATGATTAAGCAAGTTGTGTGAATAGAAGTGTTTATGATCAAGAAAGGAGAGTTGACTTTGCAAAAAGATAACAAACAAGGGTCTTCCTCCTCAAACAAAGATAAAGGGAAGTTTGTCAACAAGAATAGAGATGTTGTAAATGATGGAGTGGTTGACAATGTGACCCCGAAGCCTGCAAAATCTATTTTCAATCTTTCCTCTAGTATACAGGTGGTCAAAACTACTGAAAAGGCTGCAATGGAGACGCAACAACCTTCGAGATTTGCTAAAAACAAACCTTGGGCATCCCAACCCAAGCGTGAGTTCACATCCTTAGGAGAACCACTTGATGTGGTTTATAAGACTCTCGTGCAAAACCAGATACTCGCTCCTTTGGAAAAGCATCTCTATGATCTGCAACCGCGACCTCATTGGTGGAACGACAACACATATTGTGATTACCACCAAAATAAGGGTCATAAGACTTCTACTTGTCTCCAGCTACGCCATAAAGTCCAAGATTTGATTGACAACGATGACATTGTTGTGGACGGCCATAACAAGAATTCAGATCATCAAGCATTTAAAGATCCCTTTCCGCCTGACAAGAAAGGTGAATCTTCCAAGACTAAGAATACCAATGCCAAAGTTAACTACACGTACACTACCAATGATAATGTCATTAACATGGTTGAACCTATTGAGGTTGAGTATTGCGATGTGATTACTATCAAGGGGAGCGAGGATGCTCCTAAGACTAAGACTCCATTTGTCTTGCGATGCCCCAGGTCTCATTCTTCCAAACTTGAATCGTCTCAGGATTGTACAAACGTTGTTACTCGCTCTTGTGCGAAAATAACCATTAAGGGTCCCGAGCCTTCTATATCTGCCCTGAAGCAACCCATGGATAAAACTATTGTTGGTCCTACCAACAAGAACTCGAAATCAGTCCCTACACCTAGTGCAACTAAGTATAGCATTCTAGACCAGCTGCAATGTACCAATGCTCAGATCACTATCTTTGAGCTGTTGAAGATCTCGCCTGCCCATAGGGAGATTCTGGATAAAGCTCTCACTGAGGCGAACATCCCAAAAGATTTGGATCTTGATCAGTTTCAATCCATGGTGGGTCTCCTGACCTCACCCCACTATTTTTCCTTTTCTGAAGAAGATGACCACTCATTGAGCCATCCGCACAATGCTCCTTTGCATATAGAAGTCATGATAGGTCCAAAGCGCGTCCGCCGCATCCTCATTGACAATGGTGATGGCCTCAATATTTTCTCTGCTAAGTTGCTTACCCAATTAGGCTATGATGAAGATTACATAGATATTCCTGTAAAAGAATCACCATTACGGCATATGATGAAGAAGAACACAAATCCAAAGGTCTAGTTGTGTTGCCAATCCGAGTTGGGCCTGTTAAAGAGATGTCATTTGCCAAGTTCTAGATATTCCTCTAGCATATGATATACTATTGGGTAGACCCTAGATCCATGAAATGCAGGCGGTTCCATCTACATATCATCAATGTATCAAGTTCCCATTCCATGGTGCAAAAGTGGCAGTTCCTGCCAATACCAATTATTCTTGCAACACACTCGCACAATCTGCAGACAGTTTTGTCCCAACTAATAGAGAGTCCACTGAATTCTATGATGCCAAGCTCAAGGAAATGGAATAGACTCTGAAGCTTAAAGATACAAGCATGGGAGGGTATGAGATAGAACTTGTGCTATCATTAGCAGCTTTACCTCCGTCTCCGCGTTCTTATGGGAGACCCTCAGAGAAAAAAAAACCTTCTACATTTTCTCCCCAAATAATCTATGATGGTGCCTTTGTCAAGGTCACAACACCATTAGAGGATGAAGATGAGGAAAGAGCTATTACAGCTTGGCTTTACAAAGGAAAAGAAACATCTGAACAAATCACTCATGCTTGTGAATTAGAAGAACCATATAGTGAAGCCTTCAAAATCATGAAGCGCTTTGGTTATAAAGGGAGTGGCCCTATAGGTGTGAATGATAATGATTTTCTTAAACTAATTGAAGCCACTGGTCATCGTACCAAGGACACCTCAGGTCTAGGCTTCAAGAAAATCTTGTTTCATCTAGGGATTAACAAGTTTGTACTAGTACCAAAGCCAGAACTAGAATTCCAGCTAGAATTTGAGGACATTACCATAGCTGATAAATCAGAGAATAGTTCTGACGAGGATACTTTTCCATATCCTATTCCTCTAGAATTTGCTGCACTCTTTGCAGAACCAGATGAACCTATTATACCTATCCACCTGGTAGAAACTGATAGTGATTCTGATGACACTGCTTCAGTGCATCGACTCACGTATGACCAATGGAGAGAAATACAAATGGCTGATCCTGATTTTCAGGAGGAACGGTACATACCATCGCATTTCCAAAAGTGGTTTGAACAAGATCAACTTCAGAAAACCATTAATACTACAAGAGATGAAGATGAGTCAGATGGTACAACTAGTGTTGATGGAATTCCCATATCAAGCATCACCGACTCACATGAATATGAGTTTGACTCTCTATCTGATGCCACTTTTGATAAAGATATAGATGTTGTTCATGTGTATGAAAACCTTTTCTAAGTAGGTGAAGGGTCTAGTGTTAGGTCGACTGAGTGTGAATTTACTAACGCTGACATACCCTCTACTTTCAACATGAGGTCTTGAGAGGAATTGAACACACCTTTGGATGAGAATGCTCTAGGTCTTGACTTACTCATCCATGCTTTCGATGGCTATACTATGAACACACTTGAACCTACCACTTCTCTTTCACTTCGCCATCCTGAACTTATCAACTGGAACTCTCCCTCTCCAGCTACCGAAGTCCTTATATTCTAGAATGACTACACTCTTGCCTGTTATCTTAACGTTGTCGAACCTGTAATGTTCTCCACCAGCGAAGATAGTATCAACATGACTGAAGATGATATCAAGTATTTTAGTCATAAAATTAAAAGAAAAAAGAATAGATGCTCTGATGGTGAAAACCACATTGTAGCAGTGTCAGAGCAGAAAAAAGTAAAAATAAAAGACGTATCCGAGGGTGAAAACCTCTCTGAGGCACCCAAGGATGAGATAATTGATACACTTCCCAGTCATTTTCAAGAGAGATCATTAGTGCTGATTGAGCCGACCCAACCAGTGAATTTGGGTATGGAGGCTGCACCACAAATCATTCATTTAGCATAGTCTCTATCTGCAGAAGAGAAGGAAGAGTTCACCAATTTCTTTTGAAGAAAGAAAATTAATTTTGCATGGAATTACTCTGACATGCCTGGATTGGATCCCAATCTAATCATGCATCATCTATCTATTGCACCAGGCGTCAAGCCTATCAAACAAAAGCTTCAAAAGATGCATCCACATGTGGCACTTTTAGTCAAAGGAGAGCTAGAAAAATTTCTAAAAGCTGGTTTCATCAAAGCTATTGACTATGCAGAGTGGATCTCTAATATTATTCTAGTTACAAAGCATGATAATTCTATCCGCGTTGAATAAAGCATGTCCTAAAGATGACTTTCCATTACCCAATATTGACATGATAGTGGACATGACAGCTGGTTACCAAATGTATTCTCTAATGGACGGATTTTCTGGCTATAATCAAATAAAAATTACGCTAGAAGACCAAGAAAAGACAACCTTCACATGTGCTTGGGGAACATTCTATTGGAATTTCATGCCCTTTAGACTGAAAAATGTCGGAGCTACATATCAAAGAGCTGTCACTACTATTTTTCATGACATGATGCACAAAACAATGGAAGACTATGTAGATGACACTTTGGCTAAAAGCATGCAGCAAAAAACACATCTTGCAGATCTAGGTCCGCTACTAGATCGAATGGAACAATTCAGTCTCAGACTCAATCCGAAAAAGTGTGCATTCGGCGTCACTTCTGGCAAGTTGTTGGGTTATATCATATCTGTTAAAGGCATAGAGGTAGATCCCAAGAAAGTTCAAGCCATCATGGAAATGCCTCCACCAAAGAACATCAATCAAATGAGAGGACTTCAAGGTAGACTACAATCTATTCGGCGCTTCATTGCACAATTGGCAGATAAGTCACAGCCATTCACCAAAACTCTACATAAAGGTGTGACTTATGAGTGGAACGAAGAATGTGACAAAGGGCTCACTCAAATCAGGAAATATCTTGCAAATCCACCAATCTTGATGCCCCCTATTCATGGGAAGCCACTCATCCTTTATATTTCAGCTACAAATACATCTCTGGGTGCTCGTTTGGCTCAAGAAGAACAAAATAACAAGGAAAGAGCCATTTATTACATCAACAAAACTTTAGTCTCTTATGAGATGAACTATTTAGTCATTGAAAAAGCTTTCCTAGAAGTGGTGTTTGCTTCACAGAAATTACGACACTATATGCTTGCTCACACTACAAGACTTATTGCTAAAATTGATCCATTAAAGTACTTACTCAGCAAAGTTGCCCTCACAGGCAGACTGGCAAAATGGGTCGTGATACTCAGTGATTTTGACATTGAGTATGTAGAGAGAAAAGCTATTAAAGGACAAGCTATTGCAGATCAACTGGTAGAAGCTCCTCTCAAGGATCATCAACCATTGAAAATTGAGTTCCCAAATGAGTCTATTATGCTTCTCACACATCAAACATGGAATATGTTCTTCAATGGATCTTTCACCTAGCAAGGTTCAGGTGCTGGAATACTATTTGTCACACCACAAAGATACTCTATACCAAAGGCATATAAGATGTTGTTCCCTTGCACAAATAACATCACTGAATATGAAGCTTTAATCAATGGTATGAAGATAGCTATTGAATGGCGTGTGGATGAACTTAAGGTCTTTGGAGACTCCCAATTGGTCATCAATCAAGTTAATGATATCTATCAAACAAAAGATGAAAACTTGGTGCCCTATAAACGAATGGTGGATGATCTGAAAAGGTACTTTGCACACATTACTTTCTAGCAAATTCCAAGAGTAGATAATAAAGAAGATGATGCCATGACTACCCTTGCCTCCATGCTACAGATGCTAGAAAATGACTTCAGACATGAATTCCTGGTGGAGACATTACGCTACCCAACCTACAATACCCCTGAATCCAAGATGACCTGCTCAGTCATTGGGCATGATTCATCTTGCTACCATCATATTTACTCCTATCTCTGGGACCTAATTATTCCATACACTTATACCCAGAATGAAAAAAACCACCTAATCTGTAGTGCTTCATGATATGTCATAGTAGCTAATGACTTGTATAGATGAGGTTTAGATGGTACCCTCCTTAGGTGTCTAGAGCTTGATGAGTCCAAACGTGTATTAGCTAAGGTGCATGAAGGCATCTATGGTTCTCATTCGAGTAGTCTGACATTAGCTCATAAACTTATTAGAGCTGGTTACTATTGGCCAGAAATGGAAAAGGATGCTATACAGTATGCCAATTTTTGTAAACAATGTCAGCTTCACAGAGATCTAATTCACTCTCCTACCAAGGAGCTCATTCCCTTTATTAGTTTCTGGCCGTTTCAGCCATGGGCCTTTGAACTGGTGGGTCAGATACATCTGTCTTCCTTAAGAGGACACAAGTTCATTATCACAACTACAAATTATTTTACCAAATGGGTCAAGGCAGTGCCTCTAACTATAGCTGATGGCAAGTATGTGGCAAGATTCATACTGAATTACATCATCTATAGATATAGTGTACCCTCCTCAATAATTACTAACAATGGGGGGAAATTCAAGAAAAAGGATATAAAAAAGTTATGTACTAAGTTTAGAATCATTTAGCATTGGTCCTCAATCTATTATCCTTAGGGTAGTGGATAGGCAGAAGCTTCCAACAAGACAATCCTCAAGATCCTGCACAGAATAGCTCACAAATCTGGTAGAGATTGACACCTCTAGATTAATCTAGCTTTATGGGCCTACAGAACAAGCATTCGAACTCCAACAGGGGTCACACCCTTTTCTTTAGTCTACGACATGGATGTTGTTTTGCCTATTGAGGTCAAGATTCCTACATTGTGAGTCTCTCAGAAAAACCTCATTACTGATGAAGACATCAGAATATCTTTGCTGCAAGAGCTAGAGTTATTGGATGAACATCGGCAAGTGGCGTTCGATCATCTAAGATCATACTAGAAAAGAATGTCTAAGAGCTACAATAAGAAAGATAGACTTAGGGAATTTCAAGTGGGTGATCTCGTCCTGAGAGAGAACCCCAAGAATCAACAGCAGCAGATACAGAAAGGAAAGTTTGAACCAAACTGGCTCGGTCCACACATTATCATTGCAGCATTTAGGTCTTGTGCTTACCAACTATCTACTACTGAAGGAGAACAACTCAAAGAGTCGATCAACGCTCTGCACCTGAAAAGATTCTACTATTGAGACATCTCTGTATGCTCATGTACATACTTTATTCTGAAAAAATCCTAAAAATTGCAAAATGTCCTGAAAAAATGATCATCTTAGTGAAAACCTGGTAAACAGGCACTTTGATGCATCTATTATCCTAGTGAAAACCTAGTAGGTAGGCACCTTGATAATAACAAAAAAAATTGAAAAATTGAAAAATACAAAAAAAAAGAAGAAAAGTAAAAAAAAAATTGAAAAAGAAAAAAATGTGCCATTGATGAAATCCTGGCAAACAGGCGTCATGGTAGCAAAAATAAAATCTCTACCAAGATGGTGAAAACCTAGTAAATCGGTGCCTCTTAATCCCTAATGCTATACCTATTGCGGCACCACTTGGCTCTGCCTTCCTGCTTTAGCTTGCTTTCCTGCTTC
The DNA here is from genome assembly GCA_027943335.1 of Chamaecyparis obtusa. Classification (NCBI taxonomy): domain Eukaryota; kingdom Viridiplantae; phylum Streptophyta; class Pinopsida; order Cupressales; family Cupressaceae; genus Chamaecyparis; species Chamaecyparis obtusa. The sequence goes on along the minus strand of BSBK01002579.1, from coordinate 225,066 downwards.
CTGCTTTAGTTTGTTTCCTGCTTTAGTTTGCTAGCTCATGCACTTGCTTTCAGTTACTTTTGAGATTATGCTCGACTCTACATGGATTGAAACTGGTCACATTTGGGGGCACCTTCCTAGTCTAGGGGGCATTGTCCTATCATTTTTTGAGTTCTTTTTTTCGTGCATCAGTCACCAATGGTTCTCACTATGTCTGCGTGTTGATGCCTAGCTATTATTGAGATTTCTTTCCTCGAGGATATCTTGTGTATCAATCACTAGTGGTTCTCACTATGTTTGCCTGCTGATACCTTGTTAGTGCTCCGATTTCTCCTTGAGACTATCTCTCGCGTCAGTCACCAGTGGTTCTCATTGCGTTCGCCTACTATCGTCATCATGTTGAGACTTTTTGTGTTGTATCTTCTGATTTGACATCAATCTGCTTAAACTGAAACTGAAAACTAGATTTGTAACTCTCTGAAGCTTGCTGAGCTTTTCTTTTGTGTGCTTGTTCTTCTACTTTGTTATTCCTCCTTGAGAAACTCAAAGACGTCTATCTTGACTGAGAAACACAAAGACTAGGGGCATGATCTTTTCTTTTCTTTCTGTTTGTTGGTTTTGTTCCAATGATCCAAAAGATTCACATAAGAGGGGTGTCCAATATGAGAGCCTTCATCTCGTGTTGGATGGCCATGTGTACCTTGATTCCTTTTATATGGAAACTTTGGTGAGGTTGGTTCTTCTCCTTGTCTTTTTGAGTGACTTATTTTTGCTACAAGTGAAATTAAAAACGCTTGTCTTGCAAAGTGAACGTAAGGGTCACTGCAAGCACCTTTGATATACTTATCATTCACTTAGCAAAAGGAGAAACTCTTGGATGTCTAGAGTGTTTGTACACAAGCAACATTCTGGTAATTCTAGTAGCTATGCTTTAATGTTTATGTTAACTTGCTAAATCAAAAGGAATAGGTGTTCAGGTCATTCTGGTTTCTTGTGCCTTAATGCTTACACCTCATTCTGACAAATCAAAGACTAATGTCATATTCATATTCTCATGATTGTAATATTAGTGAGGGATGTATGGCATCCTATGAACATCCGTTACTAAAAACTCTATGATTACAATAAATGGGTCCAACAACCAAGTTCTAGGGTTTGCATTTATCTTAGGCTTGCATTTTCATTCTCAGGCTTGCATTGAGACAATGTTTTGGTGCTCTCTTTATTGTCTTCTTTTGGATCTACTCATCGAGGGTTCTCATCTTCAGTCCCATGTTCATCTTGGCTGCACAAGTGTCCGGTCCTTGTTCTCAATCTTCAAACATTCTTTTGGTTAGTACCTGTCATGTATTGCTACATCCTGCATGAGTGATTAGTATCATATACATTGCATTTTCATTGCATTTCCATTTTGCATCCATAAATTACATTTACATACATTTCACATTACATACATAAAACATGTGCATATTCATCTGCATATCATAAAGGAACCATGTCAATCTCATTTACATTTTCATACATAATCTCATATCTATCTATGCATGCATCTAGTCATATAGGAAACATCTCATAAAACATAAATATCTAAAGCAATATATACACAAGCACGATGATATCAAAATGACGATCTCATATATATCTCAGTTGATCAATGTCAATGTACATCAAAAGAATGGTGCTACTCAAGCATAGTATCAAAAATGGGCTACAATGTATATCAAGATGAGTCTAGCTTTGCCCATCACCACCTAGAGGAGGTGGATCCTGTGGTGGTGCCTGAGGAGGTGCCTGCGGTGGTCGTCCTTGCGGTGGAGGTCCCTGTGGAACAGCTCATGCCCCAGCATACTCTGAAAATGGTGGCACCTGCTCTGCTAGATTTGACACTACTCCCACGTATGCTGCATAATAGTAGGCTGACTGCCCAGCCTCATATCTGGTCTTTAGCTAAGACCTAGCAAGTGCCTCATGGAGCCTCTGATCTCTCGATCTCGCTCGGCTATCTGGGTCTCTTGCATGATGACCTGTGTGTGATAGTCATCTCTCTCCCTCCGCACCTGCCATATCAACTCTTGGCTCTTCCTCAGAACCTCATGTACCTATGCATCCCGCCCTGCCGTAGGTGGATCCTACATGATAGTATCATCAACCTGGGCCCCCTTGTCAGGAGGCATCTACTGTGATGTGTCACCTGTCCTCTGTCTCATGGACCTGTGTTGGGTCCCACTACTACCAACACCTGCATCTGAACCCATAGTCCTAGGAGGGATAGGAGTCTGCCCACAACTCGGTCTCAGAACCCTCTGTTGCTACTATGCTGGTACTTGCTGTTGTCCAGCCTGCTACTGTCCAATTTGCTATTTTCCAGGCTGTTGTTGTACCTACTACTGTTGTGCCTGTTGCTACTGCTGCGTAGGCTGCATAATCTACTATACCCTCTATCTCATGCCAATAGGATCCGTGAACCTGGGGTATGGGTTTGCCAGCATATGATCTCTGTGTTAGTCCATTTTCCTGTCAATGAAAAAATCCTATGAAAATGGCCTATTTCCTTGCAAATTTTGTTAAGTGTCCCACCCTGCTGCACAGTTTTGATTTGCGAATAAAATCCACTTGATTTCATGTTGTGCACTCTTAGCCCTATGTTCTTCCATGTGTCACCTTGTTTCAGTCCAGACCACATCTCCTAAATCGCAAGATCCAGAAAGTTACTCAAGTTTTAAGGTCTGCAGGAAATGTTTTCAAAATCTGCCACAGTGTCGAAAACCCACAGTGTTTTAGAAAATCCATGATGTTTTTGACCTTTTTGGCCTTCATGAAAACCCTCGATGTTTTTGGCTTCCCTGCTACCTTTCGGTCTATCGAAAATCCTATGTGTTTTCAATCATTCGCCATTGTGAAAACTTTGTGTGTTTTCGATCTTTTGCCGAAAACCCTATGTGTTTTCAACCCTGTACTTCTGCTCTATTTGTTGGTATTCTCTAATTGCGCAAGTCTGATTGGTTGGTGGGGCCAAATTTTTCAAGCGGCAGAGGGAGGAGATCGGACGGTTGTCGCATGATCGCAAGGGGAAAGAATATTCCTTGCGATCATGCGCCTGCCGTTGATCTTGTTTGCTTTAGGTGTTTCTTCGGTGGTGGGCCCAGTGTTAGAAGGGGAGCAGGGGTGCATGTTCTTATTGGTTGTCGCATGATCACAATGCAACTAATTCCTTCCTTGCGCGTGGGGCCCGATGGTGGTTGCTATTTGGTGGTCCCGAAAGTGGTGATGTGGCAGCCTGTGATTGGCTGTCGCATGATCGCATAGCCTAGTTTTTGGCTATGTGATCATGCGACCGGGTGCCACGTGTGCTGGGGCCCATTTGTAGTCGTAAAGTGGGTCCTGTGGCAGAGGTGTGACTCAGCAGTTGCAGTGAATAGTGGCATGACATGTGGCGTGTGGCAGGCCCAGGTCTAAGGCGTGGTGGTTGTTGGCAGGGCAGGAGCGTGGTAAGTAATGGTTTGTCACATGATCTCATAGCATTTTTCAAGGCTATGTGATCATGCGACTAACCGCCAAGCTTAGCGGCGATAGTTATGTGAAGGTAGAGGGGTGCGGATTGTCGCATGTTCACATAGCCCGTTTCCTAGCTATGCGATCATGCGACGACCGTTTGATGTCACTGTTGCGGAGTTAGGTGGGTCCGCGGTGCCAGTCTTGCCAACATGCTCGATTTGGATTGGTCACTGAGGGTGATATGGCTGAGGACTTTGCAAAGGGGGTTTGTGACCATTGACCGCGGCTAGGAGACTGCGGTTGCATGATCGCAAAGGTGAGTTTGGTGCCTTGCGATCATGCGACCAAGAGCACATGTAACTGAGATTTTGTTGCAGTTAATCTTGCCGATGCCCGAGAAAGGGATGAAGTCTACGGTGCTGATATAAGGTTGGTCGAGATTTGAATATAGACCGCCAATTTACTTCTGGCGCCATGAATGTGACCGTGTGAACTTGCAGAGAGTTTTTTGTGACAGGAGGTAACAAAATTGATGGTTTCAGCAGCCTGATTTGACTGGTTTGGTGGGGATGATATTTGCGATGTGATCCAGGGTTCCTGTGGTCTACTACATGATGGTTTTGTACCTGGTGAAGGATGGATTTTGTTGCTCGAGCCTTTTTACAGGCTGGTGCTGGTTTTCCCTCCAGTGGTTTTTTGAAATTTTGCTATGGTTAGCCATTGTAACCTTGGCCCTAGCTGTCTGTAGCTTGTTGCAACCTATTTTGGGTTTCCAAGGCAGTTAGTGGTATAAATTGTAGAAATTTTGACTTTGTAATGGTTCTAGCTTCGAAGTTCTGAAGTGTTCCTAGTCCTGGATCCGAGATTGTAACACTTTTGCATTCGGTATTCTGTTGATGATAGAGAAAAAGTTGCAGGTCTAAGCTGTAATTTGCAAGCTTGACTCCCCTGGTTTGATTGTTTACACTTAAGGATTCTTCATACTTAATACAAGTACAGGACTCTTATCTCTCCTTTGTGTCAACTTAGATAGATTCTAAACTTTCTAGTTCTCTGCATATTGTTTTATGTATATGTATCCATTCTTGAGTTCTAATCCAGGATTAGATGAAATGATGCTTCAAATAGGACATAGATCTATCTTATTGTCTATGTAAGGATATCTCATAAGTAGTAAAGGGGACTGTAGGTGTGTTTATGGCTTGGAATCTCAGCTATTGTCTGGTGTGTGTAGCATTCATGTTCTAGGAGATCTTGCCCAATGGATGAGGCACTGGCCTAAATGATTCTGTTTATCAACAAATACTGATTGTTGTTGTTATGATCCCAAAAGCATAAGTTAAGAACCATCCTTTTAAGTTTTGAGTATTTGGTTGTATGTGGTTCTACCCATAGCAATGGAGAGTCAATGAGTGTGTGGTTAACACTTAGTACTTTCTTGCTATTCTATTATCTATTATTCAAACCTAGTTCTTGGTGTATGAAGTATATTTTATACTAGGTTAGGTGCACCCGCCTTGGTTTTGCAGAGCCAGAAGCAAAAGAGGGCATATTAAGTCCCTATAGTTGGTCCAGTTACCCTAAGACCTCATTACATTTTGGAGTTAACCATTCCTAAAATCCATCTGAGTGTATATTGGCAGCCTTGTGGCATAAGCGTCATTTTGGACACCAACAAGATGGTGACTCTACTAGGGAAGATGTGTAAACTATTGTTTGTAACGTACCCATGAGTCATGCCTTTTCAAAATGTGGGAAAAGAGTTAAATGTTTTGGATCTAAAGGTCCCTTTTCAGATCTACAAGTTGTATGTACCTGGATTTGACGTTTGAAACTTATTTGCAAAATTATGACTCCGCTGTGAAGAACTCAAAAAGTTGAAGGCACTGAAAGTGCAAATTAAGCAAAGAAAACTTTCCTCCTAAGGAGGTGGTGACTCTGTATTCGGAAGAACCTGAGATCTGAAGTTTTCTTTCAGATCTTAGCTAGAAAAGGTCAAGACAGCCGCAACAAAAGGAGGTGTTCTAGGTATTTTTTCCTTTTTCCTTTTTCTTAAAGTTTGAGAAAGAACATGGTCCTTATCCAGTGATTAAGTCACTAATGAGAGGATAATGAAGTTTGTGCACACTTAGCTCTTAAAAGTCAGTTGACAAATTTGTCGGTTAAGTGTGTGGTGCTTTCAAAGGAGTTTTGAAATTAAGTTTCAAGAATTTCAATGATAAATGATTTTACTCCTTTGAAAAGATTTGTTAAGTCATGGGTGTTAAAGGAAATTTTTGCATAAGAGGTTACCCGGCTGTGAATTTTGTTGGTATACTTGGTTACCCAAACTCCATTCCCCTAAATGTTATAAAAGTTTTACCGAAGTTCAGTGGGGAAAACTTTGAGTCTGCCTATCAACATGCTAGAAATTTTTCAGATCTGATGTGTGACTATGATGTTGAGCATGAAGATGTGATAATGAGATTATTCATTCGGTCACTGATAGGAGATGCAAGAGAATGGCTCTCATGTTTGCCGGATAATGACATCTCTTCATGGGATGATTTAGTTGCAAGTTTCTTAGTCCAATTTGCTGAAAAGGTGAATGACTTTGACATGCTTAAGGCCCTTATGGATATACAAATGGAGGAAGATGAATTGGTTCCTAGTTTCAATGCCAGATTTATCAAGACATGGGAAAATATCCCTAGGAAGTGCAGGCCAAGTGATGATATCTATTTGATCATCTACTTGAATGCTTTTGATAAGAATTTCAATTTTGACTTAAGGGATAAGGAACCACTAACTTTGTATCAGGCTTTTCAGTTTGCAATGGATATTGAATCTAATTGGAGATATCATGTTGTAAGAAGACCACATGTTGCTACTGATTTTCATTCTCAGAATGTGGTAGATAATAGGAAAAGGGATGCACTAAAAGGTTTAGAGCCATATCGGCATATTCTTGTCCCTATTAGTGATGTGCCTTAGTTTTCTAAATAGGATGTGATCTGTGATCATGTAAAAGAAAGTAACTTACAGCCACATCTTGCATCACTCGAAGAAGAAGATTGCATTGTAATTGAAGCTTGTGTGGATGATGAACTTATTGCTGATGTATATCCAGCTGAAACTCAATGTGATGAACGATTGTATGCATGGCGTTTGTAGCAAATTGAAGAGCTGGAGTTAGCTCTTGCCATTAATGGTAAGAAACTTGAAGAACTAGAGGTGTGTAGAGTCATGGACAGAGAACTTGCTTAGCCCAGTGAGTGTGTACCTTTAGATTATGACAATGAACTGGATAGCTATCTGTCAGAAGAGTGTTATGCTGAAAGTGTATCAGATGAAGGTATGATTAGTAATGTTTGTAATCAGTCTTTTGCTGATGATGAATGTTCATCTGATGAAGTGGGTAGTTCTGGTTTGAATGATGATAGCCGGGTAGCATTTTTGCATGAATTGAATGAAGATAGGTGGTATCAATGTGAGTATGATTCTTTTGATACCAATCATGAGTCTACAAGTGTGATGAATTTGAACCAGCAAGGGTTTGTTGATAAACATCATTCAAGTTGTGAATCTAAAGGTAAGTTTCTTTTTGAAGATAAGAACATGTATGGAGATGTTAGTATGATCCCACTTTCAAATTTATATGTGCCAGTGATTGAAGGTTTTTCAGTGGAAACCTATGGAAATATGGAAGAAGAAATCAACATTTTAATTCAGCCGGATAAGGAAGAACTAGATTGTAAAGTGAATGTAAATACTGCTTATCCAGTTGATTCAAATTCCAGGTCTGCATTGGAAAGTGAAGAGGAAAGAGGAAGTGATTTTCCTCTTGAAATGTGTTTTTTAGATTTGGAAACAGTGAAGAGTTATGATGTTTTGAAAATGCACTGCACTATGTTTCCAGAGCTATTTCAGTCGGAATATGTCTGTTTCCAACAAGAGCTGGCTAGTGATGAAAAGGATGTTTGTGATAGTTTGCTAGTTTCCGATGTTTTGTTTTAGGATGAGCTTGAAGACATGCCTTGCTATGAAAGTTTTTCTTTTCATAGTTGCTGCAGTAAGTATTTGCAGGGTGTTGATTATGCTTCTGAGTTGGATGAATGTGAGTATGAAGATTTCAGTTTTGACTTGAAGGCAGGTGCTAAACATAGTGATAAACTTGAAGTCAATGTTCAGCCGGTAAGTGTATTCACATTTCATGATGATCAGCTTTACATTAGCTTGCAAGATGTAATGGGAAAGGGTTACAATTTTTTGCTGCAAACTAATTTTAATCTTGATTTTGATGTGTATGTGTGAGGCAGTCTGGTGTGATAAGATAGATTTTGATCCTCATACACTTGGCAAAGATGAATACACTTATTACATTCTTGTGGATTTGCCTGTTAAGAGTCTTCATGAGTTTGACCATGTACATGAAAGGGAAAATTCCAGGGTCATCTCTATGCAAAGGAATGAGGACCAAGTGTTTGATAGAGGTAAATGACTGATAGGGCTCAAAGGTCCCAGTTGATGTAAATATGTACAGTCGCTTTGCTTCAGCAGTAGTGTTAGTTGGAATAAAGAGCCAATTTTCAAGAGCCTTGGAGTTTTGAGTTTTGAGAATTTTGGAGTGAAAAGGAATGTGATTGTGGATTGGTCTGCTTTTTCCCAAAGATTTGGATTCTTGCCATGCCTGCAGGAGCCATGCATCCCCAACTAGAGCCACTATTAGTCCATTTTCCTGTCAATGAAAAAATCCTATGAAAATGGCCTATTTTCCTTGCAAATTTTGTTGAGTGTCCCACCCTGCTGCATAGTTTTGATTTGCAAAGAAAATCCACTTGATTTCATGTTGTGCGCTCTTAGCCCTATGTTCTTCCATGTGTCACCTTGTTTCAGTCTAGACCACATCTCCTAAATCGCAAGATCCAAAAAGTTACTCAAGTTTTAAGGTCTGTAGGAAATGTTTTCAAAATCTGCCACAGTGTCGAAAACCCATAGTGTTTTAGAAAATCCATGATGTTTTTGACCTTTTTGGCCTTCATGAAAACCCTCGATGTTTTCGGCTTCTCTGCTACCTTTTGGTCTGTCAGAAATCCTATGTGTTTTCGATCATTCGCCATTGTGAAAACTTTGTGTGTTTTCAATCTTTTGCCGAAAACCCTGTGTGTTTTCAACCCCGTACTTCTACCCTGTTTGTTGGCATTCTCTAACTACGCAAGTTCGATTGGTTGGTGGGGCCAGATTTTTCAAGTGGTAGAGGGAGGAGATTGGATGGTTGTCGCATGATCACAAGGGGAAAGAATATTCCTTGCGATCATGCACCTGTCGTTGATCTTGTTTGCTTCAGGTGTTTCTTTGGTGGTGGGCCTAGTGTCAAAAGGGCAACAGGGGCGCATGTTCTTATTGGTTGTCTCATGATTGCATGTCAGAGTTTTCTGACATGCGACCATGCGGCCGGTTCCTTCCTTGCGCGTGGGGCTCAATGGTGGTTTCTATTTGGTGGTCCCGGAGGTGGTGATGTGGCAGCCTGTGATTGGCTGTCGCATGATCACATAGCCCAATTTTTGGCTATGCGATCATGCGACCAGGTGCCACGTGTGCTGGGGCCTATTTGTAGTCATAAAGTGGGTCCTGTGGCAGAGGTGTGACTCGGTAGTTGTAGCAAATAGTGGTGTGACATGTGGCGTGTGGCGGGCCCAGGTCTAAGGCGTGGCGGTTGTTGGCAGGGCCAGAGCGTGGTAAGTAATGGTTTGTTGCATGATCTCATAGCCTTTTTCAAGGCTATGCGATCATGCGACTAACCACAGGCTTAGCGGCAACAGTTATGCAGAGGTAGAGGGGTGCGGCTTGTCGCATGTTCGTATAGCCCGTTTCTTGGCTATGCGATCATGCGATGACCATTTGATGTCGCTGTTGCGAAGTTAGGTGGGTCTGCGGTGCCAGTCTTGCCAACATGCTCGATTTGGATTGGTCGCTGAGGGTGATATGGCTGAGGACTTTGCAAAGGGGGTTTGTGACCGTTGACCGCAGCTAGGAGACTGCGGTCGCATGATTGCAAAGGTGAGTTTGGTGCCTTGCGATCATTGGACCAAGAGCACATGTAACCGAGATTTTGTTGCAGTTAATCTTGCTGGTGCCCGGGAAAGGGATGAAGTCTATGGTGCTGATATAAGGTTGGCCAAGATTTGAATATAGACTGCCAATTTACTTCTGGCGCCATGAATGTGACCGTGTGAACTTGCAGAGAGTTTTTTGTGATAGGAGGTAACAAAATTGATGGTTTTAGCAGCTTGATTTGACTGGTTTGGTGGAGATGGTTGTTGCGATGTGATCCAAGGTTCCTGTGGTCAACTGCATGATGGTTTTGTACTTGGTGAAGGATGGATTTTGTTGCTCGAGGCTTTTTACAGGCTGGTGCTGGTTTTCCCTCCAGTGGTTTTTTGAAATTTTGCTATGGTTAGCCATTGTAACCCTGGCCCTAGTTGTCCATAGCTTGTTGCAACCTATTTTGGGTTTCCAAGGCAGCTAGTGGTATAAATTGCAGAAATTTTGACTTTGTAATGGTTCTAGCTTTGAAGTTCTGAAGTGTTCCTAGTCCTGGATCTGAGATTGTAACACTTTTGCATTCGGTATTCTATTGATGATAGAGAAAAAGTTGCAGGTCTAAGCTGTAATTTGCATGCTTGACTCCTCTGGTTTGATTGTTTACACTTAAGGATTCTTCATACTTAATACAAGTACATGACTCTTATCTCTCCTTTGTGTCAACTTAGATAGATTCTAAACTTTCTAGTTCTCTGCATATTGCTTTATGTATATGTATCCATTCTTGAGTTCTAATCCAAGATTAGATGAAATGATACTTCAGATGGGACATAGATCTATCTTATTGTCTATGTAAGGATATCTCATAAGTAGTAACGGGGACTGTAGGTGTGTTTATGGCTTGGAATCTCAGCTATTGTCTGGTGTGTGTAGCATTCATGTTCTAGGAGATCTTGCCCAATGGATGAGGCACTGGCCTAAATGATTATCTCTTTATCAACAAATACTAATTGTTGTTGTTATGATCCCAAAAGCATAAGTTAAGAACCATCCTTTTAAGTTTTGAGTATTTGGTTGTATGTGGTTCTACCCATAGCAATGGAGAGTCAATGAGTGTGTGGTTAACACTTAGTACTTTCTTGCTATTTTATTATCTGTTATTCAAACCTAGTTCTTGGTGTATGAAGTATATTTTATACTAGGTTAGGTGCACCTGCCTTGGTTTTGCAGAGCCAGAAGCAGAAGAGGGCATATTAAGTCCCTATAGTTGGTCCAGTTACCCTAAGACCTCATTACATTTTGGAGTTAACCATTCCTAAAATCCATCTGACGGTATATTGGCAGCCTTGTGGCATAAGCGTCATTTTGGACACCAACACTCTATATGTAGGCGTCACCCCTGCATTGGTGACATTTTCCATGTAATCCCACTGAGATGACTGTATATGTGTCTCTATCATGCATCTTCCCTAGTCTAATCTAGTCTACCAACCCTTCTTCATCTCATTGACGAATCGGACGTAGGTGCAATACTCCTAGGAGATGTCCTGTGGTCTCCCAAATTATCATAGGACCCGTGTGAGTAGGAAGTGCTCAATGATGCTGATGGTCCACCCGATCAAAGGACGTGAGAAGAACATATGTGGTAGCTCATGTCGAGCATTATCCCATATCTTTGTAGCGGCCCATGGCTACCAAATCACCGTAACCATGTTGTCCAGCTGCCCTCGCCACTGCTCTATCTTACCTAGTGCTGGCTGAGTCATAGGGCTTGCATACCTATAAATATAAGGCTCTAGGGGCTACCTAGTATAATGAAATATCAGCCTGCATACAGGGAGATGCTTCCAGGCCCAGATCTACAAAATGAAGACTTTTGTGGCCATGGTTAGTGCACTATGATACATGATCTCATGCATCTCATGGTACATCTGTGTGAGCATACACTCACCCCATCTGAATCACATTGGTGGCTGCTCCAGCATCCACTCCAATGTGCATCCCCATCCCCACTCCATTCCATGTTGCCCCTGATCTGGCATTAGATAGCATCTCAAGAACACTGCTAGGATGATCGCTAATCTGTGCCTGGCTCCATATCGGCCTATGAGCTCATCCCATGAGATGGCCTGACCCATCACTAAATCATCTTGAAAAATGGCCCTCAGTGCCAGTGTGCCCACCCTCAGCTGAATGTCGTACTCCATGCAGGTGTCATGGAATGGTATCCTCAGTATCCTATATATATCCTTAGGGGTGATTGTCATCTCTCCCATCGACAAGTGAAAGGTGTTCGTCTCCGAGTGGAAATGCTCAACCAGTGCACCTAGTAGACTGTGATTTACATGAATGTTAGGTAGATCATGTAGATATGTCAATCCTAGCCCATCAATGTGGGCACCCTCAACATCGGTCAATCTCTGCACTAACTCCCCGACGAATGGGTGGTGGGACCGGAACGCAACATCTAGGAAGTCAACCTGCAAAGCAAGCAATGACATTTGATCAGCATCTCAATCATGATGGCTTTTCAAAGCAATAATTGCAACTAAGGCTATACATCTATCCTAAACATGACTCTTGGATGCTCTAATTGGCTGATTCTATGCAAAATTGAATGAAGACTCTACAAAATTGCAGCAGCTTCTTGCGCGAGATTTTCTCTATCACACGAGATAGGATCACATCTCATGCGAGAGTTCATCACTAGGGATGAAATCTTGCACGATGTCACCAAGCATCTTGCACGAGCTCGTGGAGAAGCCTAATGTGAAGAAGCCCTAACCCTCACGAGGAAATTGTTTCCTCCCACGAGGGGCGAGTGAGGCCAGCATGAGGAAATTATTTCCTCACGTGACATTGGAAGAACTAGGCCCTAAAATGCCTAAAATCTAACCTAAATGACCTAAGAAAGCGATAAAACTTGAAATGCGAGATGGTTTATTGACTACTTACAGGTGCGTCATACTCCGGTGGTCAGTTGTGTCATTGGGAGCACTCAAATTGATGTGTATGCACTAGCACGCTCTACATCTCTCTCTCTTAGAGCTCTCAAATCGCTAGAAGTCAAAGTGAATAATGAATTGAAAATGACCCCTCCGAGCCTTATATAGCTTTTGACCTAATTTTCAAAAGTGCTCCGTTTTGCACAGAAACTTCATCCTTGGCTAAATCGCCTACTTTGAATCCATTTTCGAGATCGAAATTGTAATCTGACACTCCTAGATTGCTCAAAATTGTGTTTTAAAATTTTGGGACCATTGGGATCAGACGCTTGTGCAGTCGACCTTCTGATGTCATTTTCTTGCCAAAATCATGTGGTAGCATCATTTTCTCGACATCATCATTTTCATCAAAAGTCAACTTTGGTCAAATCTAGTCAACCATGGTCAAACTTGGTCAACAAGACCTCTAAATTGCTCCATATTGCTTCTGCAGCTCCTCAATCCTTCCGTAATATGTTCTGAGTTCCTCTAGATCTCTGATTTTATCTCTATCTACAACCTTTTCTATCAATCATATTTCTAACGTGTCATCTTTCAATTCCGCTCCCGAGGGGTAAGGATGATTGCATCATTGAATCTTGTTGAATCAATTCTCAAATTAGTCTGATCTGAATCAAAAGTCCTCATCGCTTGGGGCATCTCTTCACTAGGGGCATCTTTGGGCCTCACATCTTGTCATCTTGTCATCTATCTTTTAGGTATCTAAGCAATCTAACTCAAATCCTTAAGGATCAAGCTTTATTCTGGAGATGGTTCTCGAAATCTCATTAGATATTGGGGCAATCTAACCCTAATTCCTAAAAGTCAAGCTTCATTCTAGAGATGCCTCTCGAAAACTCTTAGACTGTTATTTGGGCAATCTAACCCGGGTCTTAGAGGACTAAGCTTCATTCTAGAGATAGTCCTAAATCTACATTAGTTATCATCTAATCAACGGGCATTGGGGCAATCTAACCCCGATTCCAGTCTTCTCTCAAGTGGTAATCTGACTGAGGTCTTCGCAATCTAACTTAGACTTCGAAGAATCATGCTTCATTGTGAAGTTGGTTCTTGATGTAGGGGCATCCAAGGTTAAGGCAGGGGCATTCTTTGTCCTTTGTGATACTGCATGGGGTGTTTGTATTTTGGCCGGTGTTACTCTATTGTAGCCTTGACTGATGGCCTTGGTCATTTAAGGAAGCTTGGTTACTAAAAGAACTCGGCAGTCTCTAGTGCTCGGTGAAAGTGTTACTCGGTCATGCCTACGGTGCTCAATTGACACTGGTGCTCGGCGATGCCTGACATGCTCAGTTAATTCACTATTGCTCAGTAGTTTTGGCTTACCGATTGGAGTTCTGTGTGATTTGTTGAGCTGAATTGGTGCATTTATTGTTGGTAGCTATTGTTATAGGTCGACATGCTAAATTAAATGTTTGTATACAATTGTAAGCTAACTTGTATGACATTTAATTATTTGTTCAGGGAGTTAATGGTTTCATCCAGCTGACTTGTCGCTAATGACTATTATTTATAGGATGTTTGGGTAGATGTTTGGGATAGATCGAAGGATCATTAGGAGATCATAGATAAGTTCATGACTTGGAAGTCTTAGAGAATCAGATCTGAGGTTCTGAAAGCTGAAGTTGGTGAAGTTGTGGAAAGGTCTTGCATGATCTTGCAGATCAAATTGTTATCTGATAGTTATTTGTAGCAGAGCTAGTGGTTGCACACTTGGAGACAAGGAGATTGCTTGGAGGCTTGCGAGCTCAAGTTTAGATCTCCCTTAGGGTTTCCATCAGCTTCTGCTTGTCTCAGAGCTGAACTACCTGAGATTGTATTAGATATGTTTGTGGATCTTGCAGAATTGTTTCTATTTGAAATTGGCCCTAACTTGGAAGGCCTTATAGCCAGGCATGTTAATGCAAATTACTTAAAACAATTGTTGTGTTATCTATTGTGTTGAGTATTCCACTATGTAATTATGTTGGTTGCAAGGTTTGGACTGTCCTTCATTGGATTCACCATCCTTGACTATGTTAGGTGGTATCAGAGCAAAGTTTTCTTCCTGTTGGAAGCTGATAGCTGATCTTGTGGAGCAAAGGTTGACCTAGCAAGGTTGATCTTGTGAAGTTGATCATGTTGGAGCAGAGATTGTGTGCAATCTGGAATACAGATCTGGAGCACTGAACTTGTGGATCTTTCCCTAGTTGTTTGATCAAGGTGGTAGGTTGAGATATGACTTGTACACAACTTGGAGATTGCCACAAGGTTGTCAGTGAGGGTTTGTTGTAGAGGGTTATTTTTGCATATCTTTAAGGATGCCTCCGAGAAGATTGGACCCTAGAGCTATTGCAAATCTTTATGATGTTGTGGAATCAAAGATTTCTGATAAAGTCAGATCTGAGATAGAATTGATGAAGAATGACATGGTCGCCGAGATCATGAGAGATGTTGCTGGTGTACCTCAAAATGTTGATACTGAAGAAGGCTATGAAGAAGCTGCTGAAGAATTTGAAACTGTTGGATCTAGTGGTGATGATATGAGGAACAGATATGGTGAAGATAGAACTACTCAGTTGCATAGATATGGAGCTCGGTTTAGTAATGGTTACGAAATGGAAGTTTCTACTTTTTTTGGTACTTTGAAGCCTGACAATTTGACTGATTGGATTGGTGAACTTGAAGATTTCTTTGAGTTGGAAGAAATTGAAGATCCTCTTCGGGTGAGATTAGCACAAACAAAGTTGAGGACATGCTGCTCTTTGGTGGAAAGAACTATAAAGAGATAGAGAAGATGAAGGTGAAACAAAGATCAATCGATGGAGATTGATGGTGAATAAGTTGAAAACTAAGTTCATACCTTCTGACTATGAGCTTGACTTGTTTAAGAAGTTGCAAAATCTAAAATAGAAGGATTTTTCTGTTGAAGATTATATCGAGGAGTTCTACAAACTTACTATTTGGTCTGGACACCGAGATTTTGGTAAGGAAAAGGTAGCTTGGTATGTGAATGGTCTGAGATTCAATATTTAGGATGAGCTTGGTATGCTGAAGATTGATTCTGTTGAAGATGCTTATCAATATGCTCTGAAGGCAGAAGATAAGTTGAAGAGGAAACAACATAGTAATCCCTGAGGGAAGGAAAAGATTGATCACTCGGTGAAGGATAAACCAATTGATGCAGAAGATGAACAAAAACCTGTGGAACCAAAGAAGAAGACAACTAGAGTTATCTCTAAGGGTACTTGCTATAACTGTGGAGAGGAAGGACACTATTCTTTTGAGTGTACGCAAAAGAAGGTTGACCGATGAACTATTTTGATGAATGAGAACATTCAGAATGAACCTAAATCAGAGAACTTGCTACTTCGATGAACATTGCTTGGTACAAAGGAGGAACCTTGTCAGAGGAGTAACTTGTTTAGAACCTGATGCAAGTCTAAAGGTCAACTCTGTGATGTTATTGTTGATAGTGGTAGTACTGATAACCTTGTTGGTGAGGACCTAGTTCAGAAACTTGGATTGAATAGAATGAAGCATCCTTGTCCTTATAGGATTGGTTGATTACAAGATGTTCATGCTTTGGAAGTAAGAGAACAATGCTTCATTGATGTTTAGATTGGCCAATACAAGGATCTTATACTTTGTGACATTATGAAGATGAATAGTTGTGATATATTGCTTGGTAGACCTTGGCAATATGATTGCAAAGCTATTTATGACTGTGTCTGGAATGTGTTTACTGTTGAGAAAGATAATAGGAGGTTTTCTCTAATGCCTTTGATGGATACAATGCTTGGTAGGAGAAGCTTGAGTATTGGTAGCCGAGTTGAGATTGTGGATCCAAAGAAAATGAATGATCAGTATGGAGAACCAACCTGTATGTTGTCAAGAAAAGGCTTGAAGAGATAGAGGAAACTGAAGTGGAAGAATTTGCAATCAGAAAAGGTGGAGGACTTATATGTGAAGAACCAGTTCGGGATTTACATGTTGAATCCTGGAAGATGTTTATTATCACATATGAACATCTTTTGGAACCTGGGGTGTCTGATGCATCGGCATCCAAGGTTAAGGTAGGGGCATTCTTTGTACTCAGTGATACTACATGGGGTGTTTGTATTTTGGCCAGTGTTACCCAGTTACAGCCTTGACCGATGGCCTCGGTCATTGAAGGAAGCTTGGTCATTGAAGGAACTCGGTAGTCTCTGGCACTCGGTGAAAGTGTTACTCGGTCATGACAATGGTGCTCGGTCGACACTGGTGGTCGACGATGCCTGGTGTGCTCGGTTAATTCACTATTGCTCAGTAATTCTGGCTTACCGACTGGAGTTCTGTGTGATTTGTTGAGCCAACTTGGTGCATTTATTGTTGGTAGCTATTGTTATAGGCTGACATGCTGAATTAAATGTTTGTATACAATTGTAAGCCGACTTGTATGGAATTTAATTATTTGTTTGGGGAGTTAATGGTTTCATCTAGCCGACTTGTGGCTGATGACTAGTATTTATAGAATTTTTGGGTACATGTTTGGGACATATCAGAGGATTATTAGGAGATCATAGAGAAGTTCATGAATTGGAAGGCTTAGAGAATCAGATCTGAGGTTCTGAAATCTAAAGTTGGCGAAGTTGTGGAAAGGTCTTGCATGATCTTGCAGATCAGATTGTTATCTGATAGTTGTTTGTAGCAGAGCTAGTGGTTGCACACTTGGAGACAAGAAGATTTCTTGGAGGCTTGCGAGCTCAAGTTTAGATCTTCCTTAGGGTTTCCATCAGCTTCTAATTCTCTCAGAGCTGAACTAGCTGAGATTGTATTGGATCTTTTTATGGATCTTCTAGAATCATTTCTATTTGTAATTGGCCCTAACTTGGAAGGCCTTATAGCCGGGCATGTTAATGTAAATTACTTGAAACAATTGTTGTGTTATCTATTGTGTTGAGTATTCCGCTATGTAATTCTATTGGCTGCAAGGTTTGGACTGTCCTCCATTGGATCCACCATCCTTGACTGCATCAGTTCTGCATCTCAATCTAATCGGTGTCTTGGCAATCTAACCTCGACTTTCAAGGGTTAAGCTCTGTTCTAGAGATAATCCTAAAACCTCGTCATCTGTCACATCAGACTATTCTTTGAATGAATGCGTTGTTTGCACATCAATTCAAAGAGGGGAAAAATATAATACCCCAAAATTGGCACCTTACAATTCTAATCAATTTTGGTGCATTCCTTCAAATTTCTACATCATTAAAGTCCTATTGTACTAGGCAATTCTGTCTCCTAATTGACTTTATTTGACATGGTGTCAAATGCAAAAAACTCTAAATTTGCATTAATCATACATGATATTTAATTCCTAAATATTTGACATTTATTGGCCAAATAATCCCTATGATTAATTAATTTAATTCTAAAGTCCTAGTGCATTTAAATTAAATTAACTCCACCCCCTTTAGCTAATACACATCGAAGGAATTAAATATTATTTGGTTATTTGAATGGACATCTCTATTTGAATTTAATTATTCAAAATAAATCGAAAAGCCACCCATGTGGCAATATTCATTCATTTAATTAAATAATTCATCAATTTGTCTCACCTTCCTCCATGGAGATGAAGATTCGGTCGTTTCTTTTCAAGAAACTCTTCATCCCTCTCCCAGGCTCTTCTCTATTATGAACCTTCTTTTCTTCATTTTGGGGAGGCAATTTTAGAGTACCAAAACTATAGTGGATTTTTTTTCTCACAATTTCAAAGCTTTTATTGCATAATCAGAGTATTTATCATTCTAGTATAATTGCACTTTCATATTAATAAGTTTTCTTATTATGTTCTAGATTAATTCTCACCTTTCTTTCAAGCTTCATAGATTAAATCTGCACTTTCATTCTAAGATTACAATTGCATCTTTATTTTAGATTAATTACAATTTTGATCATTTCAAGCTTTCAAATCCTTCATTTTAGAGTTGGTCTAATGGTTGTTGGCTCTCGTTCTGAGAGTAAATTCAAACAACCCACCTAAATAGGAGGCAACAAGTCGATTTAGTCGAGTGTGTGAATTGGACAATTCATATTCACTTTCGTAATTCAATGATTGAGCAATGACTATGTTGTGTCGATGGCAGGATTAGAGGTCCATGTTCAGCTATAAACATTTTCTTGATGTCTTTGTCATTTTCATCAAAAGTCAACTCTAATCAAATCTAGTCAACCATGGTCAACCATGGTTAAACTTGGTCAATAGGACCTCTAAATCACTCCATATCACTTTTGCAGTTCCTCAATCCTTCTGTAATTTATGAGTTCCCCTGGATCTCCAATTTTATCTCTATCTGCAACCTTTGCTATCAATCATCTTTCTGACGTGTCATCTTTTGATTTCGCTCCTAAAGGGGTAGGATGATTGCATCATTGAATCTTCTCAAATGAATTCTTGAATCAATCTGATCTGAATCAAAAGACCTCATCGCTTGGGGCATCTCTTCACTAGGGGCATCTTTGTGTCTCGCATCTTGTTATCTTGTCATCTATCTTTTAGGTATCTGAGCAATCTTACTCGGATCCTCGAGGATCAAGCTTCGTTCTAGAGATGGTTCTTGAAATCTCATTAGGTATTGGGGCAATCTAACCCTAATCCTTGAAAGTCAAGCTTCGTTCTGGAGATGGCTCTTGAAAACTCTTTTAGACCATTATCTGGGCAATCTAACCTAGGTCTCAGAGGACTAAGCTTCATTTTGGAGATAGTCCTAAATCTGCATCAATTATCATCTAATCAATGGGCATTGGGGCAATCTAACCCCAATTCCATTCTTCTCTCAAGTGGTAATCTGATCGAGGTCTTCGCAATCTAACTTAGACTTCAGAAAATCATGCTTCATTTTGAAGTTGGTTCTACATCTTGATCTGATCGGTGTCTTGGCAATCTAACCTCAACTTTCGAGGGTTAAGCTCTATTCTGGAGATAATCCTAAAACCTCATCATCTGTCACATCAGACTATTCTTTGAATCAACATGTTGTTCGCACATCAATTCAAAGAGGGGAAAAATGTAATACCCCAAAATTGGCACCTAACAATTCTAATCAATTTTGGTTTATTCCTTTGAATTTCTACATCATTAAAGTCCTATTGTACTAGGAAATTTTGTCTCCTAATTGACTTTATTTGACATGGTGTCAAATGCCAAAAACCCTAAATTTGCATTAATCATACACTATATTTAATTCCTAAATATTTGACATTTATTGGCTAAATAATCCCTATGATTAATTAATTTAATTCTAAAGTCCTAGTGCTTTTAAATTAAATTAATTCCACCCCCTTTAGCTAATACACATCAAAGGAATTAAATATTATTTGGTTATTTGAATGGACATCCCTATTTGAATTTAATTATTCAAAATAAATCGAAAAGCCACCCATGTGGCAATATTCATTTATTTAATTAAATAATTCATCAATTTGTCTCACCTTCCTCCATGGAGATGAAGAGTCAGCCGTTTCTTTTCAAGAAACTCTTCATCCCTCTCCCGGGCTCTTCTATATTATGAACCTTCTTTTCTTCATTTTGGGGAGGCAATTTTAGAGTACCAAAACTATAGTGGATTTTTGTCTCAACTTTCTCACAATTTCAAAGCTTTTATTGCATAATTAGAGTATTTCTCATTCTAGTATAATTGCACTTTCATATTAATTAGTTTTCTTATTATGTTCTAGATTAATTCTCACCTTTCTTTCAAGCTTCATAGATTAAATCTGCACTTTCATTCTGAGATTACAATTGCATCTTCATTTTAGATTAATTGCAATTTTGATCATTTCAAGCTTTCAAATCCTTCGTTTTAGAGTTGGTCTAATGGTTGTTGGCTCTTGTTCTGAGAGTAAATTCAAACACCCCACCTAAATAGGAGGCAACAGGTCGATTTAGTCTTGTGTGCAAATTGGACAATTCATGTTCACTTTCATAATTCAATGATTAAGCAATGACTATGTTGTGTCTATGGATGGATTAGAGGTCTACGCTCAGCTATAAACAACATTCTCTCTTGTATCTGAAACCTGTCATCTATCTTCACATTGTTACTTTCAATCATCTTCCTTAATCTCAAATTGAAACATTTGTAAGCCTTGCTCTTAGTAGAATAACCAAGGAAAATTCCTTCATCACTTCTAGCATCAAACTTCCCTATCTTATCATCTATCTTGATATAGCAGTTACTACCAAATATTCTGAAATATTTTACAGTAGGAGTATGATCAAACCATAATTCATAAGGAGTCTTACGTGTACCTTCTCTAATTTGAAATTTGTTCAATGTGTACACCATTGTCCCAACAACCTCTCTCCAATGCATATGAGATACATTTCCTTCAAGCAACATGGTCTAGCAGCATCAAGTATAGTCCCATTTCTTTGCTCTACTATCCCATTCTGTTGTGGAGTCCTAGGAGCAGATATCTATCTTTGTATTCCATGATCTTCACAATATGAAATGAATAAGTCTGAAGTAAACTCTCCACCTATGTCTGATCTCAAATATTTTATCTTTAAACCTGATTCATTCTCTACTTTTACCTTGAATATCTTAAATTTATCAAATGCTTTTGATTTCTCTTTCAAGTAAGTAACCCACATTATTCTAGAAAATTCATCAACAAAAAGTATAAAATACCTTTCACCATAGTATGATCTTTTCCTTGTAGGTCCACATAGGTCTGTATGTACCAAATCCAACTTTCCTTTTGATGTATATGCTTTTCTTTTGTAACTGCTTCTAGTCTATTTTCCCATAACACATCCTCTTCATACAGTGTTAGATGGTTTCATAATCTTTAGTAGATCTCTTACTGCATTAGTTAAATTTTCCTTCACAATATTATCAAATTTAACATGAAAAAACCTTTTGTTCCATAACCAATTGTTATCTACCTTCGCAACAAAACAAGAAGCTCCAGATGTATTTAATTTAAATACATTAACTCTAGATTTATTACCAGTTGCAATCAACTTTCCTACATTACTTCTGATAAAATATTTACCATGATTGAATTGTAACTAAAACTCTTTGTCCATCAACTATCTAAAACTCAACAAGTTATGCTTAAGTCCATCAACAAGCAGTACATTATCAGTATTAGTTTTTCCATCCAGAGTAATACATCCTACTCCTATGATAGGTTTAGAAAGATTGTGTCTGAATCTTACAACACCACCATCATACTTCACTAAATTATCAAACTTGTTTTTGTCTCCAATCATATGATGTGAACAACCACTGTCTATAATCCATTCAGATTTCTTATCAACATGTGATACTAAAGCTTTTTCCTCATATACTGGTTCATCTTTAATAGCAACAAATCTAATCTCCTCATAATCTAAATCACCATCATCAGAAATACCTTCACTAGCATAATAAAATTCCTTATCCTTTAAATACTTAGACTTGAAAAACTTACGCTTGTACTTAGGAACTCTTGTAGGAAATCTAGATGCAAAATGACCTACCTTATTGCATGAAAAACATTTCAAAGGTAACTTTCCTTCAAATTTATGCTTACCTCTCTTTTCTCTCCTAGCAATCAATACAACAAGTTCATCCATCTTTCTTTCCTCTTCTTGTATCTATTCCCATTCCTCAGCATATTCACCAAGCTCTTCTTTTAGGTTCTCACTATTGGTGCTCAGAAGTCTAGACATTATCCTCTTATGTGCAAATGCTTTGAATGTAGATTCAACTTTAGGTACAAAATCTCCCATTTTAGCAGCTTCAAAGGTAGTTATCTTTGCAATCAACATCTCTCTGCTAAAGTTTGGAGTCAAAGGTATAGTTTCTTGTATAGATATAGTCTTAGTCTTGTAAATAGGTGCCAATGATCTAAGGATCTTCGCAATGACTTCTTCATCATCATAAGTACCTCAATAGTTTCCGATTCCAACCACAACCTCTGTAACCCTTTGAACATAAGCCCTAATACTTTCATCATCCTTCATTTGTAGCTTCTCCATTTTTGTTTTCCAGTTTTGTAACTTCACTTGCTTGGTATACTTGTCTCCTTCATATAGTGCTTCTAATCTTTTCTAAATCTATGGTGTTGAATCCAAGTTTTTAACTTTAGTAAATTCTCCTTTAGAGAGTGCATTGATCAGTGCCTCCCTTATGACCATGTTGTATGAGAATACCTTCTTTTCATCATCAGTAGCTGATGGAAAATCATTCTCAGTCTTTATAGATACCTTATTCTTTGTAATCAACCAGTAGTTGATGCCCAAACATAGAAAATGAGTTCGCATCTTGGTCTTCCAACTATCAAAGTTTTCAGGATCAAATTTTAGACTATCCTTCCTATAGAATGCCATCTTCAAGATCACCTCAAGTTGTTAAGCTTTCTCTCTAAGTACCACTAGCTCTGATACCAATTGTTAGGAATAATAGTCCACAATACAACTGAGATGGGGGGTGAATCAATTATATGATAGATTATCAAACTTTGAATAGCAGAAATATCAAATCCAATGAACACAATGAATTCCAACACAATAAAACAATATTTTGGTGTCGGGGAAACCTTATTAAAGGTAAAAACCCTGGTGGGAATTAGCACCCACAAATGATGTACTAAGAGTAAAGTATCCTTGTTAGAAGATCTAGCCCTCTTAGGAGCTTATTGAAACATTACAGTACACAGTCCTTGTTAGAGGACATACCCTATTAGGTGTCAAGAAAGAAGGGTAGGCTCACGGCCCAAAGAAGGTTAAATTCACCTTTAGAACTCACTTTTTGCAACACAAGTGTATATGAGAAAATACACAATCCTTGTGAACTGTCTAATAGAAACTATCTTTTCTTGATCAGTTCCAATGAAGTACACCAGTAATTCTCTCCTCTACATCCAACAAACACAAGCTCGCAGCTTTCACAATCTCCTTTACATCACATATATTCTCACCATATCTTTTCCAAAGAAAAGATCTTACATATATACCCTATTACATTCTACATGATCAGGTTGGCCGATTAGGCTTTCTTAATATACAAACAATTACATAAACCCTTGCTAAGATACACACGGTATCTAAAACAAGTATACAATGATTACATTACAACAATTAAGGACTGACATCCTTAATTTACATTCCCCAACCAAAATGCATGCTACATCCTTCAAGTCAGCTTCCAAATAAGTAATCTTTAGATCACACGCCATAGCTGATGTCATCTAGTATTTTGTACCTTGCACTGACCAATGAACATTTTTTCAGTACCTTGTCTATCATCCCTCAAGCTCGCATACCATAAATCTGTACATTCTGTAAGATATACCAGAAACATAGAGACTAACTCTATCAACTTCCACTGTCACAGTCCAGTAACCAGTCTTTACCAAAACATCTATAACTCATCCAATATGAAACATTACATGATGTGATCTTGGATATAAGATCACAACATCTTCCTGTACTCTCATCTGACTTCTCACATTCTAAAACATTCATACAGTGTCTGTACACTGTAGTAACCAGCCTGTTCTCTTTACAGAAACATATGTTGACATTAGTGACAAAACACTAATGACAACAACAGAAGCTCCAACATCACTCAATGTAGTGATTAAACATATTAAATGTATCAACCATTTGTTAGGAAATCAGATCTTTGGGAATTTATTATATTACTGATATATATACTCTTCTGATAAATTGTGATGCTTATATAAATTGTATTAAATATATATTGTGTTGTGACCGCAGGTATAGGAAGCAATGGACACTGTTATTGATTGTCCTAAACTTGCGATCACAGCACATATATATATGCGCTAATGATTGGTAAGGACATTAATCAATGCGTCCCTTATAAACGAACAACCACGACCCTTGTTAACAATAGTCGCTCTTAGTATTAGTACTAGCGACTGTTAACAACAGTTGCTAGCACTAATAACAACAACGACTAGTTTACTTTAAGGTTTCTGTATTAACAACCGAATGTTATACGTTCGTTTATGCACTCGACTCATTAGTCGACGCTTGCAGTTTGTTTGATTATCGAACATAGTTCGATTAATATCAATGTGACTTTAATATATTACTATGGTATTATCATCATTATATTTATAATATAATAATGATAATATGATAGTAATAATAGAATCACAACTCTTCATTATTAATATTGTATTACACACACACACACACATATACATACATACATATATATATATGTATATATATATGTATGTATATGTATATATATATATATATATATATATATATATAGATATCTATGTATGTATGTATGTATGTATGTATGTATGTATGTATGTATGTATGTATATATATATATATATATATATATATATATATATATATATATATATATATATATATATATATATATATATATATATAGTTATAGTTATCTTTGTTCAATGATTTTGCAAGATAAGATTTTCTTGGATACCAAAGTAAAATATATAAAGGATTCTATTAAAGAAGGAAGTAGGATATGTAGGATGAGAATAGATTCCTTTGATCATGTATCAGATATAGAAAAAAATCTAAAGGAAACAAGAGAAAAGCTATTGGTTAAGGAAAAGACTTTTGATTCATCAAAAGGATTTACATCAGAATACATGACAAAAGTAGTAAAAATGAATGATCACTTAAGATTCTTAGAATATGAGAAGAGGATAATGATAGGAAGGCATGATAAATTAAGGGACCTAATTGTTCCTAAGTTAGATGTTCTTCGAAGGGTGTTGAAGGAAGCAGAGAAAGCATATGATCTATTAAACCCAATAGACCTTCTTGAAGTAGAGAATGCAATGTATACCATATGTGGGCAAATCTAGATCTTGGATAGTTTGAAGAAATCATAGGACAATGATTTGATAACTCTAAGAAAAAGCTTCTCAAATATCTTTAATTATTTGTAAGTACGAAGGCTTAAAATGAGGCATGCATAGGATTTTGGTAGAAGATTTTGTTTATTTTTACGCCCCACCTTTTACATTGATGTCAAAGGGGGAGAGGTACAATGAAAAATGTATAATAGTTGTATAGGAAAGTTTCATACTGAAAGGGGGAGTATTATTATAGAGTATTGGCAAGTGAGTATTAAATATCAAAAGTCTATCATGACATCTGCCACTTCCGGACACACAAGTTAATGTAGTCTCATCATGAAAATAGACTTGAATATCATGATCTCCGCATAGTTGGGACACACAATTAAGTAGTCTATCATGATATGGTTTTGTTATTACACAACAAGTAATAACAAGAGTCAAGATCT
Source organism: Chamaecyparis obtusa (assembly GCA_027943335.1). NCBI lineage: Eukaryota > Viridiplantae > Streptophyta > Pinopsida > Cupressales > Cupressaceae > Chamaecyparis > Chamaecyparis obtusa. Next base: position 199,286 of record BSBK01002579.1, on the reverse strand, counting down.
CCACACAGTCAGGACACACACTTAAGTAGTCAATCTTGACACTTCGGTTAACTATTTATAAGATCGTCACCTTGAAATATTAACCCACACACAAAAATGATCATTTTTACACAATATTGCAATATATATTTTTATATTTATTCATGAATAAAAAACTTACAAATAAGAGGAATTTAAACCATACATTACAACTTGATCATGCCAAGTTTGTTTCTGAAGTATTCTATCTTCAGCTTTGCAAGAGACTTAGTGAAAATATCAGCACTCTGTTCTTCAGTACTAATGTACTCTAGCTTTATGATATTTCTCTCTACCATATCGCTTATGTAATGATATGGAATCTCAATATCTTTGGATCTATTATGGAAAACTAGATTAACAGATAACTTGATACAACTTTGATTGTCACAGTGAATTATAGTTGGATTTAGAGGTTTTTCAAATAATCCAAATAGTAGCTCTCTTAACCATACAACTTCACGCGCTCCCATGGATGCTGCCATGTATTCAGCTTTAGTGGAGCTTAATGGTACTGTTGACTATTTTTTACTGAACCAAGAGATCATAGCTGACCCAAGACTAAAACAACACCCTGTAGTGCTTTTTCATTCAGTAGTACTTCCAGCCCAATCAAAATCAAAATAACCTTGAAGATTGATTTCTACCTTTTCATATTTTAGGCCAAATCCAATAGAGCCTCGTAGGTATCTCAAAATGTTCCTAGCTACCATTAAGTGTATTTTCTTGGGCTCACACATAAAGTGGCTCACTACATTAGTTGCATAGCAAATATTAGGTCTAGTGTTCACCAAGTGCATAAGAGATCCAACAATTTCTCTAGATAACATAGGATCAGTGGGTTCAAACTCTTCTGCTTCAACTTTGAGTTTGTGCAAATTTGTTTCCATAGGTGTGGATAAAGGCTTACATTCCATCATTCCAAACCTAGTTAGTATATCAATAGTGTACTTTTGTTGATTTAGCAAAATATAGTCTTTCTTTTGAAAAACTTCCAAACCTAAGAAATAATGTAAGAATCCTAAATCCTTCATGTCAAATTCAGCAATTAGCTCTTGCTTACATTTTGCAATAAGATGATCTTCTCCTGTTATCAAGAGATCATCTACATAAAGAACCAAAATAACCATGTTGCCATCTGATATCTTGAAGTAAATGTTAGGATCTGCATCATTTTTAGAATATCCTAACTTTGAAAGATAGTTGTTTATTCTTTCATACCAAGCTCTAGGAGCTTGTTTTAATCCATATAGTGCTTTCTTTAGTTTGCAAACATATTTTGATGCTTCATGTATAATGAACCCTTCTGGCTGCTCTAGGTATACTTCTTCTTCAATAGTGCCATTTAGGAATGTTGTTTTCACATCCATTTGGTGTATCTTCCACCCTTTAGAGGCTGCTATAGCAATTATGGTTATGACTGATGTATACCAAGCTACAAGAGCAAATGTTTCTTCATAATCAATACCTGCTTTCTATGAGAACTCTCTAGCAACAAACCAAGCTTTATGTTTTTCAATACTTCCATCAGGAGCATATTTCGTTTTGAATAGCCATCTAGAAGAGACAACAGTTTTGTTTTTAGGTCTAGGTACTATGTCCCAGACATCATTTTTTATTATGGATTGATATTATTCAATCATTGCCTCTCTCCAAGCTTGATTAGATAATGCTTCCTTAGGATTTGATGGTTCTGAATTATTGATTTCAGTTATAAGAGCTGCATAACATTTCTGAGTTCTTGTCCTTTTATTTTCATGAGATATTTCATTTGGTTCTACATTATTTTCTTTAATCATTTTCCTTGCCCATAATGGTCTTTTCTTGTCATTGATTACTTCAGTATTTTCATTTTCAATGACTGGTAGTTCAGGTTCTTCCATATCCTCCCTCTCAATTTTAGTTGTGTGATCTTCTTCTATCTCCAGGATGTTATCCTCTTAAAAGTTTTTAAATGTGCTATTTTCATCAAATTTTACATCTCTACTCATCTCAATAGACTTTTGTCCTAGAATATAGATTCGATACCCTTTTGTGTTTTCACTATAACCAACAAGTATGCCTCTCTTACCTGATGGTTCTAGTTTAGTCCTTTTTTCTTTAGGTACATGAATATATACTGGACATCCAAATATCCTGAGATGACTTAGATCTGGCTTGATCGCTGTGAATGCTTCTTTTGGTGTTATGTTTTCTAGTATGGAGTGTGGACACCAATTTTGAATATATATCATTGTATTTGAAGCTTCTGCCCAAAAAGAAGTATGAAGGTTTTGATCAAGCATCATGGCTTTTTCTGCTTCGATTATGGATCTATTCTTCCTTTCTGCTACTCCGTTTTGTTGAGGATTATACGGCACACTATACTCCCTCTTAATCCCAATAGAATTATAGAACTCTTTAAATATGTCAGATTTTTATTCACCTCCATTATCTGATCTTAATACTTTTATTCTCTTGTCTATTTTATTTTCTACTAGTGCTTTGAATTCTCTGAATTTAGATAGTACCTCACTTGATTCTTTAACCTTAAGAAAGTATATCTAGGTTTTCCGAGAATAGTCATCAACAAAGATAATATGGTATAGTGATCCTGTTAATGAACGTGTTGACATGGGTCCACACAAGTCAGTATGGATCAATTCTAAGATTACTTTAGATTTGTGCTCACTTGTAGAGAATGATCCTTTTATATTCTTCCCTAGTGCACAACCTTTACAAATACCATAATGATTAGCTTTTAAGTATGGAAGACTCGTAGTAATTTTGTTTATTATAGGTAGGGCATTATATCTTAGATGTCCCAACCTCTTATGCCATAATTCACTGTGGTTTGTAATTTCATGAGTTAGTGCATCTTTTTGGTCATTACATAGTTTGTATAGACTACCATCTCTTGTCCCTATGATTGTGGCATTTTTCATATTTGAATTCTTAGGCCATAATAGAACTTTTTCTTCATTAAAGGTGACATGAAATCCTTGATCTGCTAGTCCTGATATAGAAACTAAATTTCTTTTGATTCCGGGTACAAATAGAACATCTTTTAGTTGTAAGGATACTCCATTCTTTATCTTGATAGTACAGGTCCCTATTCCTTTTACTAGGTAAGTGGATTTATCCCCAATAGTTACTTCTTCGGTTGAATAATTTTCAAGTGTTTCAAACTGATTTTTGAATCCGGTTATATGTCTTGATGCACCACTATCAATTATCCGAGTTCTATTGTTTGAATTTAGTTCACTTGAGAGAGCTGTAAAGAAAAGTAGAATTTCTTTTGCTTTAGCTACGGTGGCTTGAGTCTTTTGTCTTTCAGGACAGTGTCGATGAGTGTGCCCATATTTATCACATTTGTAACATTGAATTTTAGAAAAATCAATTTTGTATCCCCTCTTTCTTTTGAAGGATTTTTTCTTCTTGTGTGAGACTTTGTGTTGAGAGCTTGTGTTGCTCCCTCTTTCTTTGAACCTAGTCCTTTGGTAATGAGTCTTGATTCTTCCTGAGTGCAGTTGTTTTTAAGTTGATCAAATTTTGGTAAGGGTGGATGAGTGCTTATACATTGAATAAAATTCTCCCAAGATGTTGGTAGTCCCCTTAGTGCTATTAGAGATAATTCCATGTCTTCTATATTATAACCAATTGAGAATAGTTGATCTCGAATTTCAGCAATTCTTAGGAAATAAGATGTAACTGTTTCCCCTTTATTCATCTTTATGGTCAATAGTTGTTCCTTCAAGGTTAATATTTGACTTGTATTGTTTATTTCATATGATTCTTGAATTTTCTTGAAGACTTCATATGCTGTTGTTAATCTTGCTATACTTGGGAGAATGGAATCTTTAACTGAATCAATGATTAATTTCTTGGCTTTATTGTTCCTCCTTTTCCAAGTTGTTTTCTCTGCTTCGTCTATAGGCATTTCTTTTTCCACTTCTATGATGATTCTAATTCCAGTTCTTGCAATAGTGTGGTGATCCTAATTTTCCATGATAGAGAATTTGATGCTCCTTCTAATCTGTCTTCCATTCTGATTCCAGTGGTCATTTTTATGATTTATGATAACTCTTTAATTTTAAGTAATATTTTTATTTTGTATTGCAGTCAAAGAATAATTCAAAAATTAATTCCCTTTAACTCTGCTTTGATACCATGTTAGGAAATCAGATTTTTGGGAATTTATTATATTACTGATATATATACTGTTCTGATAAATTGTGATGCTTATATAAATTGTATTAAATATATATTGTGTTGTGACCGTAGGTATAGGAAGCAATGGACACTGTTATTGATTGTCCTAAACCTGGGATCACAACACATATATATATGTGCTAATAATTGGTTAGGATGGTAATCAATGCATCCCTTATAAACAAACAGCCATGACCCTTGTTAACAACAGTCGCTAGCACTAATAATAACAACAACTAGTTTACTTTAAGGTTGTTGTATTAACAACCGAATGTTATACGTTTGTTTATGCACTCGACTCATTAGTCAATGCTTGCAGTTTGTTTGATTATCAAACATAGTTTGATTAATATCAATGTGACTTTAATATATTACTATGGTATTATCATCATTATATTTAAAATATAATAATGATAATATGATAGTAATAATATAATCACAACTCTTCATTATTAATATTGTATAATATATATATATATATATATATATATATATATATATATATATATATATATATATATATATATATATATACACACACACACACACACACACACGAATGAAGCTATATCTTAACACCATTTCCCCAATGCATTAGCAATAGCCAATAGGCTCTGATACTAATTGTTAATCCTAATTGGTTACTAAGAGGGGGGTGAATCAACAAATTCAATTTCGTGTATTCTTTTCTCTGTTTACTATTCCTATTAATACTAAAAATATAAAGAATGATTGAACAATCATAAACAAAAATCACATGCACAAGTCAATAGAAGATGTATACGTGGAAACCCTTGGCTAGAAGGAAAAAACCTACTATGGGACAGAACCCACAAAACTCCACTACAATAATAATAAAGCTTCATGGTTAAAGGCTTACAAAGCACTAGTTAGAATGCTACCCAGTAAAGGGATTTGATAGAGATCGGTTAAGATCTTGACCCTGTAAGGAGTCGCCTTGCAAAGGACTTAAAAACATCAACAAAGATGTCACCTAGTGAAGGGATTTATACAACAGAACATGTTAGAGTTCACCCCGATTAAGGGATTTAAATGTCCTTCTCACAATAAAATAAATGATCTTCTTTTGACACTTTATATGTCGATCAGATCATACATGTTCACTCCTTCCTCAACTTGGTTGTTGAATCTTTCTCTTTCTTTCACTCTTCGTGACTGTATCCCTTCCGAGAAGGCTTTTCTCTTCTACTCTTCTCTCTCTTTGCTCTTGATTTTTTATGTAGAGGTGGGAGATGTTGGTGGATGATTTCAATCCAATTTTTCAAGGTTACCCAGTCACAAGCCCTAATTAGGCCTCTCAAACCCCAAGGCTTCCAAATAGCCCAAACCACACCAAAGGATTACACATTTTCCAAAGTATCAAAAAGGTTGTATTTGACCTTAATAAGGGTAATTTAACAAGATTAAAAATTTTTTAGGGTTCTACTCAATACCCAACACCCCAAACCCCTGTTTAGTCTACTAGGCCTAATTGTTTCCCTAGTAGGTCTCCAATGATAGTAATGTTGACTTTGCACTCAAGTGTCCCAAAACAATAACTAAATAAATGAGTGATTAAGACACCATTTTCACTCTTACACAACATATCCAAGACCCAAAATAGGTTACTTTGGACCATAATACTCAACTCTACATTGTGCCCCTGTTTTAGGCATGAAAATAACTCCTTTTACAAAGCAAGTATTAACCAAACTCACTCCCAAGGTACAATAATCTCAAAAATCATCCAATATGGTACAAAACTAAGGAATATCAACTCATATACCCCCTCTGACCATTACAAAAATCAAAACCCGAATACGACTATCCCCAAGCCCTCAAATTAAGGGTTTTCTAAAATTGCACACTCCCAACCTTTCCAAACCAAACCAATGGTTGATTTGACATTAAATGACCATAAAAAAACTCTAAAAATCATCAAATATGTCCCTTATGAAGGTAGATCTCTTACTGCTATACCCATGCCTCCATTTTCTTTACAAAACCAATGCAATAAACACTCCATTCGGTCATCACCCTGTAAATACATGTTATTATTGCATCACAAATGGTTAGATAGGTAATATATACTATTAAGATTCATCACCCAATCATAGTAAGTACAAAATGGGGATGAATCATTAATCCATAGTTTGAAACCCTTGCCAAATGAAGGACTGTCACGACGCAGTCATCCTTGATGGCTCAAAATTGATTCAAAATACCTTGCAAGGAATTTTAAAAAAGTATAAAAGCATCTAATATTTTTTTCTAATGCTTTGTTTCAAGGAAACATCAAATAAAATCAATAATTTTGCAAGAAGTATTGTTTTATTGCATCAAAATCAAGTACAGTCCTGAATATCTCAATACCAGTCCATACACACAACACACTACTCGCTAATTTTGATTGAAAAAAGTTTAAAATACCCTTTCCCAACTTCCCAAATTGATCCCAATCAGTTGGAAGGATTAAAACTCACTAAACAACTCTAAAACCCATTTTTCAACCTTTTTCTAACTAGCCATTAAGATTTTAAATTCAAATCTCTAACTTACAAATGATTGCAAATTAGACTCCAAAACCAATCCAATTCAATGGATCTTGATACCATAGGATCAATTAAAATTATTCAAGACCCTATCTACCCATTCTAACTCCAAGAGTTGTAATTGCTCATTTTTACATTATTTTTCTCCTAAGGTCCTTATCAGGCCCTTTAGGATCTTTACCAATACTTTCATATTGTTCATTGAAAATTGTCATGATAGGCTTTAGGATATCCCAATTAAATTTTAGCAATGCCTTCATGCTTCTCTCCATGCCTTGATCAACTTGTTCCTTCATGTATCTAGGTGTTCTCATAGATTCTCCTACATCATACACCCCATCTTTAAAATAGGTCTTTTCCCAAGAGCCAATGCTCTTTATCTTCAAGCCTCCCATCCTTCTAGATGGTTTCCTACATCCTTGTACCTTTTTAGGTACCTGCAAAATCTCCATAACACCTGCATTGACATTTTCAGCAAAAACATCACATAAAACATTTTATTTGCCAAGTTCCCTACCATGCTATTGTTTGGAACAGTCAGCATCCTCTTTTCTTTTCTTCCTTTGAAGGCTCTTACAAACATTATTTTTACTCCTCACACCATTGATCATCCTCTGATCTACTAGAGGACACCATACTCCTCCAATAAGTATTTCAGTTGTTTAACTTTTAGCAACATCATTCATCATGTTGTTAGCATTATCATGCCTCATCATTAACAATGATTTCCTCCATGTATGATCCTTCCTCAAGGACTGATTGCTAATGTCTTCCACATACTCTGTCTTGCGAAAAAACACAATTCTAACCTTACCATCACAAGCTAAAGATGTTAGAACAAATATATGCCATCTATGACATACAACATAAGTATTTTCAAACCCATAATGAATTGTCCTCCTAGAAGGCTGTCAAGACCTACTTAGGATAATGTGGCAACAATGCATAGGTACAAGATCTCAAAGTACCCTATCATAGTAATCTCCAATACTAAAATCAACATATGTCTACTCTCTTATCATCAAATTCTGATCATTATTCACCCATGAAACACTATAAGGATGCTCAAGTGGAAATTTTTTCAAATTAAGCTTCCTCACCATCTCATAAGAAACTAATTTCTCAAATGAACCAGAATCAATGATCATGTTTCATACCTTACCATAACTTTTAAAATGTATTCTAAGAAGAGTTACCTTTTCATTTTCTTATTGCTACATAGGTTTCTTTCTCACCATCAAATATTCACCTTCTTTTGGGTCTTCCCTTCTTGATTCTTTCACTGATTGGTTTTCTTCTTCCTCTTTACCTTGTGTCAAGTGGATTTTCCTCTCAACCTTCTTGAAGTTAGCCTCTTTCTCCAAACACATAAAGGATTGATGCCCAACTACTCCACAAGCAAATCATCTATCTTTGAATATGCCACTACCCCTACCATAACCAAATGTATTGTTGCCTCCTCTTTTCTTTGCATCAACATTCATGCTCTTTTTTTTGTCATCACTAGGTTGTCCCTTCTCATCATAGGATTTGCATCCTCTTCCCTTGTTTGGATTTCCTCTACCACCACCATTCTTCTCTTATTTTCTCCTCAACTTCTCCTCAGCTCTCATAGCTAATTTATAACATTCCTCAATAGATCTAGGGGTAGCAAGACTTAATTCATCTTGGATATTGAATTTAAGTCCCCCCAAGTATCTTTCAATATTTTCTTCCACATCCTCTTCATGGCCAACTCTAATGTCAAGTTTATGGAATTCTTCATTGCACCCTTGTACATCCAAGTCTCTTTACCTAACACTTTGCATCTTCTTGTACATATGCACCTTGTATTCACTATGTAAAAAATTGGTCTTCATTTTGTCCATCATAGCATACCAAGAAGTAATCTTTGGCTTGCTACTCTTCCATCTCTCTACTTGAACACAATCCCATCATAACAAGGCATGTCCTCTCAACCTTGACTTTGCAATCTTTACCTTCTTTTCCTCTTCAACATCTTCACACTCAAAGTGGTTCTCTATAACACTGAACCAATCAATGAGTTCCTCATCATCAATCTTACCTACATACAAAGGTAAATCTGACCTTCCTTTAGCATCTCCATTTCTAATGGCTTTAGCAAAATTTTCCACTCTCACATCTTCAAGATCAAGTTGTGTTTCTTGACTCAAAGGAGCCTCTTCTTCTCCCTAATCTTCAAATTCATCAGCATCTTCTAACCTTCTCTTTCCTCTCTTCTCAAGGATAGTCAATCTGCCAATCAAGGATCTCATCTCCTTATCCTTCTCTATCTTTTCCCTTCTCTATTGTACAAGGGTTGCTCTCATTTTTTTGTTCTCTACCATTTTATCCTTTACAAGATTGGCCAGCTCATCATTAGTGATCCTCTAAGATATCTCATCACCTTACCCTTCTGACATCTCTACTGAAGAAGATCAACTCTGGAACACACAAGGAGGAAATGAACACTCCAAGGCCTCAAAAAAGGATCAAGTACACCAAAGAATTCAAAAATTTATTCTCTCTTCCAACCTAGGATGCTCCTAGGATCTAATACCAATTAATGAAAAGGTGGGAGGTTTTGGTGAATGATTTCAATCTAATTGTTCAAGGTTACCCAATCAAAAGCCCTCACTAGGCCTCTCAAACCCCAAGACTTCCAAATAGCCCAAATCACACCAAATGGTTACACACTTCCCGAAGCACCAAAAAGTTTTTTTTTTTACCTTAATAAGGCTAATTTAACAAGATTCAACAATTTTTAGGGTTCTCAATACCCAACACCCCAAACCCCTTTTTAGTCTACTAGGCCTAATTGTTTCCCTAGTAGGTCTCCAACGACAGTCATGTCAACTTTGCACTCAAGTGTACCAAAACACTAACCAAATAAATTAGGGATTCAGACACCCTTTTTCACTCTTACACAACATATCCAAGACCCAACATAGGTTACTTTGGACCAGAATACTCAACTTTACATTGTGCCCCTGTTTTAGGCATGAAAATGACTCCTTTTACAAATAAAGTATTAACCAAACTCACTTCCAAGGTAAAGGACTCTCAAAAGTCATAAAATATGGTCCAAAACTAAGGAATATCAACTCTTATACCCCCTTTTACCATTACAAACATAAAAACCCCAATATGCCTATCCCCAAGCCGTCAAAACAAGGGTTTTCTCAAATTGCACACTCCCAACCTTTCCAAACAAAACCAATTGTTGATTAACCATTAAATAGCCATAAAAAAAACTATGTAAATCATCAAATATGTCTCTTATGAAGTCAGATCTCTTACTGATATAACCATGCCTCCATTTTCTTCACAAAACCAATGCAATCAACACTCCATTCGGTGATCACCCTGCAAATAGATGTTATTATTCCATAAAAGATGGTTAGATAGGTAATATACACTATTAATTTCCATCCCCCAATCATAGTAAGTATATCAGGGGGATGAATCATTAATCTATGGTTTGAAACCCTTGCCAAATCAAGAACTGTCACAGCACAGTCAACCTTGATGGCTTGAAATCAATTCAAAATACCTTGAAATGAAATGAAATCAAGTCTAAAAGAATCTAATATTATTTTCTAATGCTTGGGTTCAAAGAAACATCAAAGAAAATCAACAAGTTTGCAAGAACTATTGTTTTATTGCATCAAAATTAGGCACAGTCCTCAATATCTCAATGCCAATCTGTACACACAACACACTACTCACTAATTTCAATTGAAAAAAGTTTCAAATGCCCTTTCCTAGCTTTCCAAACCAATCCCAATCAGTTGGAAGGGTTAAAACTCACTAAACAACTCTAAAACCCATTTTCCCACACTTTCCTAACTAGTCGTTAGGATATGAAATTCAAATCTCAAACTTACAAATGATTGAAAATTAGACTCCAAAACCAATCCAATTCAATGGATCTTGATACCATAGGATCAATTAAACTTATTCAAGACCCTAGCCACCCATTATAACTCCAAGAGCTCTAATGGCTCATTTTTACATTATTTTTGTCTTAAGGTCCTTATCAAGCCCATGATAGGCTTCAAGATCTCCCAATTAACTTGTAGGGATGCCTTCATGCTTATCTCCATGCCTTGATTAACTTGTTCCTTCATGTATCTAGGTGTTTTCATAGATGCTCATGCATCAATTTTAAACTATATCTCTTCTCATGCATGATGACCTGTATTTATAAGAAATTATCTTATTATAATTACACTAAATGATTCTGCCAAGCTTTCACTCTTCCAAAAATCTCGCATGCAAAAATCTTGATCAAAAATCTTGCAAATAGATCTTGAGTTTACCTCAAAACACTCACAGAAAGAAAAAGCTAACTCTAGTTCTTCTAAAAAACACCCCGCAAAATCCGAATCAGATTATAAAGCATTGATCGGTAAATTTTCAATTCTACATGAAAATTGGTGTACAACCTGCTAGGTCATTTTCCTCATTTGGTGTTCTATTGGACCGGTTGGACAAGACCTAGACTAGTATTAATGTGACTGGTTAAGGTACATTATTTTTCCAATAAGTCTACCAGTTCACCACTGTTTCTCTAAACTTGAAGGCCGGTGTGTTTGATGTTTGCCAATTATAATTGTTTTCCAATGATGACAACTAAGCTTTATGCTAACACATGTTTCCTTGCTTAGTTATATCATGAGTTACATCATGCGGTCTATCTTCATGGTGTTGCATTAACTGTAGGTGCTATTTTTCTACATCTTTGGACTTGGGAAAACCTTCCTATCACCAAGCCTATTGCATCCTGAGATAGAGATCCTAGGTGGACTTATGCTTACATATATGAGGGAGTAGTTTTCCAACCTCACTTGGGAAAACTATATTATTGGCTTTGTATGTTGGATGACATTGATCAGGTCTTATGGAAACCCTACATTGGATGTGAGCCATAGCAAGAGGATTATTTAGAGCTTCCCTTCATGTTCATACCTTGATGGATGATTGGGAGGACACCATTTGTTATCAAGAGGTTTTTATTCCATAGGGTACTTCATCATTTTTGTCTAGTACAGAGTATGCGTCAGATTTTGGCCTTATATGCATGCATATAGGTAGAGAGATCCATGTGGGGTCCACAGATAGATTATCATGTAGCTCGCAATGAGATTATTTCTTTCCCACACTTATCTTATGATATGAGAGATCACATTGTTGTTGCAGGCATGATAGATGATTATGAGCAATGGTTCACTTGACATCCTTTCCACATTTCACAGATCCTGCAAAGCCTATTCCTAATATTGATGATAGATCAAGTGATGGTGATGGTGATGGTGATGATGATGATGATGATGATGATGATGATGATGATGATGATGGGAGAGGTGGGAGAGGTGGGAGAGTGAGGATAGAACTAGTCAAAGGTGGTGAAGATGATAGATAGGCTGCAACTTGTATTCCTATCAGAGTGGTAGTGTCAAGGTATGTGGTGGCAGCATTAGGAGAGTGAGGTTGAGAGGTGGAGAAATGATGATGATGGGTGATGGATGGGTTTCTCTTCATCAGATGGATATTTCAGGTTGGTGTTAACAGAGACATCAAGTACTAAGATAGATACCCATTCCTCAGGGTCATATTCCATAGGTTGCACCAGCTGCCCCAGTTCCACCAGCACATGAAGTGACAGCTTAACAGGCACCTGATACACTTTTACATGATGTAAGATCTTTATAAGATAGTATGGAAGAAATTAGGGGGTCAGATATCTCAATTTAGTGCTATAATGCAGACCTTTATGGCTACTATGGCTTAGCAAAGTTCACAACCTAGTTCTAGCAAAGGTGGAGGTATAGGTATAGGTGGACCAAATGACACAAGTGGTACTAGTTGAGAGCATTTATTATATCACCCTTTGTATCATATGTATCATTTTGATCAAGACTCTTATTAATGTACATTTTTTCATTTGATGGACATTTGGATTATCCTTTTGATAGACTCTTTTGATGTATGATGTCATTATATGTTGGACATTTGATTTTTGATGATATATGCAATTCTACATGTCTTTATCTATATGCTTGTTTTTGTTGTTTTTATGATGCAAAATGTTATGAATGCATTTAATCTCATATGCTTTGGATGGATGTCTTATATATAACATAGTTTAGATGGATGCAAAATGTTAATGAAATGGCTTTAATGATTATATTTATGTTTTAATGATTAATGATACATTTATTATGATATGTTTAATGATTAACTATGTACCTATGATATGTACATGTGTTCTAATATGATTCTATATGCTTTTAACCATTAAATATATGATGCGATGCAATCTAATAGATCTGAATGATATGCAATGCAATGGTAATGCAATGATTGATTATTCACTTAAATGAATGAAAACTAATACTTAATGAAACTTTGAATGCAACCTAACATGATACTCACTTATGCACTCCTATGTTTTTTATTTAGTCCAACATATTCAATCAAATAAAGAAGTCATGATGAAACTTTTTATTTTACTTGACTCTACCCCTTTTTTCTTTTTTTTAGAAAAATCCATATGAAAACCACATGCAAATTTAATCTATATGAATGCAACTAGTTGTCTCTTTCAATAAAAAGGATTCTTCTTTTCATCATTGAGTTGTTTGGAACATGAAATTGGTACAATCATCACTAGTTCAACCATGATGATCTGAATACCAGTTTCCTTTTGAGATTCTTGCATGAAATTGGTACAACCCTCATTCATTTGATTTTAAACCATCATAGTATGAATACCACTTTCGTCAGATTCAATGTTGCAAGTGGATTTTGGCATTAAGATTTCAAAGATCAAAATATCCAAGGTACCCTGTTGCATAAATAGACAAAGATATGATTCTCTCCATATGTACATGTACTCAATGATTCTTTTGTGATCATGCCATTAAATGGATGCTACATACTTTGAAGCCTTAACCTTAAGATAGTCCTATAGAAATTAAGAAAATATCATGCTTTTATCATCACTCCTCTAGTCAAAAGACTTCATCAATTTGCTAAAAATACATGACTCCACAATCAAGTAATACTTTTGAAAAAATTTCCATTGTTTTCAAATCCATATTTCAAGTAGAACTCCCTTAATTTGTTATTTGTTTGTTATATTTTAATCCTGATAAAGATAAGGCAATGTGTAAATCGAGGATCAAAGTGTTAATAGTTTTTTATATCAAAATGTATTTGAATCAAGAATTGATATGAATCAAAACTTCAAGTGTGAATTTTTTGGTTTGATGCATTGATTTGTGCCAATTGGTGTTTGTTGGATGAACCACTTTGATTGAGGATAAATTGACCCCAGTTTAATTCCATAGCGATGTTGGACTTAGGCAATTTTCCAAACCATGATGAAACCTTGGGTATTTACAAATGAATCTCTGGGAATTTATTATGCAATATGTAAAAATGATGGATAATGTAATATATACAAGGATAGTGGAGAAATGCAGATGGAAGATGAGACTAGACTTGACATTAAGGTCAAATTACACCCATTTGCTAGGTCTTCACCACTTGAGTTTATTGCTCTTTTTTCTCTTTTATTTTCTTTTTTTGCTACCAAGGTGCCTATTGCTAGGTTTTCACCAAGATAACCATTTTTTTAGGATCCATATTTGAATTTTTTTTCTTTCTTCAAGACTAATTTTTTGCTATTTTTGACTTTCTTCAAGAACTCTTTTCACTTTTTTTTACTTTCTTTAGGAACTCTTTTTACTATTTTTCGATTTTCTTAGGAACTCTTTTCATTGTTTTTGGATTTCTTCAGGAACTCTTTTCACTATTTTTAGATTTCTTCAGGAACTCTTTTCACTATTTTTGGATTTCTTCCAAGAACTCTTTTCATTGTTTTTGGATTTTCTTCAAGAACTCTTTTCACTATTTTTGGATTTTTCGCAAGAAATCTTTTCATTATTTTTGGATTTCTTCAAGATCAATTTTTACCTGTACAAGGTTAATGTTGTCTCATCTGAAACTCTTTCAAATGATACTCTTTCAACTAACTTAGGTATAAATCTTTTTAGATGTATGCTATTGATATGCTCTTGTAACTCTTCCCCTTCACAATCAGATAACCTATATGTTGTTGTCCCAAAGGAAGATGTGATAATGAATGGTCCTAGCCAATTTTATTCCCATTTTCCCTTTTTTTCTCTTTCTTCTAGGTTCTTTGTATCCTCTCTTAACACTAGATCACCCACATGAAACTCCCTTGGCTTGATATTTTGTTATAATTCCTTGACATCCTATTTTGATATACCTTAAGATGTTCATATGATTTTTTTAATGTTTATAAAGTAATTTAAGTTCTTGGAGTCTTTCCACTCTATAATCTTCTTTTTTTAACAATCCATGCAATGAAATTCGCAAAGATGGGATCTCCACTTCTAAATATAATACTGCTTCTGCTCCATATACTAGCGAGAAAGGTGTGGCTCCAGTTGGTGTTCTTATACTTGTGTGGTATTACCATAATGTTGGATTCAACTATATGTGCCAATATCTTCTTGAGTTATCCATTGTTGTTTTTAAGATCTTAAGGATATTTTTATTTCACGTTTCTTCTGCATGTCCATTTCCTTGAGGATAGTAAATGGAGGATGAATGATGAATGACATGGAACTTATCACACAATTCATTTATATCCTTGTTCTTGAAATATTTTTCATTTTCTGTTATTATGGCATGAGGAATACCATATCTTCAAATTATGTGATTCAAGATGAACATTGTAAATTGTTTTCTTGTTGTAGTAGACAAAGGCACAACATCTATCCATTTAGTGAAATATTATGTTGTTGTGATTATGAATGTATTACCATTGGATGATGGTGGTAAATCATCCCAATTAAATCTAACCTCCATTAATAAAAACACGAAGGTTTGGTCATTGTATGTAACTCTTGTGTTGGAACATGAATCAACTTACCATAGCATTGACATTTTGGGCAAATTTTAGAAAAATGGCACGCGTCTTTTTCTATAGTTTGCTAATAGTACCCCATTATAAGATGTTTATTAGCTAAGGTCAACCCACTTGAATGTGATCCATAGATTCCTTCATGAACGTCTTGTAAGGCTATTTTCGATTCCGCCTCCTCTAGACACCTAAGAAGCATTCCATCAATACTTTTATGATACAATGTATCTAACACAAGGGTATAGCAAGAGGCTTGTCTTATAAAATTTCTTCTGTAATTTTTGGTTTGAGCCAAGGGAAAGGTTTGGTCTTTTAAGTAAGTTTAAATAGGTCCATACCACAGAGATTCATATCCTACTAATAGGTAAATAGTTTGGGAATTAGGAAGGTCAAATGCGGGTTGTTCCAACTCTTCTACCAAGAACTCATATCTTGCATTTTGATCTAGCATTTGTAGGAGAGAATCTAATGTTGTGATGCATTTGCTACTTTATTTTTTCTCTTGGTATTTGTTCAAATGTTATTAGAAAAAATTATTTCTTCAAATCATCTACCATCCTTTAGTAAGGAATCAACATATCATATTTTTTTTATATTCACCATTGATTTGATTAATGACAAGTTGTGAGTCACCACATACCTGTAAATCTGTGACTTTCCATTATAGACCCATTTTCATGACTATGACAAGTGCTTCATACTCGAAAATGTCATTAATACATGTAAAGAGAAGTTTGTAAGATTTTGGAATAGTATAACCTTGAGGTGTGATCAACAAGATACGTTCTCCTGAACCATGTTGTGTATATGAACCATCGAAATAGATTTTTCATGTCTTGGCTTCAATATTTATAATTTCTACATCTAAGAATTCTACTTGAATAGTATATTCCTCTATTAAAGGGTTTTCTTCCAATTTATCTGCTATAACTTGACCTTTTATTGCTTTCCTATCCACATATTCAATGTCAAACTCACTCAATACTATGAGCCACTTTTCCAATCTTCCTGTTAGGGTTATTTTTCTCAATAGGTACTTCAAATGGTCAATTTTATCTATGGGTCATATTTTTTGTGCCAAAATATAATTTCATAGTTTTTGTGAAGAAAAACCAACCACCAAGAATTCTCTTTTAATAAAGTTATAGTTCAACTTATAGTTGACCAAAAGTCCTGCTAATATAATAGATTGCCTTCTCTTTGCCATTTTCATCTTCTTGAGCTAGTATTGCACCTAAGGAATGATATGTCATTGTAATGTATAATAGTAAAGGCTTGCCTCTTATTGGTGGCATCAATATAGGTGGATTCATAATATACTTCTAGAGGAGTGCAAAGGCTTCTTCACATTGATCATCCCATTTGAATACTAATTCCTTCCGAAGGAGTTGAGTAAATGAATGACATTTTTTGACAAATTGAGAAATAAATATTCTTATGGATTGTAGTCATCCTTGAAGGGATTTCATTTGGCTTATGTTTATTGGTTCCCCCATTTCCATTATGTCTTTAACTTTTGCAAGGTCTACCTCAATACCTTTTGTTGACACTATGTATCCAGGTAGCTGGTTGTTGGATTGTACCCCAAATGCACACTTTTTAGATTCAATCTTACTTTAAATTGTTAAAGCATTGTAGAAATCCTTTCTATTATTGATAAGTGTTCTTCTCTTGAGTGAGATTTGGCTAATATTTCATCCACATAGTCTTCTAGGAATTTGTGCATCATGTCATGAAATATGATAGTCATGGCTCTTTGATAGGTTGCTCCAACATTTTTGAGACCAAAGGGCATCACATTCCAACAAAATGTTCCCTGAGAACATGTAAAGGAATTCTTATACTGATCTTTGGGATCAATTTTAATTTGATTATATCTACTAAACCCATCCATGAGAGAAAAGATAGAATGACTTGCTATCAAATCTACTATTGCATCAATGCTTGGTAGTGTAAAATCATCTTTAGGGCATGCTAGATTGAGATCCATAAAGTTTGTGCATACTCTGATTGATTTTTCAGGTTTTGAAATTGGTACAATGTTGGAGATCCACTTGGCATAATCAATGGATCTAATGAAACAAACCTTCAATAATTTCTCCAATTCAAATTTAACTAGTAATGCAATATGTGGATGCATTTTCCTTAATTTATGCTTGACTGGTTTGACTCTTGGCTTGATGTTTGAATGGTGCATAATAATATTTGGATCCAATATTTTCATGTGATCATAAGACCAAGAAAAATTCACTTGTCTTTCTTTGAAAAATTCAATAAATTCTGCTCTTTCTTCTTTTGACAAGGAAGTTGCTAGATGTATAATCTTAGGTTATGATTTTGTACCAATGTTGATTTTTTCTATGGGTTCAATCAAAATAGATGATCTTTCCTCATAATGATCAAGTAAAGCATCCAATCTCTCTTATTTAGGTGCCACAGTTGGGTTTTCATCTTCAGAAACATCTTTCATTTTTACTTTTTCTTGGTCTAGCATTGCCACATTGGGGTTTTCACCACTAAACCTTTTTATTTTTTCTTCATTATTTTCTTTTCTTTCATGACTAGGAGATTGAACATTTTCCACTATTATTTCTCCTTGATATATTTCATTGGTAGAAGAGGTTTCAACTGCATTTAGGTGTAGGGCCAAGGAATTATCATTTGGAAATATGGGTATGTCATTTGGCTCTATAGAATTCCAATCAATTAGTTTTGCGTATATAAGGGATAAGGTACCATTGGATAGGCTCAAATTCATAGGATTTAAGGTCATGAATTTGTTTGAGGGTTCATACATTGTATTGCTTAAATCTATGATATGTGCTTTCTCTAGGTGTTCCATAGAACTTGGATCAAAATTTTCCTCACTCGAGTCCTCTTGGGTTTATTGAGAATAAAAGTCTTGTGGGTTAAACCTATCACTATATTCTTCTAGTATTAGTAACCACAAAGGTACATAACCTTCCCCTATCCATTGAGATCTTTTTGTTTCTTGTCTTGAAGTAGGTTCTTGAGTAGAATCTAACCCTTGACTAGAACTAGAAGCCTGAATTGAGATTAACTCTTGATTTGAATCTTAACTTTTACCTAAATTAGATATAGGAGTGTAGGTATGAATTAAATCCACCTCTTTGTCTTGAGAAGATCCATTAGATAAAGAATCACATTTCCATTCATTAGAATCCTCATCACTTCGGGAATTTAATTGTAAAATTTTTTCATAAAATTGTGGATGATTCTTTTTAGTATATCCTGGGTCAAGGCATCCTAACCTTGTTTTTCTTTACTATCTCTCCAAGTCATTTATATGGGCTCCAAAAATCCTTCATTTTTCTTTCCCAAGGGTAATTTTCCTTTGTACCCCATCTTTTGAATGATTTTAAATCCCTTTCCATATTGGTGTGTTGGGATGCTAATATTTTGAGTCCTTTCTTCATTTCATATTTGATTTGAACTTGATATTTTTAAATCTTTATAAAGTCATTTTAAGATTTCATTATCATCTTGTTCTATGGGTGAAGAAGTACTATCTCGAACAAAATGTTCATTGTACTTTTTAGGAAGATTGGAATTAGATGGTTTTTTATGAGACCTAGGGGAAATAGGTAAATCCATCATTGATAATGAATATTCTCCCATGCCTCTTTTCTTGATTTTACATTGTTTTTAAAAAATTCTCATTATTGTATCCACTATTTGATAATGTGTTTCTTTGAATTTAATTTAAGAATATTTTGAATTGTCTTCTTCCTAGTGTAAGACATTTTCTTCTTCTTTTTCCTTAAAATCTATCGAACTAACTTTCTCTTTTCCTTTAGTCGATGTAGATAAGTTAGTTTTGTCTTGATTCAAACTACCAAGGATACCTTCTTCTCCCATCTTTCTTTTTCCTTTTTCTAGGGAGCTATCATTTTAACTTTGACCTTGAATTATTTTTCTTCATGTAGTACATTCACTATTATAGGGAACCAATGAGTCATTCAAGGGTTTAATGTTATTACAATATTAGAAGGGATTCAAATCTCCACTCACCATGATTTGTTTTCCCATATAAGGAAATTTTAGACATTGATGATACGTTGAAGACACCACTTGCATTTCATGGATCCATGACCTCCCTAACAAAATACTATATGTCAATTTTAGATCAAGAACTTGGAAAATTATTTCTATTTGGATAGGATCAACTCAATAGGAAGAACCACTATTTGTTTAGAAGATCTTTATTCATCATCACAATCTTTGATGGTAATTTTTATTTTAGGATCAATGGCTTCTTCATAATATCCTAAAGCTTTCACAAGACTCAAGTGACAAATATTTAGGTCAGCTCCTCCATCAATAAGGACTCTTTTGAGATGATGCTTGTGTATCAAGACTTCTATATGCAATGGAAGATTTTGAGGATGATTTAAAGACATGTCATCTTGTTCAGAAAAAGATAAACAATGAGGTGTCCAACCATGTTCTAAAATTTTTCAACATCCAAGTTATGTGGAACATTAGTCTCAACAAGATATTTTTCCAAAATTTCTTTATGGATTGGTGAAAGTCTCAACAATTCCAAGATTGATATTTGCACAGGTGTTCTTTGGAGTTGATCCACAAGATTGTATTCTTTCGAATATGATGATGGGTGACTCAGTAAAATGATTCTAGGGGTAGTCCCTTGCAAGATTATTTTTTACACTTTCCCCCTAGTCACAACATTAGAGTTTTCTTCTTGTTGTTTCTCTTTTACCACTATTACATTAATGGTATTTTCATACCCCGATAAAGAATTTATAGTATTGTCATAAGTATGGGAAAAATTGACTTGATCATTTCCTCTTTTGTTGTTTTTATTTGAATTAGATGTTTCTCCTTTCTCATGACTTAAGAAGGGAATCTTGAAGTCTGTATGATCTTTGTTATTTTCAGGACCATCCACTTTTATTGTACCATCATCTATTAAGTCTCGAACCATGGGTTTGAGTCTCATACACTCATTTGTCTTATGCCCTTTGTTTCTATGATATTCATAATGATGGTCATCATTCCACCATGGTGGTTTTACGTATGGTTCATAAGGTCTTGATTTCGGAAACATGATGATTTTATTATAAATGAGGGTTCTTATTGCTTTCTCTAAAGGTTCTCCCAAGGATGTAAAATTCCTTATTTGTGTCATGTTAAAGAAGTTCTTGGCTTATTATCTCCTTGATTATTGATAGAATTGGTGTTATTATTAAAAGGGGCCTTGGATGTTTGATTAACATTGTTGGTTTGATCTTATGGATTTCATGAATTCTTAGGCTCTCCATGATGGGCAGCAGGCTGGATCTTATGGATTTCATCAATTCTCAGGTTCTCCATGACATGGATCTCTAGGGAGTGAATTTTACTTGGTCCAATAGACGTAGTGGGAATGAGCTAATTCAAGTCAGGATTGATAGAACTCTTATTTCTAATGATTTGCTTACCCTTTATCACTGCTCCCTGACTACTTTGTGTCATATTGGTTTAGATCACTCCCCTATCTCTTTTAAAGCTGATCTTCTCTCTGGCAAGTGCAACTTTCCCTTTAGCTTTGAAATGATGTGGATCCTCCATCCTAATGTGGAGGTCTGTATTAACAAATGGTGGAATATTGAGGTGAAAGGTTCAGCCATGTTCAGAGTTGCAAATAAATTGAGAATCATCAAAGATAAGGTCAGAAATTTGAATATTAAGGAGGTTTTTGGGGATGTTTTCCTTATCAAGAGTGAACTATTCTGGATCTTAAAAATATCCAAGACAAAATCCAGGAGGAAGGATACCCTACTATTTCTAGAGAAGAAGAAAACATTTCTCTCTCAAAGTATCATAATATTATCTCGAGGGAAGAGGATTTCTAAAGATAGAGATCTAGATCTATCTGGCTCAAAGCTGGAGATAAGAACACTAGATTCTTTCACATGATAGCCTTCCAGCACAAATATGTCAAAATAATCTCCTTTTTATCAGTTAACAACTCTAGGATAGAGAAAGAGGACGAAATCAAATTTGAAGCTAGGAGATTTTTCTCTAGCCTTCTTACGAAAGATCTTAATCTTAATCTCTCTGATCAGGATTCTCTCCTAAATTGTAT
Organism: Chamaecyparis obtusa; assembly: GCA_027943335.1. NCBI lineage: Eukaryota > Viridiplantae > Streptophyta > Pinopsida > Cupressales > Cupressaceae > Chamaecyparis > Chamaecyparis obtusa. Next base: position 177,457 of record BSBK01002579.1, on the reverse strand, counting down.
CCCCTCTGTGGTGAAGGAGGATTAGAATTATTTCCTTTTGGTGATCCCTTTGGCTAAAGAAATTAGGAATTCTTTTTTCTCCTTTGAAGGTAACAAATCGCCTGGTCCTGATGGTTTTACTATGCTCTTTTTCCATTCTTTTTGGTAGACTGTGAGGCATGATGTGACTAAAGTTTTTCAGGAATTCTTTGGTGCTAGTAATATTATAAAGGAGATTAATGGGACTTTTCTAGCCTTGATTCCTAAATTTTTTGGAGCTTCATCTTCGGATTCTTTCAGACCTATTAGCCTTTGTAATTCATTCTATAAGATCATTTCTAAAGTCTTGACTTTGCATCTTTTGTCTCTGATCCTGACTTTAATCTCTCCTCAATAGAATGGTTTTGTCCTGGGGTGTCAGATTCTAGATTTTGTGATGGTTGTCCATGAGAATATTCATTCTCTTTCCTCCTCTTGGAAATAGAGCTTCTTGATGAAACTTGATCTTTCTAAGGCTTATGATCATGTGGATTGGTCTTTTATGTTGAAAGTTCTTGTTGCCTTTGTTTTCAGGCCCAAAGTCCTCAATATTGTTTTTCAATTTATTTCTATAGTGACCTTATCTATTTTAATCAATGGGTCTCCCTCTTATTTTTTCAAAGCGTCTAGAGGTTTGAGGTAGGGTGATCCCCTTTCTCCTATCCTTTTTGTCATCATGGAAGATAGTTTAAGCAGATACTTCAATAGATTGATTCAGATGGGTTAGTTGAAAGGTCTCAATCCCTCTTCTTCTAACCTCACTTTTTCTCATGAACATTTTGTGGATGATGCCATTTTCAAGGGTTTATCGTCCATCAAGGAGGCTAAAGAGCTCAAATCTACTCTTAACTATTATAGCTCTACTTCAGGGAAGCTTATTAATTGGGCTAAAAGTTCTCTTTTCTTTATTAATACTCCAGAGGTGAGACAAAGAAGAATTTCTACTATTCTCATATGCCAAATCTCCTCTCTCCCTTCACTTTATTTGGGCCTTCTCCTGGGTCCTAAACCTCCTAAGACTTTTTGGAACACTCTGGTGGACAAATTCAATAAGAAACTGGTGGGATGGAAGGGTGCCCTTTTAAGTCTGGCTTGTAAGCTTTAGTTGCTTAAGTCTTCTCTTCAGAGCATTCCCATTTATGCCTTGAGCCTTTTTAGAATTCCTGCTAAGTATGTTGAGGCTATTGAAAAGATTCAGAGAAAATTCTTGTGGTCTGGTGTGGAGGATAAACAAATAATTTCTTTAATTGCCTGGGATAAAGTCTGCAATCCCTATTCTTGGGGTGGCATGGATCTTAGAAAGATAAGGACAATGAATAATGCCCTTTTATCTAAATAGCTTTGGAGGGTCTTTCATGATAAGGGGTAATGGAGTTCTATTTAGCACCAGAAATATTTAATCAATTATCCTTCTCTCATCTCCTTTAAGCAAAATCCTGATCCTCCCTTAGGATCAAACATTTGGAATAATGTGATCCAAACTAGCCATTATTTTACTCATGGTATTTCTTGGAGAGTTAGAAATGGGCTAAGTATTAACTTTTGGGAGGAATCCTTGCTATTCAATTATCCTCTTAACCAAATTCCCTCTCTTTCTCCTTTCATGCAAATCTATAAGGATACTTTTGGTTATTTGGTTGCAGACTATTGGTGCAATGGTAAGTGGGTGAATCTCAAAGATATCAAAAATGATTTTGCCCCAATTCAACATGATTTGAGAACTTTGATTCTTTTAGAAGTGAGGCATGATATTCTTATCTAGAAAGATAACCCTTTGGTCTCTTTCTCTAATGCTATCTCTCAAGGTGGATCAAGTTCCCTGATGGGCCCATGCCAGGATTAAGAATCTTACCCCTAAGGTGAATTTTTTCCTCTGGTGTTCTCTTCAAAATAAAATTATGACTACTGACAATCTGTGTTGTAGGGGTTTCTATTTTATCAATAGATGTTCTCTCTAAAAGAGTGAGAAAGAATCAGTGGATCACCTCTTCATCCACTGTCCCTTTGTTTTCTGCCTCTGGACCAAGATTCTTTCCTCCCTCTCCTTGTGCTAGATAATTCATAGAGGCATTCAAGATTTGTTCATGGGCTGGTGTTGTCCTTTCAATGGAAAGTATTTAAAGACCCTCTAGCCTTTTATCCTTCCTCACACTCTCTGGGGTATTTGGAAAAAGAGAAATAATAGGATCTTTCGTGATTTGGAAATTCACCATGAGGTGGTCAAATTCAAAATTATAAGGGTTGTTTTTGAAAATAGTAATGTGTTGATGGATCTTCCCTTGCCTTTATCTCCTTCTGATAAAGAGATATATTCTCAGTAGATGTTGAATATGAACGGTACTAGGGTTATGGTTGACAATCCAAGGGAGGAAGTTGTTTGGGGCTTCCCGCCAAGGGACTAGGTTAAGATCAATTTCGATGGTGCTTGTAAAGGAAACCCCGACAAGGCTGGATGTGGAGGAGTTATTCATGATGAAAAAGGAATTTTAAAATTTTTTATTATCTCTCTTATTGGTGTCAAATCTAATCAAAGTGGTTGAAGTGATGGCGGTGTACTATGAAATCAAGCTCACCAAAGATTGCAATTATTATAAGGTGTGGATTGAAGGTGATTCAAGTAACATCATTAACTAACAAAAAGGCATTAGTACCCCTTCTTGGTCTATTTATAATTCCATCCTTATAAAAAAGGAGATTATTAATGATTTTTAAGCATGCCATATATCCCACAGGTATCGGTAAATTAATGCGGTGGTGGATGGATTTGCCAACGAAGTAGTTAACACAAGAGAAATCATGGAATGGAGGAGTGAGTTGGACATTCTGTACAACATCAAGTTGTTTTTGATCTACAATCGTACCCATGGAGCTCATTACACCAATTTTAATGAAGACATCTAGCACGAGGCATTTATTTTGGCAATTTAACAATGGCATCAACTACCATTTGGGAATTCATTGGAAAAATTTTTGGCATGCTTTCTGGGTCTTTTTGGTTATTTTCTGGGCTTTATATTAGAATAGGGGATATTTTTATCTACATACTTGCAATTTTAAGGTCTTTTATGATAAAGGGTGTTTGTTCTCTGAAGTAGGTGGAAATAGGAAGAGAACAAAACCTGTGTCCTATGAAAGATGCAAAAAAAAGGAAAAAGTATGGAGTCTGTTAAAGAAAGGAGATCTTGATAAGTATCTGGAGAGACTCTGGGGGAAAGATTCTATGATCCCCAACTAATTTATGAAGAACTGGAGAAATGGTAAGATTGTGTTGGGGGGTTTGACCATCACAATCACTGAGGATGTCATAGCAGAAGTTATGGGCCTTTCCAAAGATGGTAGAAAATTTTACAAAGATAGGCATCTTAATGATGCAGCTATTAAAAAATTCCCTAAAGAGGATGATGAAAAGGCCCACTTGGTCAAGAGTAAGAAATTTTTTTACTACTCTCTGACTATTTGCATCAACAAGGTATGGCGTAGAGTTCTTTTTATAGTGATGTAATATATTACTCTTGATGGTATATTTTCTAGGGTTTATGGGTACCATTTTGTTATCCTTAACCACTTTTGATATGGGGAAAAGATTTCCTTTCCATATTATTTGTTGAATTCTTTGAATTATAGCATTAAAGATGCTCAAGAAAACCCTCTTGGTAATCCATCTATGCAAGAAGGTCTCATTCTTCTCATTTATGATCATTTCATGCCTAATTCTCTTGAGCCCCTCAAAGCCAAACCCTTCGATTCTGGTGATGATGACTTCAAAGAGACTGAAGACAATGGTGAGGATTTTGATACGGAGCTTGATTTTGACTTTGAGTCTTCTCAAGATACAACCTCGAACCTCAGAAAAAAAGGAAAAGGTGTGGTGAAGGGAAATTCCTTCTCTTCTAGGAACCCTACGGGTTGAAAAATAAATTCCTTTCTAGAGGAATCTTCATCGGGTAGTGATGAGGACATGATGGATGAAAAGGACTGCACTATAGATAAGTACTAGGGAAATTGTAAGAAAGGTAAGAAATTTAGGGGTACTCACTTTTTCCCTAAGGTATCCTCCCCTGTGGCCCCCTCTAAGGACCAGAAGGATGGTACTCAAATTTCCCCTAACAAGAACCCTGCTAAGAAGGATAAGCTGAATCCTCCCCCTGCTGACCTTCTAGATGAGGTGAAGATTGCTAAGGAAGCCATCAATTGGGTTTTTAAGGATCTTTGTCATATGAGAAGAAGCAATGACATACTCAAAGAAAGAATTGATATTCTTGAAACTATGGGTCTTGTTAATAAACCCTTCCCTATTTTCTTAAGTGGGTTAACTAAAGCCATCAACAAGGAGGATGAAATCCTTAATTCCTATGATTCCAATCTCGATGCTATGAATGCCCAAATTTCCAACTGTGATGTAGGTCTAGCTGTTGTGCAAATGAAAGTCCTAGATTTTGAGGAAAAAATCTCCCACTTCGAGATTGTGATCAACAAGATTGGGGACCAAAGCTGCAATATTCTTTAGACTGTGGTGAGTCAGATCAACACCCTCCTTAACATGTGGTAAATGATAGTGGATAAAGATAAGGATTTGGTGCCTCTTGATTTTGGGAATCATGCCACTCATGATGTTGATAATCTCAAGGAAACTTCTCAAAATATGGAGATTTTGGCCTCTAAAGCTATGGACCTTGTCAAAAGTATCTGGTGATTTCCTTCAGTCATGTGGTTGTCCTTTTTTTTGGTCTCTTGTGTTGGTAGCTGGCCTTTTTGGTGTCTAGTTGGGTTTCTCTTCTGTGGTCCCTTTTGGTTGTCCGTCTTTTGGGTGTCCTTTCTGGTCTGACAATTGTTAGCTGTCTTTGGTGTTTCATACCTATATTTCCTCTCTTTTTGTAAAACATTCAAGACCTTTCAAATCCTATTTTCCTATTAATCAAAATATTATTTGTTTGATTAG
>BSBK01002579.1:0-167500 GCA_027943335.1 Chamaecyparis obtusa | reverse complement strand
CTTAAAACTTTTGGATCTCTGGTTGATATGTACAAGAAAGAATAATGAGATATATTGATTTATCTAAATGAGTGATCTCAGTCTGCATCAAACAGTGTTTTAAATATGCGGACATTCAAAATATTTTAAAGTTATTTTTAGGAAGATTTAAAATAGAATATAGGGAAGAATAGAACAAGGCCAGACACCAATATAAAGGAAGACTCATATTAGTACAGTCATTTAAAGGGAAATCTTACATCAGCGTATTCTATATCAGTAGACTAATATATATGTGATAAAGTTGACAAGTCATGGTAGCATCTTGAAACTATTCTAATTATATACGAACATCCAAATAAGTAGTGGTGCAAATAGAAACATGCATAATTGTTTGACAAAATGTCTAAATGAGATAAATGTATTCTGGACCGTAATGATTATTGGCTATGCACATAGTAATTGGGATGATAAGGTTTTGCAAACTTTTCAAGAAATGTAAGAGGTAGGTGTGGAAGCAAACTCAAGGACTTTCGCTACCATTCTTACTACTTGTTCCAATTTTGTAGCTCTCAAAGAGGGTATACAAATTAATGGAGAAACGATTAGGAGAGGAATTCAGTATGAGATCCCTATGGTGAATTATCTGATACATATGTATGCTAAATGTGGCATTTTTGGGCATGGCACACAAAGTATTAGACAACACAGATCATCCAGACGTTATGTCTTGAACAATGATGGTTTTAGAATATACACAAATTTTTTGTGGGGAGTTCCCTGATGGACATGTACATACAATGTGGAATAATAGATAAGCCACATAAATTATTTAATAGAATGAAACAACGAGACATGGTTTCATGGACACTAATGATTTCAGGCTACGCATAGAAGGGTTACAAGTTAATGGGCTCACCTTATGAAAGGAAACACTTGAAATTTTATAAAAGAGAAGATGAAAGCATATGAAATTCAGATTCAGAGAAAGTCTGACATTTTCATGAGGACAAGAAGTTGATGAGCTTGAGCTTTAGAGGGAGCATGTACATTTCAGTTAACTTGTGACAATCTCAATCGTATTGATTGAGAGGGAGTTCACAATTGAAGGTAAAACAAATTTGAGATTACAATAGTGGATAGAATCACTGATGAGATGCACGTGGATAGAATACTAGAGGTATTTATTATCTTCCCTCAAGTCCAAGAGGGAGTGTTAATATTGTGGCCTTGGAAAAGATCAAATGCATCTTATGCTAGCTGATGTAACCTTATGACTATTTAGATTATTCATATTGCTTCTCTTAGGAAGGAAAGTATGAAATGGCATCCTGCAGTGACACCAAATTGAGTATATAAATAGGGTATGCCTTTGTGATAGATGGAGAAGTTAAAAGATCTGCATTAGTGGACATTTGAGGATCTTGATTTAGAGGGAGTAGACCATATTTTGTTGGTTCTCTAGAAATCAAGAAATTATAGCAGACAATTATGGTTATTACCATGTGAGAAGGTTATATGTCAGAGAAGCTAGAAGATCAAATTAAGTTGGCACCCCAAGATCTTGATCATACAAATTCAGAGGGAGTATAACATGTCAAGATGGTGTATACCTTGTAATCTCAAAATTCACCAAGACTATGAGATCGTGCAAACTAAAGAACAAACCACCAATACTCTTACCAAGCGTCTTGCTAGAAAGAAGATTGTGTACCTTCAGATAACCTTGGTATGTTGAGGAATAAAGCCTTATTAGGTGAAAAGAAGGTATCCTGAATGCTATGTTATTACTTGTGTGCAGTAACTATATCATGGTTAGACAACATTAAGTTGTTGGTTTCAAACTGTTATGATGTGTTTCAGACTATATTATGTTCATGGCTAGACAACATATTGAGTTGTTGGTTTTAAATTGTCATGACTGAGAGTTTGACTTGAATTTTTTAAATAATTATTGTCTTTGATAGACAATTCTAAGGTGGAAGTCTTGATTTCCACTCTCTGGATGAGCCAGAGTGGATCCACCTTTTGAGAAGAGTCAAGGTGACTTTATGAGTTTTTTATTCATGAATAAATATAAAAATGTATATTGCAATATTGTGTAAAAATGATCATTTGTGTGTGGGTTAACATTTCAAGGTGATGATCTTGTAAATAGTTAACCAAAGTGTCAAGATAGACTACTTAAGTGTGTGTCCTGACTGTGCAGAGATCTTGACTCTTGTTATTACTGGTTGTGTAATAATGAAACCATATCATGATAGAGTACTTAATTGTGTGTCCCGACTGTGTGGAGATCATGATATTCAAGTCTATTTTCATGACAAGACTACATTAACTTGTGCGTCCTAAAATGGCGGATGTCATGATAGACTTTTGATATTTAATACTCACTCGCTAAGAGGTAGTGTTAAGATATAGCTTCATTCATATTGTTAGATATATATATATATATACACATATATATACATTATTATAATGAAGAGTTGTGATATTTATATTATACTATTATCATTATCATATTATTAACATAGTAATGATAATATTATAATGCAATGATATATATTATATTATTGTCATTATTATAGTTAATTATATATTTATGTTAATTATGGTTATAGTAGACAATTATGGTTATCACCATAATTGTCATATTATATTATTATATGGTCATGACTCTTCAAGATGTGACTATTCAAAAGATATAAATATATATCAATGGCTGGTGAAAAGATCAATCACAATGGTAATCTATTTCACTACAGCACTCAGATATATTCTCTATAGGATGATCCAGATTCCACAACATAAAGATCCAGTTGAGGGATACATATTTATCTTTGTGAGCTTGAATTACCTTCAAATACCTTTCATATGCTTCTTCTTATGATTTTGAATCCTTGAAAAGGTTGTTTAAGTGAATTGTATCCTCCAATTTATTTTTTGCTTGTCTCTCCTTCTTATGAACTCTCAATTTTGGTTTTTAAACCTTCTTATGACCTGCCATCAGAAAAAAAAAAAAAAAGACTTAAAATAACCAAATTATCCAAATTTAAACTTTCAAAAATGACACAGCTATGCGCTACAGGAAATATCATACACATTTTTGTTTTTATGACTACGCACTAAAAAATTTATTATATGTGATACATTGTTACTGTTATGTGCTATTAAAATAATTGATAATTTATACGCACTAAAATAGACAAGTAAAGGCATTGCAAAGATAGGTTGTAAGAGATGAAAGAAAGATATATACGAGATAGAAGAAATCGTGTATGTGTTGAAATAGTGAGAAAAGGCATTGAACTTTTGTCCATGCGTGCTATTTCTCCATGCAAAGGCATCAATCTTCACCATATACATGTTATTTTACTACTCACAGGCATTGTTTCACCTGCAGATCAAAAATCTAAAACACAAATGCATACAATTTAACAATTAAAAATTAAATTCTGTTAGTAACGTTGCCCTAAATTTCCTATTTTGCAAATTTGGCTAAACCTATTTCAAGGTCCCTGTTTTGGCCCTGCCAAGCACTCTGCAAAATTTCACGGCCTCATGTTATGTTTCCTGGCCTCTGCAAATTATTTAGGTTCCTAGTCGGCAGGTAAAAAATTCATAAAACTAGCCATTATATTCAAAAATTCCAAAAGGCCCTAAAAAACCCTAAGCCTTTGTTCTAATTTACAGTTACTTTATCTCGGCCACTTAAGTCCTCTTTTCAGCATGTGCGCTTTAATCTTTTAGCCCAGTCGCCAGTTCTCCTTTTCTTTTCAGCGGTTGTCTTTTCTTCCCATGACTTAGTGAATATAGCAATTCTCATAATCATCGATTCTTTCCCGGTCACCGCATCACATCCTGTGACCTGGTGAATGTTAATATCTCTTTAGTTGTGTGACCGCTAGGTTCCTCAGAGGCATTATCTTTTATTCAGCAATTTTGCGAATGCCTTGTTCATGTAATAGCCCAGAGTTCGGTGGTTAAGTCCATAACAATCAGCAATTCCGCGGGTGGTTAGCTTCCCTTCAGTCGCGTGGTCGCTCATCTTTCTGTGGTCTCAGATAACCAAAGGTCCTAGTTAGTAGATCTATGGCTGGTGTGTGTTCTCAAAGGTTTGTGTTAGAGCATCAGATCATGCACCAACCATTGATCTTGATTTGTTGTTAGAGCTTCATTCGATGGGTCCTTTCTTTTTGACGTGCTCACATCTGATTGGTCCACATAGTGATGAACTCGAACATGTCAGTGGGTCCTGATCCTTCGAACGGTTAAAGTACAATAGGATCTCACGGTTGTCACTACGCCACTGGGATAAGATGCACACTTTTTAAGTCAGTGATTTAGCGACAATTGTTCGATGTTCTTTCTGCAGATCGTGGGTCCATCTGTCAAGTATGCTGACTTGCTCAAATGTAATTGGTCCACATAGCAATGACTCAGATGCCATAGTGGGAGCATGTCAGAGGACCTGTAAAGATGTCAAAAAGATGAAGATCGAAGGTTGGCGTATCTTCACAAAGGTTTGTGTCAGAGTATGCGGTATAGCAACAGCCTTCTGATTTGCCAAAGTGTTCAGACTTGTAAGTGGGTCTGGTGCCAGGTCAGGGTGAGTTTTTGAGTTCTTATTGGTTGAAATAAAGAGATATGTCAGGTGGTCCCAGTGCTGCGTATTGCTGACATGCATGCTTTTGATTGGCCGCCGAATGATGATGATGATTTCCAAGTGGACTGATGTGTCAGTGGGGTCCTAGCTTAGAAGGGATCTACGGCTGGCATAAAAGCAGAAAGAATATTCTGTAACTATGAGATTTCACACCAGCCATTAGATCAGAATCTTGTTTGAGTGGGGTCCATGTCAGAGGGTCTTGCTGAGGTGTGTGCCTATGAAGCGACCAGAGTGAATGAAAGGTTTCCAAGTGGCAAGTCTGGGCCCAAGTTTGATAGAGTATTTGGCGGTCCCGATGAGTTTCACATGTTCACTCATTCACGAAATGATTTGGCGATGCTCCAAACAACTTAGCGATTCAATGAACGCTTTGTTCGCTGAATCTCTAAATAAATTGGCAAAGGTAGAAAGGATTATGTGACTTAGAGGAAGTCTTCAATTGTGTAGTCATTGAATGACTTAAAGGAAGAAGGGCTCGAGGTGGGTCCAAATATGCTGACGTGCAAAAAAGCTTGATTCTCATTGGTCCAAACATGCTGAGATGGATTTTTGACCATTCAAGGGTTTTATAACTGTTTCCAGGTTAATCTCAGCCGCTCATTTTCCAGGAAGGAAGAGACATTGACGAACACATTTTAAAATGACCGGCTAGCCGTTGGTATTCAAATTTGAATATGTTTGCAAGGGGTTTTTGCTAGTTTTTGATTCAATGGGATACAATGGTGAGGTAGCTCAAGAAAATTAATGTTTGTAGGACATTTGCAAGTTAAGGAGGATGATGAGAGAGGTCTGGGTGGCCGTCTTGGGTTGATTCTTGTCTCGGGAAACTACCAACCAGTGCATTCATGGCAAGACTTTTTGAGCAGTAGGGTGGGTAAATCCAGGTTGCTTGTCTACAGGCAACATAGTACAGGCATGAACATCTGATCGGCCACATTTTGTAGAGATATATTTATGATCAGAGACAACAGACTTAGGGTTTGAATATTTTATGTAAAATCTTGTAACCCTAGTTAGGTTTTTTGACTCTTGCCTGCGTGAAAGATTATGTATATATTGTTTTGGAGCCTTTAGTGAAAGGGAAGGGGTTGGACAATTTATAGAAGAAAATTCATCTTTTCTTAAAGGACATATGTGGTACCATTCCTACCCTCTGGCTTATACATTTTTATTTCTCCCATTGATAATACAAACATTGCAGAGGTATTTTGTGACAATTCCTCATGTCTATATGCTTCCTTGTTTGGATTATCTCTTATTGGATCAAAGTATATGCATGTTTTCAATGTCATTTTAGGGCTCCTCATCCCTCTTGCTTTCTACAATTTTGTGTGTTACTATGCTTGATCTGATTTAGATGTTCTTGTGGGTATACCTCAGCCCCCTTAACAGTCTTATCTCAATCCTACACCAAGTTGTAGAAGTGAATGTTTGTTTGTAGGTCATAAGTTGTGCCTTATTTTTAGGCCCTCCTATGAAATACTTATGCAAGCCTATTCAGTAAGTTGTGACCTAATAGACCTAAACTTTCATTGATTTCATTCCTACATACTGAGATCCAAACCCTAATTTTGGTGCATCACCTAGTAGGTAGTTTGCTTTCAAGTCATTTCCCTTACAAGCATTCCTTCCATCCCTTTCCCCTCCAAAAATTTTTCCTTTCATGTCTAAAAGAAAATTAGGGTGATTATCCAAGAGGAACCAGCCTAGAACTTGGAGGTTTCATCTCAGTTAGCAAAGGTCCCACAACCTAGAGATGATTCCCATGCTATACTGAGTTATCAAGACCAAGAGAGCTTGAGACAAAGGTGAAAACTTAGTGTATAATAATTTTGGCACACCCGGTGGGACTAGAAGTTATTCAAATTCAAAGATATGCTATCTCTGATATGCAGATTACATAGTGCAGGCTTTTAGAAGTCATTCTACCAAGTATATCTGGTGACTCCACTAATTTCAAGGATCTAGGCTACCTTGTTTAAAGTTTTATGAGAAAGATTGAGACTAGAAGCTCAAAGCCTACCTAATTTTTAGAGTTGCCCTCAAGAAGAAGTCATAAAGGTAGGATAACTCAAAGAACATCTCCTACAAGAAGAGTCCAATCAACACCTCTTGATACCTCAGAAAGGAGACCTTTTCCCTTTCATTCCAAAAGAAGAGGCAGATCTCTAACCAAAGATCTAGAAGAAGATTCCAATCAAGCAGAAAATATAGCTCATATAGTTGTCAATCTTCAGTTTCTAGCACCTACAATGGCAAGATAGTTTGATTTTGCACCATTCAACTAGGGCAGCCCATTGGTCTTTGCTCAACATCATGATGTGCCTTTGGTGGCACTTAAGAGTATACCTAATTTCACAGGTGAAGGGTAGACAACTTCTTTTGAGCACATAAGAGATGTGACCACCATATGCAGCATACACAACATTACTCAAGAAGATGTGGCCACAAAGTTATTAGCAGCTTCTCTAAAAGGTAACACTCTAGAATGGTTTAGAACTCTAATTGTTGGTTCTATTACTTCTTGGGATGAGTTAGGGGATGCATTAAGTAAGCATTTTGAGGATAAATTAGATAATTTGTCTCTAGTTGAGCAGTTAACAACTATTAAGAGAGACCCTCAAGAGCAAATGATAGATTATAATAGTAGGTTCCTTAAAACATGGAATAGAATCCTAGTCTCAGTGAGACCATCAGCTGACCATGCCTTCCTTTACTATTTACAAAGTCTAAATGGTCAAATCTCTATCATGATCTAGTCCATGGGTGGTACTTCTCTACCCCGAGCTTTTGACATAGCTGTCAGGGCTGAAAATTGTTTAATCCAAGCAAGCATGATTGCTAGAAGGCCTCCAATGCCCATTTTTCCTAGCCTTCAACCCATTGCACCTACCCAAGTGCCCCCATTTACCCCTATTCCCACCATATTGGCAACCCAAGCTAGTACTAGTGGTCAAGAGCTGAGGACTAGTCTCACTGATGAGTTACAAGAGATAAAGAATAGCCAGCAAAGTAGTCAGCAAGAAATGACTAACTTGTTGCAGACCTTGACTAAAGAGGTCACAAATCTAAAGAAGCAAGGTCAAGGAATTAGACCACCATTTCAAACACAAGGCCAAGGTCCTAATCAACAATATTAAAATCAAGGATAGCCTTATCAACAAAATAGGCCACCATACGAAGGAGGCTATCAAGGACAAAGATAAAGTTTTAATTAGAGACCATTCCAACCATATAACCCTGCACCTCTAAATTCTACAAATCTAGTGAGGGATGTGATTCCTAGTCAAAATAATATGGCAACTGAAAATGAATGGTGTTTTCCTTGTAATAAACCTCACAATCAGGCTACATGTTCAAATCGATGGATGAACCAAGCTCTACTGGTTCAAAATGCCTCACAAGCTCAATCAGAGGTCTCATCCAGTGGGTCAGTGCCTCAACAAGAATCACAAGAGAATGAGACTCCTCTCTTTAATTGGGAGCAACTAGACTTCAATGGTGTCAATGATGAGGTTGCTTTTGTTGCCTTTACAAGAGAAAAAAGAAGAGCTCAAGACATGGAGAGAGTGGATTCCAACTCCAAAGCTACTACATCTGTAGAGCCACTGCAGCAAGCTACTCCCATCACACCTAAGGAGACTCTTGTCATTACAAGAAAAGAGGGCCAGCATTCCAAAGAGGTAGAGCCCATCATGCAAAAGATACAACAAAGAGTACACACTATGACACCTTATAATATTGTAGACAACATGAAGAAGGTGAATGCCACCATGTCCGTGTGGGACTCTTTGACTCTTCTAGGACAACCTAAAATTTTGAAGAAGGCTATGTCAGAGGTAGCAACTCCTCAACTTGCAAAAGAAGTTGCAAAGCTAGTGTTGGTTAACACTGATCAAGAAAAGGAGGATCCAAGTAACAACTCCAAGGCTAATTCCACACAAGGTAGGAACTCAAAGCCACCTCCCTTTTATGTATCTTTAATCATTGGAAAACATTTAGTGCATAATTGTATGGTAGATAGTGGAGCTACTAGCACTGTAATGCCCAAGAGAGTAGCTGACCAGTTAGGACTAAAATATGAGCCCTTCCAAAAGAAGGTTACACAACTTGATGGATCCTCAGTCAATACTATAGGTGTGGCTAAGGATACCAGTCTAATCCTTCATGCTAGTCCTAATTTTTCAATCCTCCTTGATATATATATCATAGACCTCCCTGTATTATTTTCTATATGTCTTTCAAGGGAGTTCAAAGCTAAGATAGGAGGATACCTATCTTCTAATTTGTCTCACATGTTATTTCATACAAGGTATGGGACCAAGGTCACCATTAAGTCATAACCATTAGCAGCACACCATATAGAGCCATATGTGTCCAATACCATCAATGTGAACTACCCTATATTTGATAGCAATGACTTCCAAACTATTAGTGAAACAAGCACAAAGATAGAGAGTATCCTTGATATTCTTCTAGATGACAGAGCTTTAGAGGCCCAAGAAAATTTAATTTGGGATTTTGGTTTGGGAAGTTATTTAATACAGGAAAGTGATGCTATAGAGCCAAGCCTTCTCAAAGAGGATACTGATTCAGAGGATCAGAGCAGTCAGGTTTGGGAACTATTTTTTGATGGAGCTAGAAGTAGAAATGGTTTTGGTGGTGGTGCTATGCTAGTGTCCCCAAAAGGAGAAAGATATTATATTTCCTTTAGATTTAGTTTCTCCTACACTAGCAATACTGCAGAATATGAAAGTCTAGTCAATGGACTAGAGTGGGCTAGAAAAAGAGGGCTTAAGGCCTTAAAATTTTATGGTGATAGTGAGTTAGTTGTCAGCCAAGTGAGAGGGATAAGTGTAACCAAGAATGAAACCATGAAAGCATACAAGCATAGAGTTTGGGATGCAATTGAAGATTTCCATGCTTTCAATATTGTTGCCATCCCTAGAAAGTTAAATAAAAATGCAGATAGATTAGCTGCTGTTGGATCCCAATATGACATCCCAAATAGCATTTCAAAAGAAGTGGATCAACAACATATCAAAGTGATTGTCAAACCCTCTATTCCTGATAATGATGTCAACTGGCAGGTGTTTGACAATGATGAACAAATCCTGCAATTCTTGTTTGAAGAAGATGTTTTTTCAGAGTGCAATCAAGATAGGCTATCCCAAAACTATGGTGATCAAGTGATACAAATCAAGTATAATAAGATTCCTAGAGGTCGTGTTACATTGGAGACTTTCTTCAACAAGGAAAAATAAAGCTAGCCTAGTAGTCCAACAAGAACATTGTATTGAACTAGAGTTGGAACGAGGTAAGAGCTTACAATTTGGAAAAGTGAACATTGAATTGGAAAAGCAAGCTTACACTCAATTATTCAAAGAATTCAGTGATGTTTTTGCATGGAAATATGAGGATCTCAAAAGTTTTGATCCTTCCCTTGCTCAGCACACTATTGAATTAGAACTGAATGCCAAACTAGTGAGGCAAAAGGAAAGGCCTATTAATCCCAAGCTTGAGCCACTTATGCATAAAGAAGTGCTCAAATTGATAGAGAGTGGTATCATCTACCCCATCAAGCATACTAGTTGGGTTTCCAACCTTGTTCCTGTCAGGAAGAAGAATGGGGAGCTGAGGTTATGTGTTGACTTTAGGGATCTTAACAGGGCCTCATTAAAGGACCACCATCCATTACCATCTATGGAACAAATCTTACAATGTGTCTCTGGATTTGAGAGATTTTCATTATTGGATGGCTATTTAGGATACAATTAGATCCTGGTAAATGAAGAGGATCATTATAAGACTACATTTACAATCAAGTGGGGAACCATGGCTTATCAAAAGATGCCCTTTGGTTTGTCAAATGCAGGTGCTACATTTCAAAAGGTAATGGTTATGACCTTTAAGAGCCTGATGTACAAGTTTGTGTTAGTCTACTTGGATGACATAAGTGTCTATCCAAAGCATGTAGTAGATCATATCAAACATTTGAGAAAGATTTTTGAAAGGTGTAGAGAATTTGGGATATCTCTTAATCCCAAGAAATGTGTGTTTGCAGTTCATGAAGGAAAATTATTGGGATATGTAGTATTTAGAGAAGGAATTATAGTGGATCATGAGAGAATTGCGGCTATCTTAGAGCTACCCCTACCACATCATAAGAAAAGTCTCCAATCCTTCATAGGAAAGATTAATTTTGTTAGAAGGTTCTTGCCTAACATTACAGATTTACTCAAGCCTTTGACAGCCATGTTAAAGAAGAGTTCAGCTTTTAGTTGGACCAAAGAAGGGAGAGTCAATTTCCAAGCTATCAAAGAGGCCTTAGCAGAAGCCCATGCTCTCTTAAACCCAAATTTCAGTAAGGATTTCATCCTTTATGCTTATGGAGGTCATGATGCTATATCTGCAATGTTGACTCAAGAAAATTTAGATGGATTAGAGCAGCCTATTGCTTTCTTTAGCAAAGGTTAGGAAGACTATGAATAAAGATACTCTTTTATAGAGAAACATGTGCTTGCTATGGTAAAGAGCCTTAAAAATTTTAGATATTTGTTGACTCATAGCAAGGTACATTTAAAAGTTACTCATCCAAGTGTCAAAGAGTTTTTTCTCTTCAAAGACCTAAATGAGAAAAGAGCTGGTTGGATCACCAAGGTGATGGAATATGACATAGATATTCAAACTACAAAGCTGGTTAGAGGAAGAGGTCTTTGTGGGCATTTTTTAGAGGATGAAAGTGTAAAGAAGTCAAAGCAAATGGATGCATCTCTAGTGGTGCATTCTACAGAAGAACAAGCCAAGGCAAGAAGCTGGTTGCCTAATATGATCAATTATTTGAGGACAGGACAATGTCCTGCAGGTTTGGATTCAGCCAAAAGGAGGTATTATAGATTGCAATCTATTCCTTTTGTGCTGATAGATGATGTTCTTTTTAGAAAGGATCATAGTGGTGTCCTTTTGAGATGCATAAATTCAAAAAAGGTAGCAGATGTCCTATTTGAGTTTCATGATGGACCTTCTGGAGGTCACTTTTCTCCTAGGACTACTACTTTTAAAATCATGAGGGCTAGATACTATTGGCCATCTATCTTTAAGGATAGTCATGATTATGTTAGAAAATGCATCAAGTGTGCCATGTTTTCAAGAAAAGAGAGGCTTGTAGCCTTGCCCCTATAGCTAGTCAGAATAGATTAGCCCTTCATGAAGTGGGGTAGATTTCATTGGAATGATTAATCCTCCATCTAGTGCAGGACATAAGTGGATAATTACTACAACAGATTATTTCACTAGATGGATGGAAGCAATTGCATTAAAAGAAGCAAATGAGAGTGTTGTCCTAATTTTTTATGATGGCTTAGCTCATAGGTTTGTCACTCCTAATTCCATCATTTCAGATAATGCCTTAGCATTCACAGGCCTCAAAGTCTCAGAGTGGGCAGTCAAGAATGGCATCTATCTGAATACTAGTTCAAATTATTACCCTCAAGTCAATGGCTTAGCAGAATCAAAAAAATTCTCCTTACATGTTAGTGTATGGAAAAGAGGCTAAATTGTCCATTTCAACAGAATTACCAGCTCTAGACTTGGCCACTCAATATGCCCTGTTTGATGAAGAGGATCCCTTACAGATCAGATATGCTCAATTGATGGAATTAGAAGAACTCAGAGGAAAGTCAATGTAAGACATGGATTTTCATCAGAATCAAACAAAGAAGAGCTTTGATAAAAGAGCCTGGGTCAGAAACTTCAAGGTTGGAGACATAGTCCTCAAGTGGGATGAGTTCAGGTCTAGACCTAGCAGGCACACAAAGTTTGATTCATTTTGGGGTGGACCATTTGTTATAATAGAATGCAGGGGAACCAATGCTTTTCAGCTTTCAACTCTGGAAGGAGATGCCCTACCAATTTTAGTCAATAGATTCCACTTGAAGCCCTACTTTGAGGTTAATCCCTACCTGTAAATTCTTGTAGATATGTGTTTCTTGTTTTCTTTCCCTTTTTCTAGCCTAGTTTTCCTACTTTTCAAGAAGTTCTCTGAGCACAGTTCCAGTTCTGCCTCTTTGAGAGAATTTTGAGTTTTGTGTTCAGAATGCCCCCATGCCCAATGGATTGTCAAGGTCACTGGTTTCCTGTGTCTAGCAAGCTCACATCCAGCAGAAATTGCCAAAATGTTGCCCTAAATTTCCTATTCTGCAAATTTGGCTAAACCTATTTCAAGGTCCCTATTTTGGCCTTGCCAAGCACTCTGCAAAATTTCATGGCCTCATGTTATGTTTCCTGGCCTCTGCAAATTATTTAAGTTCCTGGTCTGTAGGTAAAAAATTCATAAAACTAGCCGTTATATCCAAAAATTCCAAAAGGCCCTAAAAAACCCTAAGCCTTTGTTCTAATTTGTAGTTACTTTATCTCAGCCACTTAAGTTCTCTTTTCAGCATGTGCACTTTAATCTTTTAGCCCAATCACTAGTTCTCCTTTTCTTTTCAGTGGTTGTATTTTCTTCCCGTGACTTAGCGAATGCAATGATTCTCATAATCATCGATTGTTTCCCAGTCACTGCATCACATCCTGTGACCTGGCGAATGTTAATATCTCTTTAGTCACATGACTGCTAGGTTCCTCAGTGGCATTATCTTTTATTCGGTGATTCTGTGAATGCCTTGTTCACGTAATAGCCCAGAGTTTGGCGGTTAAGTCCATAACAGTCAGCGATTCAGCAGGCGGTTAGCTTCCCTTTAGTCGCATGGTCCCTCATCTTTCGGTGGTCTCAGATAACCAAGGGTCCTAGTTAGCAGATCTATGGCTGGCATGTGTTCTTAAAGGTTTGTGTCAGAGCATCAGATCATGCGCCGACCGTCAATCTTGATTTGTTGTTAGAGCTTCATTCGATGGGTCCTTTCTTTCTGACGTGCTCGCATCTGATTGGTCCACATAGTGATGAACTGGAACATGTCAGTGGGTCTTGATCCTTCAGATGGTTAAAGTATAGCAGGATCTCATGGTTGTCACTACGCCACTGGGATAAGATGCACACTTTTTAAGTCAGCAGTTTAGCGACAACCGTCTGATGTTCTCTCTACAGATCATGGGTCCGTCTGTCAGGTATGCTAACTTGCTCAAATGTAATTGGTCCACATAGCAATGACTTGGATGCTGCAATGGGACCATGGCAGAGGACCTGCAAAGATGTCAAAAAGATGAAGATCGACGGTTGGCGTATCTTCCCAAAGGTTTGTGTCAGAGGATGCGGTACAGTGATAGCCGTCTGATTTTCCAAAGTGTTCAAACTTGTCAGTGGGTCTGGTGCTAGGTCAGGGTGAGTTGTTGAGTTCTTATTGGTCGGAATAAAGAGATATGTTAGGTGGTCCCAGTGCCACATATTGGTGACATGCATGCTTTTGATTAGCTACCGAATGATGATGAGGATTTCCAAGTGCACTGATGTGTCAGTGGGGTCCCAGCTTAGAAAGGATCTATGGCTGGCATAAAAGCGGAAAGAATATTCTGTAGCTATGAGATTTTGCACCAGCTGTTAGATCAGAATCTTATTTGAGTGGGGTCTGTGTCAGAGGGACTTGCTAAGGTGTGTGCCTATGAAGCGGCTGGAGTGAATGAAAGGTTGCCAAGTGGCAAGTCTAGGCCCAGGTTTGATAGAGTATTTGGCAGTCCCGATGAGTTTCACATGTTCGTTCATTCATGAAATGATTTGGCGGTGCTCCAAACAACTTAGTGATTCAGCAAACACTTTGTTCATTGAATCTCTAAATAAATTGACAAAGGTAGAAAGGATTATGTGACTTAAAGGAAGTCTTTAGTCACGTAGTCGCTAAATGACTTAAAGGAAGAAGGGCTCGAGGTGGGTCCAAATATGCTAACGTATAGAAAAGCTCGATTCTCATTGGTCCAAACATGTTGAGATGGATTTTTGACTGTTCAAGGGTTTTATAACTATTTTCAGTTTAATCTGGGCTGCTCGTTTGCCGAGAACGAAGACACATCGACGGACACATTTTAAAATGATCGCTAGCCATTGGTATTCAAATTTGAATATGTTTGCAAGGGGTTTTTGCCAATTTTTGATTCAGTGGGATATAGCTGTGAGGTAGCTCAAGAAAATTAATGATGTAGGAGCATCCTGGGTGTAAGGGCAATCTTGCATCACCCAAAAATATTTCTATTTTTGTATTCAATAAGGGCTATCTTGTGCAGAGTTGCTATTTATGGAAAATTTCTATTTTTAGTAAGTTGGCCTTACGATCTTGGAATGTTCTAATTTTACATGTGGATGTTCATCTCAGTCATATCAGCCTGCCAGCAAAGTTTCATGGCTAGATTAGGTCTAGTTTTGAAGATATTGAAGATTTTTAGTATTGGTAGTAGGGTACAGAAACTTTGAACTCAGTTTTTGAAGGCTTTAGAGGCCCCGGATGAGGTCAAAAAATTGGGTGATGGGCGCTTTGCAAGGGTCAAGCCTATAGAGCGCTTCGTGGCATTTCTAAAATGGGATTATAATAGTCAATCGGGTCAACTGGTGATGACTTATGGTCTCCGAAAGTCGGGCCACCTGAAATGGTGGAAAATAAATTTCCTTCAAAATTTTTGTTTGGGTTTCAAAAGTTATTTTGAGCCGACTTTGATGTAATAAATTGAAAAATAAAATAATTCTAAGTTTGGTCAACCCTTAGGGCTAAATTTCTGGAACCTTCTCAGGTGATGGAAATGGCCTATATAAAGAAGGCCCCTGGTGTTGTCTATGGCAGTTCTAGGTAGTAGATCTGGGTATTGATTCGAGGATTTTTCCTACAGAATATTGTAAGGGAATGCCCATGTGGCTTTGCATATTGTAATTCTGAAAGATTGTAATTCCACATTTGTGGAGATAATAAGAAGCTGATTTTCTATTCTTGCATATTATTGTTGTTGTTTCTCTATTTCTGTTATGTGTTTGTGGTATTAAGGGGAGCACCCTTCATCAAGTGGTATCAGAGTAGGATTTCTTGAGTGTTTAAATAGATCACCGATTGTGAGGCAGTTTGCACCAGGACCGTGGTTAGGGTTTCAATGCGCATCGTGAAAATGCCTCCACAAAGAGAATGTGGTGGAAGATCAGCTGGTGCTGTGACACCTGAGGTTAGAGAGCTACAGAGACAAGTGCGAGCATTGCAAGAAGAGATTCACAAAGGAATGAATCTTAATGTTAGAGACAAAAGCAAGGATGAAGCTGAAGAAGAATATCAAGAAGGAGAAGCTGAAGTTGTGAATCAGGAGGAAGAAAGACTTTTTCAAGTGATTTCCAAGATTGGGAAAAGACCTAAGATTGAGGTTCCTACATTTTATGGAAATCTTAACCTAGAGGAATTGATCGACTGGATCAATGAATGTGAGGAATATTTTGAGTATGAAGATGTTGAGGATCCTAATAGGGTCAAATTTGTGAAGGCTAGACTGAAAGGTCATGCAAAGATTTGGTGGCAAGAGATTCAATTGGAGAAAAATAGAAGAGGGAAAGATAAAATCACAAGATGGGATCGGATGGTGGATAAATTGAAGCGACAGTTCATTCCTGTTGATTATGAGCTTGACCTACTAAAGAAAATGCAAAGTTTGAAGTAAGCAGGAAGATCTATTTAGGAGTATATAGAGGAGTTCTATCGACTCCTCATCAGAACAGGCCATGCAGAAGCTGATAAGGAAAAATTTGCCTAATACCTTAATGGGTTAAGGCCAAGTATTCAGGAGGAGTTGAATCTGGTTTGAATGAACAGTATTGAGGAGGCATACCAGTTTGCCCTAAAAGTAGAGGAAAAGTTGAACAAGAAGTTTGAGAGTAGACAAAATGGAAGAGGTTGTGGTGGAAGATCTGGTGGACCATCATATGGTGGCCGAAATGAAGATTTCAAAAAGAAAGATGAGGCTAGTAGCAGCTAGAATCAGAGAGGAAACAATTCCAATCATTTCCAAGATCAGAATAATAGAGATCAGAGAGGAAGAGGAAGAGGAGGCTTCTGTGGAACATGTTTTTACTGTGGAGAAGAAGGTCATAGGGCATTTGAATGTCCTCAATACCAAGGAAGGATAGATAGGAGGAATGAAGGCCAGGCTAGATTTGCACATGTAGATGAAGATGCCAGATCATCAAATTCTGAAGATGCTGAAAGAGGAGAAACTCTAATTAACAGAAGAGTCCTACTGAGTGGTGAGAATGAACCTGAACAAAGGAGGAGCTTGTTTCGCACTAGATGCAAGTGTGAGGGTAAATGCTGTGATGTGATTATCGATAGTGGAAGCACTGACAATTTGGTGTCAGAAAAGATGGTGACAAAGTTGAAGCTCAAGAGACAGAAACACCCACATCCATATCGGATTGCCTAGGTGCAGGATGACCACAAGGTCATGGTCAGTGAACAGTG
Source organism: Chamaecyparis obtusa (assembly GCA_027943335.1). Classification (NCBI taxonomy): domain Eukaryota; kingdom Viridiplantae; phylum Streptophyta; class Pinopsida; order Cupressales; family Cupressaceae; genus Chamaecyparis; species Chamaecyparis obtusa. Next base: position 150,439 of record BSBK01002579.1, on the reverse strand, counting down.
CCTAGTAAAGTTCAAGATCAGTGGGTACCAAGATAAGGTACTATGTGACATAATATCTATGGATGCATGTCATATGTTTTTGGGTAGACCGTGGCAGTTTGATAGATGTGTTGTACATGATGGTTCTGCGAATACCTATTCCCTGACAAAGGATGGAGTGCGACATAAGTTAAAACCATTGAAGGAGACCGAAGAAAAGGTATGTGGTAATGCAAGAATAACTTTTGTTGATCGAAGAAAATTCTTAGATGGTATGAGGCATGAGCATGTGTGTTTTGCTTTAATTCCAAAAGTTGGTAAAGAGGAAGTAGAGGATGTACCTGTAGAGGTTGCAAATTTGTTGAATGAGTTTCAAGATATTGTATCTGATAATGTACCTAATGGATTACCACTAGTAAAGAAGATCAGTCATCAGATGGATTTGATTCCAAGAGCCAGTTTGCCAAACAAGGCAGCACACAGAATGACACCAATAGAAAGTGAAGAGTTGAACAGACAAGTACATGAGTTATTGCAGAAGGGGTTGATTTGAGAGAGTCTGAGTCCCTATGCTGTACCAGTGGTATTAGCACCAAAGAAGAATGGAGAATGGAGGATGTGTATAGATTCTAGAGAAATAAACAAGATCACAATCAAGTATAAGTTTCCATTGCCACGAATGGATGATATTATGGACTGTTTGAGTGGAGCTGTGTATTTCTCAAAGATAGATCTGAAGATCACCAGATTCAGATCAGAGAAGGAGATGAATGGAAGACTACCTTCAAGACAAAGGAAGGACTGTATGAGTGGTTAGTCATGCCTTTTGGGCTAACCAATGCACCGAGCACTTTCATGCGGCTCATGAATGAGGTTCTGAAGGAATTTCTGGGTAAGTTTGTCATTGTTTACCTAGATGATATTTTGATCTTGAGCAAGACATTGGAGGAGCATATGATGCATATTCGTATGGTGTTTGAGAAGCTAAGAGATGAGAAATTGTTGATTAATTTGAAGAAGTGCAATTTTGTGAAGAAAGAGTTAGTGTATTTGAGATTTGTAGTTTCAGCAGAAGGTCTAAAAATGGACCTAGAGAAGGTACAGGCTATCCTTGAATGGCCTACTCCAAGGAGTGCTACTGAGGTAAGATCTTTTCATGGTTTGGATAGCTTTTACAGAAATTTTATCAGAAATTTTAGCAGTATTTGTGAACCCTTGACTGAAACAATGAGAGGGGATAAAAAAGAGTTTAAGTGGACTAATGGGGCAGAAAAGAGTTTTCAATTGTTGAAATAAAAAGTTACAGAACAACCTATTTTAGCACTTCCAAATTTTAATAAGGTGTTTCAAGTAGATTGTGATGCTAGTGGTACTGCAATAGGAGCTGTTATGAGCCAAGAAGGTAAACCTATTGCTTATTTCAGTGAGAAGTTAAATGATGCCAAGAGGAAATATTCTGTCTATAATCAAGAATTTTATGCTATAGTTCAGGCATTAAAGAAGTGGAGATATTATCTGCTTCCTAAAGAGTTTGTTTTGTATACTGATCATCAAGCTTTGCAATAGTTGAATAGTCAAGAAAAGTTGAATCAAAGGCATTTGAAATGGGTTGAGTTTTTGTAGAGTTATACATTTGTTTTGAAACACAGAAGTGGAAAGTCTAACAGGGTTGCAGATGCTCTTAGCAGAAGGCAACTATTGCTGATAGAGATACAGATTGAGGTGGTTGGTTTCAAAGAACTCAATAATTTGTATCTAGAGGATCCTGATTTTGGTGGAGCTTGGAAAGCTTGTAAAGAGCTTGTTACTCTAGATAGGATGAAATGGCTAGATTTCATCATCCAGGATGATATGCTATTTAGAGGGAGTCAGTTGTGCATTCCACAAAGTTCTATGAGGGAGAATCTCATCAAAGAGAAGCATAGTGGAGGATTGGCTAGACATTTTGGTTGTGATAAAACCCTTGCTTTGGTTAGTGAGAATTATTATTGGCCACAGTTGCAGCAAGATGTAAAGAAGTTTGTATAGAGTTGCAGAGTATGTTAGATGATGAAAGGAGTGAAGCAGAATACAGGGTTATATCAGCCATTACCTATACCAGAGAAACCTTCAGAGGATATCAGTATGGATTTTGTTCTTGGTTTACCAAGAACTCAGCGGGGACATGATTCAATTTTTGTGGTGGTTGACAAATTTTTGAAGATGGTGCATTTCATTCCCTGCAAGAAGACTAATGATGTTGTTCATGTAGCAGAATTGTTTTTCAGATAAGTAGTGAGACTACATGGTTTTCCAAAGACCATAGTTTCAGATAGAGACACTAAGTTTGTTGGATATTTCTGGCGTACATTGTGGAAGAAGTTGAAGATAGATTTGAAGTTCAGTTCATCACATCATCCACAGACTGATGGACAGACAGAGGTGGTGAATAGAAGTTTGGAAAATTTGCTGAGATGTTTGGTTGGAGATAAGCCAATAGGATGGGATTTGATTTTACCATAGGTAGAATTTTCATACAATAATTCTGTCAATAGGAGCATTGGTAAATCACCATTCCAGATTGTATATGGAATTAGTCCAAGAAATGCATCTGAATTGAGAAAGATAGATAAAGGAGAAATAAGTAGTGCTGAAGCTGAGAATTTTGCAGAACACTTGAAGAACATCCATGAGGAGGTGAGGAAGCATATTACCAAGATGAATGTGCAGTATAAGGCTAAGGCAGATGAGAAAAGGAGGCATAAGGAATTTCAGGTTGGAGATGAAGTCATGGTTCATTTGCGGAAGGAGTGATTTTCAGTTAGTACATATAACAAGTTGAAAATGAAGAAGTTTGGGCCATGTAAGATACTGAAGAAGCATGATTCAGGAAATGCATATGAGGTAGAATTGCCTACTGAGCTAAATATTTCACCAGTGTTTAACATTTCAGATTTGATAGAGTATCATGAAGGAGGTGTTGAAGATGAGGTTGCAGCAGCATAGTGGAGTATTCTAGCAACCAGTTCAGATATCAAGGAGATTGAAGACATACTAGACAATCATGTTGGCAGAAGCACAAGGAACAGGACATATGAAGAGTATTTGGTCAAATGGAAAGGATGACCTATTGAAGATTCATCATGGCTAACAAAGGAGGAGGTTAACCATCTTGGTTTTCCTCTGCACACCTGAGTTGTGACAGGGTCACTTCTCAAATTACCCCAGTTGTCTGATGTAGGAGCATCTTGGGTGTAATGGCAATCTTGCATCACCCAAAAATATTTCTATTTTTGTATTCAATAAGGGCTATCTTGTGCAGAGCTGCTATTTATGGAAACTTGCTATTTTTAGTAAGTTGGCCTTACGATCTTGGAATATTTTGATTTTACATGTGGAGGTTCATCTCAGTCATATCAGCCTGCTACCAAAGTTTCATGGCTATATCAGTTCTAGTTTTGAAGATATTGAAGATTTTCAGTATTGGCAACAGGGTACAGAAACTTTGAACTCAGTTTTTGAAGGCTTTAGAGGCCCCGGATGAGGTCAAAAAATTGGGTGACGGGCACTTTGCGTGGGTCAAGCCTATAAAGTGCTTCGTGGCATTTCTGAAATGGGATTATAATAATCAATCGGGTCAATTGGTGATGACTTATGGTCTCCGAAAGTCGGGCCACTTGAAATGGCAGAAAATAATTTTCCTTCAAAATTTTTGTTCGGGTTTCAACATTTATTTTGAGCTAACTTTGATGTAATAAATTGAAAAATAAAATAATTCTAACTTTGGTCGGCCCTTAGGGCTAAATTTCTGGAACCTTCTCAGGCGGTGGAAATTGCCTATATAAAGAAGGCCCGTAGTGTTGTCTAGGGCAGTTCTGGGTAGTAGATCTGGGTATTGATTCGATGATTTTTCCTACAGAATATTGTAAGGGAATGCCCATGTGGCTTTGCATATTGTAATTCTGAAAGTTTGTAATTCCACATTTGTGGAGATAATAAGAAGCCGATTTTCTATTCTTGCATATTATTATTGTCGTTTCTCTATTTCTGTTATGTGTTTGTGGTATTAAGGGGAGCACCCTTCATCAATTAATGTTTGCAGGACATTTGCAAGTTAAGGAGGATGATGAGAGAGGTCTGGGCGGCTGTCTTGGGTCGATTCTTGTCTCAGGAAAGTACCAACCAGTGCATTCATGGCAAGACTTTTTGAGCAGGAGGGTGGGTAAATCCGGGTTGCTTATCTACAGGAAACATAGTACAAGCATGAACATCTGATTGGCCACATTTTGCAGAGATATATTTATGATCAGAGACAACAGACTTAGGGTTTGAATATTTTATGTAAAATCTTGTAACTCTAGTTAGGTTTTTTGACTCTTACCTACGTGCAAGATTATGTATATATTGTTTTGGATCCTTTAGTGAAAGGGAAGGGGTTGGACAATTTGTAGAAGAAAATTTATCTTTTCTTAAAGGCCATCTATGGTATCATTCCTACCTTCTGTCTTATATAGTTGTATTTCTCCCATTGATAATACAAACATTGTAGAGGTATTTTGTGACAATTCTTCATGTCCCTATGCTTCCTTGTTTGGATTATCTCTTATTGGATCAAAGTATATGCATTTTTTCAATGTTATTTTAGGGCTCCTCATCCCTCTTGCTTTCTAAAATTTTGTGTGTTACTATGCTTGATCTGATTTAGATGTTCTTGTGGGTATACCTCAGCCCCCTTAATAGTCTTGTCTCAATCCTACACCGAGTTGTAAAAGTGAATGTTTGTTTGTAGGTCAGAAGTTGTGCCTTATTTTTAGGCCCTCCTATGAAATACTTATGCAAGCCTATTCAGTAATTTTTGACCTAATAGACCTGAACTTTCATTGATTTCATTCCTACATACTGAGATCAAAACCCTAGTTTCAGTGCATCACCTAGTAGGTAGTTTGCTTTCAAGTCATTTCCCTTACAAGCATTCCTTCCATCCCTTTCCCCTCCAAAAAGTTTTACTTTCATGTCTAAAAGAAAATTAGGGTGATTATCCAAGAGGAACCAGCCTAGAACCTGGAGGTTTCATCTCAGTTAGCAAAGGTCCCACAACCTAGAGATGATTCTCATGTTATACTGATTTATCAAGACCAAGAGAGCTTGAGACAAAGGCACAAACTTAGTGTATAACAAATAGAGGCCTTGAGCCCCATGATGGGCACCATTTTGTGTATAAGAAATACCTTAATGAGACATTAGATTGATTAATCTACTTGAATTATGCTAAAATGGGATAAAATATGATCAAATTCAAGTGAATGTTATCAAAAGAATATCATGGATCTCCATCTAAAGAAGCTAATAGATTTCTCTTAGCTTAAGCATCATTAGAGATAGCTCTAGAATGAGAAATTACAAGATCTATGATGCAATTATGCCTATCTTAACTCAAATTGTGCTAAAACATGCTAAAATATGCTATAAATTCACAACTAAAATGCTTATAATATGGGTGCAAGTAACTATTATGAGAGTGATCCTTTTCTTCTTATTTTTGCCTCCTTTTATAGATTTTCCCAAAGCTTAAGGGTAGAGTAATATTAACCATGATTATATTTGAGTTAGGTTAATGGTTTAAAATGTTGGTATAATTTAAATATTTTGTTCTCAAATGTTGGAACAAAGAGACAAAAAATGAATGGTCAAGATACATCTCCATGTGGTGGAGAATTCATTTTTCTTTGATCCATGTGATCTCATTTCTAAATTCACATTGGTTGATTTAATTTTATCCACATGTGGTTGGTGAAGAAAATAGGAATTAATAAATGATTAAATTGATTTTATTTAGACATGTGTACCCCTTGAATGGGTTGGATTTGATTTGATATAACTATACAATTAATTTGATTTAAATCAATTGCACAATTCATTGATCTTATTGATTTAATTAATCCTTTTGGCTTTGATTTTTATTAATCCATGATTTTATCCTTGATTTCTCACTTCAATTTAGCTTAACCATTTTTAGGTTTATACATAAATATATAAACATTCCATGATTGTCATATGATCATACACAAGAGGAAGACTCAGAAGTACTTCCAAGGATTCAATGAAAACCCCTGATACAACCAAGAATGGATTAATCACATTCAAGTCACCACATGAGAGATCAAACCACATCCAAAAATCTCACAAGAAAGGACCAGATCATCATCCATAGTCTCCAAATGAGGAGACAAGTTCATCCTCAGCACGATCTAATACTAGGTTCATTTTAAGCCCAAATCATAAAATAGGATGTAGATATACAAAGAACGATACAAAAAATAAAAGTAATCTAGCCATGAAGTCCATTTTTACATAACCTAAAGGAACATTATATTATTTTAAAGTAGTCTTAAAATGAATGCATAGAAATAATGTTACACAGAGAAGTGCATAAATGGATGCGTAGATATGCACACAAAAAATGTGCAAGAATTATGAATGAATGTATAGGAATTAAGAATGAATACATGGGAATTATGAATGAATACACATGAATTAAGGAAAAATACTCCGTTCTGGCATTCACTGTCTGTGCTACTTCAAATTACCAACAATCGGCTACATACTCTGTTCTATTCTGGCATTCACTGTTTGTGCTACTTCAAATGTTTGTATCTTCACCATACTATATCTTCTGATCATGCTCTCTTAGACTTAGCATGAATACACTCTTCCCAACTTATCTTCTAGGGCACATACCATAACTCATTCATATGAATGTGCATTGATGCTCTGACCTTTCGGTGCTTTGTTAACTATCCAGTCTTCTACACTTAGCCATATTCTGACCTTATGATAATGTGCGCTAACTCCAAAACTCTATATGACTTTGTTTCCATAATGAAAAAACTATATCTATTCATATACAATAGTATAGTCAACTTTCCAACAATCTCCCCCTTTGTCATTAATGGCAATAAAGGAATATGGCGAAGTTACTAACTATAACCTTATACAAAATTCTTTCTAACTTATATCTCCCTTTATACTCTATACTATACTTATTCTATACATCATATATGATACTCCATATTCTATATTGAATACTCCCCCTTTGACATTAATGGAAAAGGTGCTCAAAAAGTGTATCTTTAAGTACTTACAATATTAAGACATCTGAATATGCTATCTGCAAATTTTGGATCTCTTGTTTCCAAAATGCTATCAGTGCATTGACAATTTGTAGATGGGTGCATAAGGCATATTGCATCTTCTCCATCTTCTCCAAGTCTGTACTAGGACCTTGACCATATGTCACCATAGTGGCATCGATCTCCTTGATCTTCTGATTTAATATATCTAGGGAGGGTGCAAGAGCATTCCTGAGTTGTGTCTGCCTTGCCCTTATCTTAGACATCTCTTTCTCAGCCTTTTTTATCTTTTCTATCTGCCCCTGGTATACATTGTTGCACATGTTCACATCAATGGAGGGGTCTTCTACTTATTTCCTTACATTTTCAATCATTTCTTCTACCTCTTGGATTCTCATGTAGTGATTAGTAGTTAGCTTATCTTGATTCATACAATGTGTAATGATCTTTCTTCCCTTTGCAGAAAACTCCTTCAAAGATGCTTGACCAGCCTTTAATGAGCTTAGGTCAAGTGCAAAGTTACTAACAAGCTCACTCAATCTCTTTTTCATGTATTTCTCTTCTGCTACTTGAGATGTAGATTCTTCCAAGCTAGAGAAGTTAGCTTTTAAGTTTGTCAATATAGTATTGACATCATCAACTTAATGTAACTTAGACACTTTATTGTCTGAAGGTAATAGGTTGTTCAAAATGTTGATTGATTCAACAAACAAAGGGTTCCTCATTACTTTTTTCTCTTTTTCTTTTTCTATAGATAAAACACTGATCTTTATCAGGTCTTCTTCTCCCCAAGTGTCTAAGTTTGAGGTGTATGGTGTCAAACTTGTCAACAATGATGCTAAGGTTAAGGGTGTGATAGGAGTGTTGTCTATCAGTTCTTGTTTTATCTTCATAGGTATTTCAACAGATGGCTTATCTATTGGTTCACTTCCTTTCACCTCTTCTTCTCCTTCCTCCTCTTCTACCTTTTCTTCCTCTTTTTTTGTCTCTTTTGTTGTCTCCTTCTCTTCTTCTTCACCTGTTAGATCTTCTATTAGTACTTCTTCTTATAGCTTGGGTTAATTGTCACCACATAGAGTTTCAACCTCTTGTGTTCTCATAAAGGCTTCCTCAAACTTATCCAAGTCAATGTCTATGGCCACCATTGCAATTTCTACATTATCAATAATGATAGTGTTGTCTTTTTGTGTCTCAGTCATGCACAGACTTTATTGCCTCTATAGGTGTTATCACTATGGGCACTAGATCTTGAGGACCTGTTACTAGTATATTTATGGTCTCTACCATCTTGGCTTCCTTGGAGGGCACTCGTGTTGTGGGAATAGTAGGTGGATACATGTGCCTATTCAAGAAAACTTTCTCAAAAGCTTTCTTTGTCTCTTTGGCTGTCAACTCAAAGTTCTTGTCCATTATATGCAGTGTTCTAGTCTTAGTTCTAAGGTGCAGCTTCACCAGATCTAGAAATAATGTTTTCTATTCTAGGGAACATACTGGGAGGCTTGCATCTAGAATATTTTCCCTTATTCTAAGATCTTCTTCAATAGCCTATTTCTTCAAGGATTCCAAGATATTCCAAACATTGTCCAGGATGACTATCTTAAGTTCCAAGACTATCTTCTTAAACTTAACCATATGTTTTATGATCATGCCATGAATCTTTGATTTATCAATTTCACTATACATGTCATAAAACTTTCCTATCTGATCTAATCTACCTTCATCAACAATCCTTGTTCTCAACACTTGAAGACTAGGTCTAAAACCTACCTCTAGAGATGCTTGAGCATTTTTCTTACTTTTGGTTTCCCGCAAGGATGGCTAACTTGTGTTGGTTTCCTTCTTCCTCTTGACCATTTCCTTATACTTAGGAGGTGATGTTAGATCAATTGTCACTTTGGGCGCATGAGAGATAACATCTATTTTGCCCTATTTATCCTTTGGATCATCTATCTTTTCAATCTTGATCTTCTTCAACTTAGGATCATTTTCCTTAGCTTCTGTTGTAGATGCGCTCTCAATCTCCAAAGAAATCTTTGATTCTCTTTCTTTGTCAAGATCTTCTTGAGTTACTCCATGAATTTTGAGTATCTCAGAAGTAATCTTTGATGCTTTCCTTTTTGTTGCTACACTATTAAGAACTGCATCAACTTCTCTTGTTTTCTCTTCATAAGTCCCCAATCTAGGTTCATTAGGGTCCTTAGGTGTTGATAGTAGCACTTGTGCATAGGCTTCCAAGATTGGCTCCTCAACTTCATACCCGAGTGGATGGATCCACTTCGTTCTTGGCTCAATTGCTTCCATACAAGTTACATCAGTTTCTACCATAAAGAAAATATTGTCCTTGTATTTCTCAACAAGACTATCTGGTATCCTGTACCTCATCTACATTCTAAACCTGAATGTCTTTAATTCCAACTCCATGTAGTCTTTCAATGTACTCTCAGTAGATTCCTTAAGAGATATTTGTGGCATTGTAGGTAAACTCTTGTCTCGATACAAATCTGAGATCTTTCCAAGTATGTGGAAGTACATGTAGATAATCAAAGACCCAAACCTAAATATTTTGGTCTTAGCATGCTTGATGGCTCTAATATTATCTATCAATTGTGTGCACAAGATCTCGCACATATTGAACTCACCATTTTCTCTGACAAGTCTTATTGCTGCAAGAATAGTGGCCGCAGACATACTATTCACCCTATTGGTGTGCTAAAACCTATAACCCAATATCATAGACATCAATTTGATGTCTTCCTCCTCTATAGGCTCAATTGTCATTCTGTGCCTATCACTTCTTGAATTACATGCTTTTTCAACTATTTTTCTTACATCCTTACCCGCTGGAAGTATGATGTCTATCCTTGAAAGGCCTATCATTTCATGAATGAGGTCTCCTATGATTCTCACTAGTACTTCACCTATCTAGAATAGCTCATCATGAATTCTGCTGAGCAATATCTTTATCCATTCAGACTCATAAAACTCATATTTTGTAGCATATTCAACCATGGGATGGTTTTCTAGATGAGCGAACTCATATAAGAATGATTTATCAGGTTTCATCATAGGCTCAATGTGTGCTCTTATCCTGTCAAGTCCTATTGGTTCCTTCTTATAGTAAATATATGCACAGATGTCTTCAACATGCATGACACCCATAGGGGTTCTGGAGAATGCACCTTCTAAGTCATCAAGGGTAGACTTAAAGGGATGCCACTTGAAAACATATATTTTCCTCTCCACAACATGAAACACAATAGGTGTAGCCATAACTTACTTGTTTATCACTTCAAATAGGTTTCCAATAACTTTTGAATCGTTGCGATAGATTAGGGCTTCGCAAGCAATCAAACACACTCTTCCACTGGTGACTCAAACTTCAATACTTCACAATCAACTGCTAGGGCTTCTGTGATGTCCAATCACTCTAACTCAAATGCAATGAGTGATCTACAAGTCTCTGTGTACTTTAAAGTGAAAATTCTGCCATTAATGCTTTCCGCATAAACCAAACTTTTACTAATAATTTCCAACTTCCATTCTATAATCGATCAGGTAGTGTACTCTTGAACATAGCCTCAAATAATCTCCAAAAGGTTAAATCCAAAGGTGCATACTCTAAGGGTGATTATACCGGCTTCGCAGGGTTCTATAGCTAAATTAGCTCCTCCTATGACACTGAGGGTCCTTCATCCAGATGTAGAGGGTGCGTCCACTATGGATGCATCCAATACATACTCATCAACCTTATTATTCTTTGCCTCTAACAAAATCAATCTCGCATCTTCTACAGCTTTCACAAACTTGACTTCTCTTTCGATATCTAATATTGATTCTTTTGGCTTTTTAGGGCTTTTTTGACTTTACATTCTTGATCTACAAAACTTTGAGATGTGTCCAGCCTTGTTACAAGAGTGACAAATAACTAGAGGCCTTAAATGCGTTAGTGCATTAATATGAATTACCATTTTACACTGTCTAGCTAAGTGACTATTATAATTACATATCTGACATGTAATACTCTGAGAACTTCTTGCATTTGTTTGATTCTAATTTCTCTGATTATGCTAAGTCTTGTTCTTTTGACTTGTTTTACAATTCATAGCTCTATGACCAAATTTATTGCATGAATAATAGTAACCATTGAAAGGTCTTGCCTTTTGACAATTCCTTTCTATATGTGCATGCTTTTTACATGCATAACAAGTTTAGTCTACTGGCTTGCACTCATCTTTAGATGGTTCAGTATTGTCTTTAGTCTGATTTTTAGTCTTCTTGGTATCTATGGTGTCTTCTAGTGCTTTCATTCTTGCTCGCATGTTGTCAATCTGATTTTTTGCTTCATTGAATCCAATGCCGCTGGTATCTCCTTTAAGCTTCTGAGCATATAACTGAGATACAATCAGATCCTTGCTTGTGTGTAATTTATCAATGTGATTCTTTTCTTCAATCAATTCAAATTCTATCTTTTCTTTTCTATTTCTTAGCTCCAAGATTTCCATGTTTGCTTGCCTCAATTCTTCATTCAATTGAAGGTTCTCTTTGATGTGTTCATCATAAAATTCTTGATTGTTAATCAACTTTTCATCCAACTCTTCAATCTGATCTTGTAAAGATGTGTTCTCCTCATTTATCTTCTTGACCATTTTTCCCAAATCATTGTTTGTACAATCCTTCAAATCTTGTCTTAGTTTCTTGATGAATACTTGTGCACTACTGACTTTCAATTTTAGTTCTTCAACTTCTTTCTGAGATCTATCAAGGTCTTCAAGAGCTGCCATAAGATTCTTCTTCAGATGTTTTGCTTCTTTTGAACCCATTGATCTCCTCAAGTGGTTAAACTTCTCTTCAGAGGACCAAAGCTCTTATACCACTTGTTAGGAATTGGAACACTATGAGGGGGGTGGGGGGGGGGTAGGGTGAATCAGTGTTCATTGTATTTAATCTTTTTTCTTTACTCTTGAAACTTAACTTGAATGATTAAGTATTGAATTGAACATCAACATAAAAAATATACATAAACACAACACATAACACCAATATGGTTATGGGGAAACCCAAATAGGTAAAAACCCCGGTGGGAATTGACACCCACTAAGAATTGCACTAGTGTCTTATGATCCTTGTTAGAAGATTTGCAACTTGTTAGGAGTTATTCTTTACAATGCTTTTAGTACAGTGACCTTGTCAAGGGTTAGACCCTGTTAGGATTCTTTTACAATAACCCTATTAGGGGTAGGGACACACTTTCCTAGAGCTCACTTCTCAAGTGGTGAAGGCTACAACCTTCTGATCTCAAATACACACTATATTTGCGGGATGAACTAGTGTTGTGACACTGCTTATCTGATCAGTTCCTTTGATGTGCTGATGCTTTGAGCTCTTGAAAATATCTAATACATTCTAAATACTCTTTTCATACTTCTTCTCTCCTTATCTTATCTCTATATCCACTTCCATGCTTTATTACAAAGGCGCATCTAATATTTATATGCGCTACCAAAACAATTAACTAGGTCGGCCTATAACCAATTACATACAATGCTTCCAAGTGAATTGGCTCAAGAATGTTTACAAAAAAACATAATTACATGTCTACAACTAATTACAATAGGTGCATAGCCTTTACAAACAATAATATCATCGCTAATCAAATTACCAACAATCGGCTGCATACTTTGTTCTGTTCTAGCATTCACTGTCTGTGCTACTTCAACTGTTTGTATCTTTGCCATACTCTATCTTCTGATCATGGGCTCTTAGAATTAGCATGAATACACTCTTACCAACTTATCTTTTAGGGCGCATACCATAACTTGGTCATACACATGTGCGCTGATGATCTGACCTTTTGGTGCTTTGCTAATTGTCCAATCTTCTACACTTAGTGATATTTTGACCATATGATAATGTGCATTGACTCCAAAACTCTATATGACTTTGTTGCCATAATGACAACACTATATCTAGTCATATACAATAGTATAGTCAACTTGCCAACACAATCAACATCCTCAAATCGCTAGGCATTGTGTCTTTGATCAATGTCCTTAGATGGCCAAATGTTGACTTACCTTTGATCAACTTCCTTAGATGACTATGTAGTCATATTAATTATTATTAATGTGATTTACCTAATTTTTAATTTATTTTTCACTTAATTAAGACTTTCTATAAGTTATCCTAGTGACCCTTATGTGTCCTATCCCACTATGGGGAGCCACTTCACTCCACTACATAAACACCAACCAAGCTCATCTCATTACTACAATGAGGCACAAATCATAAAGCTATATGAAAGACTCAAAAGTCATAAAATTGTAATGAAGCATTGTAAGATTGATTGGTTTCAATCAAGGAACATGGTTCTATTAGATATCTCAACTAGGTACAACTCAGTTGTGCTCCCGGTGTAGTCTCAACACCAACATAGATAAATCAACATGTGATCCTAAATAAAACATCTAACATAAGTCAATAAACCAAGAAAATGTCATAATGCACGCACATGCTCTATTAGCCTCATTGCCAAGAGCATGAATACAAAAATTAATTTGACATATAATATACATGAGATACCAAAACCTGTAAATGATCTAAGAATATATTTCACAATAAAAAATTATAGCATAAAGCTTTCAGGAAGAAATCCACAAAAGGAAGGTCAAACTACTATATGGCGCAATGTGAAAACTTTACACAAAAGCAATAAAGTAACTATTGGATATTGCTAATGCATTGGGGAGATTGTTGATTCATTTAATATGTTTAATCACTACATTGAGTGATGCTAGACTTTTTGTTGTTGTCATTCATTTTTTGTCACTAATGTAAACATATGTTTCTATGAAGAGAACAAGTTGGTTATTACAGTGTTCGAACACTGTACGGATGTTTCAGAATGTACGAAGTTAGTTGTGTGTACAAGAAGGTGTTTTGATCTTATATATAAGATCTCATGATGTAATATTTCATATTGGCTGAGTTACAGAAGATTTGGTGAAGACTAGTTAGATAGTCATAGTGGAAGTTGACAGAGTTAGTCTCTGATTTTTGGAAATATCTTACAGGAGATGAGGATCTAGTGAATGTGAGCTTAAGGGATGGCAGATAAGGTACTGAAGATTGTTCGATGGCCAACGCAAGGTATAGAAAGTAGGATGATGTCATCTATGGTGTGTGTTCTAGAGATGACCTATTTCGAAGCTGACTTGAGGGTTGTAGTGTGTGTCATGTATAGAGAGCATGAATTAAGGATGTTGGTCCTTAATTGTTGAATTGTAATTGTTTTATACTTGTTTTAGATACTGTGTCTATCTTTGCAAGGAGCTATGTAATTATTTGTAATAGGAAAGCCTAATTGGCCGACCTGATTATTTATTTTGTAATAGGGTATATATGTAAGATATTTTCTTTTGAAAACAGATATGGTGAGATTGTATGTGATGTAAAAGAGAATTATGGAAGCTGCAAGCTTGTGTCTGCTGGATGTACAGCAAAGGATAATTGTATACTTCATTGGAACTGATCAATCAAAGACAGTTTGTATCAGACAATTCAAAAGATTGTGTATTTCTTCATATACACCTGTGTTGTGAACAATGAGTTTTGAAGGTGGACATAACCTTCTTTGGGCAGTGAGCCTACCTTTCTTTTATTGACTCCTAACAAGGTCTTTCCTCTAACAATGACTATGTACTATAATGTTTTAATCATATCCTAATAGGGCTAGATCTTCTAACAAGGATATTACACTCATAGTACATCATTAGTGGGTGTTATTCCCACCAGGGTTTTACCTTTAACAGGGTTTCCTCGACAACAAAATATTGTGTTATTGTGTTGACATTCATTGTGTTCATTGGATTTGATATTTCTGCTATTTAAAGTTTAAAGTTTAATATTCTCTTATACAACTGATTCACCCCCCCGCTTAGTTGTATTGGTGGACTGTTATTCCTAACAATTGGTATCAAAGATACTATTCCTTAGAGAGAAAGCTTAATAGCTTGAGGTGATCTTGGAGATGGCGTTCTATAGGAAGGATAGTCTAAAATTTGATCCTGAAATTTGACAGTTGGACAAAGAAGATGCGAAATCATTTTCTATGTTTGGGCATTGACTACTAGATTATTACAAAGAATCAAGTGTCTATGAAGATTGAAGATGAAATGGAAAAAGCTATTGATGATGAAAAGAAGATATTTTCATATAACATGGTTGCAAGGGAAGCATTGATCAGTGCACTCTCTGAAGGAGAATTTACTGAAGTTAAAGATTTGGATTTGGCACACAAAATTTGGACAAGATTAGAAGCATTGTATGAAGGAGACAAATTTACAAAGCAAGCAAAGTTGAAGAACTAGAAAACAAGGATGGAGAAGATACAAATGAAGGATGATGAAAATATTAGGGCTTATGTACAAAGAGTTATAGAAGTTGTGAATGGAATTAGAAATTCTTGAGGCACTTATGAAGAGGAAGAAGTCATTGTGAAGATCCTTAGATCATTGACACCAATCTACAAGACCAAAGTTCAGGCTCTAGAAGAAGTTATACCTTTGACTCCAAACTTTAGTAGAGAAATGTTGATTGCAAAGCTAACTACCTTTGAAGCTGAAAAAATGGGATATTTTGTACCTAAATTTGAAACAACATTTAAAGCATCTACACATAAGAAGATAATGTCTGCACTTTCGAGCACTAGCATTGAAAACATAAAAGAAGAGCTCGATGAGTATGCTGAAGAATGGGAACAGATTCAAGCAGAGGAAAGAAATCTAGATGAACTTTTTGCATTGATCGCTAGAAGAGAAAAGAGAGGTAAGGGTAAATTTGAAGGAAAGTTACCTTTGAAATGTTTTTCATGCAATAAGATAGGTCACTTTTCATCTAGATGTCCTACAAGAGTTCCTAAGCACAAACCTAATTTTAACAAGTCTAAGTATTCAAAGGATAAGGAATGTTATTATGCTAGTGAAGGTATTTCTGATGATGATTTGGATTATGAGGAGATTGGATTTATTGATATTAAAGATGAAAAACCAGTGCATGAGGAAAAAGCTTTAGTATCTCATGTTGATAAGAAATATGAATGGATTATAAATTGTGAGGCTCGGTGACTATGTTGAAGAATGGGAATAGATTCAAGCAGAGGAAAGAAATCTAGATGAACTTTTTGCATTGATCGTGAGAAGAGAAAAGAGAGGTAAAGGTAAATTTGAAGGAAAGTTACCTTTGAAATGTTTTTCATGCAATAAGATAGGTCACTTTTCATCTAGATGTCCTACAAGAGTTCCTAAGCGCAAACCTAATTTTTTCACATCTAAGTATTCAAAGGATAAGGAATGTTATTATGCTAGTGAAGGTATTTCTAATGATGATTTGGATTATGAGGAGATTGGATTTATTTCTATTAAAGATGAAAAACTAGTGCATGAGGAAAAAGATTTAGTATCTCATGTTGATAAGAAATCTAATTGGATTATAAATTGTGAGGCTCGGTGAGTATGCTAAAGAATGGGAACAGATTCAAGTAGAGGAAAGAAATCTAGATGAAATTTTTGCATTGATCGCTAGAAGAGAAAAGAGAGGTAAGGGTAAATTTGAAGGAAAGTTACATTTGAAATGTTTTTCATGCAATAAGATAGGTCACTTTTCATCTAGATGTCCTACAAGAGTTCCTAAGCACAAACCTAATTTTTTCAAGTCTAAGTATTCAAAGGATAAGGAATGTTATTATGCTAGTGAAGGTATTTCTAATGATGATTTGGATTGTGAGGAGATTGGATTTATTGCTATTAAAGATGAAAAACCAGTGCATGAGGAAAAAGATTTAGTATCTCATGTTGATAAGAAATTTGAATGGATTATAAATAGTCATTTCTCACATCATATGATTGGAGACAAAAACAAGATTGTTAAATTCGTGAAGTATGATGGTGGTGTTGTAAGATTCGGAGACAATGTTCCTAAACCTATCATAGGAGTAGGATCTATTACTTTGGATGTAAAGACTAATACTGACAATGTATTGCTTGTTCAAGGACTTAAACATAACTTATTGAGTGTTGGATAGCTGATGGATAAGAGATTTTAATTAAGTTTCTTTGATGGGAAATGTTTTATCAGAGGTAAGAAAGGAAACTTGATTGTGACTAGTACTAAATCTAGAGGTAATGTATTTGAGTTAAATACAACTGGAGCTTCTTATTTTGTTGTGAAGGTAGATGATAGTTGGTTATGGTACAAAAGATTTTCTCATGCTAATTTTGATAACATTGTGAAGGCAAGCTTTACTAATGCATTAAGAGATATACCTAATATTGTGAAACCATCTAACACCATATGCAGAGAATGTCTTATGGGAAAGCACACTAGAAGTAGTTATAAAAGAAAATCATATACAACAAAAGGAAAGTTGTATCTGGTACATACAGACCTATGTGGACCTACAAGGACAAGATCATACTATGGTGAAAGGTATTTTATACTTTTTGTTGATGACTTTTCTAGAATGATGTGGGTCACTTACTTGAAAGAGAAATCATAAGCAATTGATAAATTCAAGATATTGAAAGAAAAACTAGAGAATGAATCGGGATTAAAGATAAAATGTTTGTGGTCAGGCAAAGGTGGAGAATTTACTTCAGATCTATTCAATTCATACTTTGAAGAGCATGGAATAAAAAGACATACATCTTCTCTTAGGAATTCATAGTAGAATTGGATAGCAGAGCAAAGGAATAGAACAATATTGGATACTGCTAGAACTATGTTGCTTGAAGGAAATATATCTCATGTGCATTGGAGAGAAGTTGTCGGGACAACGGTGTACACATTAAACATAATTCAAATCAGAGAAGGTACAAGTAAAACTCCTTATGAATTATGGTTTGATCATACTCCTACTGTAAAATATTTCAGAATATTTGGTAGTAAATTCTATATCAAGAGAGATGATGAGATAGGGAAATTTGATGCTAGAAGTGATGAAGGAATTTTCCTTGGTTATTCTACCAAGAGCAAGGCTTATATATTTTTCAATCTAAGACTAAGAAAGATGATTCAAAGTAACAATGTGAAGATAGATGAAAGGTTTCAGATACAAGAGAGATTGTATAATTGTAATCAGAATACAGAGATCAAAGAGGCTGCTACTACTGAAGAAGAAGAACTTGTTGAGACTGAATTGGAAAATGAGACTTGTGATGATGATACAAATGAGGCTACTGAGATACCTAAGACTCTGAGGTATGTAAAGATGAATCATCCTGAAAAAAAAAATTATTGGTAATAAAAATCAAGGAGTAATGACTAGGTCAAAGGCTAGAGAATAAATTTGTTTGATTTCTCAAGTTGAACCAAAGACTATAGATGAAGCTTGTAGAGATGAATCTTGGATAAATTCTATGAAGAAAGAGTTAGATCAGATAAAGAAAAATAACAGTTGGAAATTGGTTCCTAGACCTAAAGACAAAAATGTAATAGGAACTAAGTGGGTTTTCAAAAACAAAATGAATTAAGAAGGAGTTTTTGTAAGAAACAAAGCAAGATTGGTATGTAAAGGTTATTCACAACAAGAAGGCATAGATCTTGAAGAGACATTTTCTCTTGTTGCTAGTATAGAAGCTGTGAGATTATTTTTGGCTTATACTACACATAAGGACTTCAAGGTAGATCAGATGGATGTGAAATCTACATTTATGAATGGAGATCTTGAAGAGGAAGTATACATAGAACAACCTAATGGATTTCCTCTATGTGAAGATGGAGACATGGTATGCAAGTTGAAGAAGGCACTGTATGGACTGAATCAAGCTCCAAGGGCTTGGTATGCAAGGTTAGAAAAATACTTACTTTGCCTTGGGTTTGGAAAAGGTAATGCTGACAGTATTTTATATTTAAGAACTAGTGAAGATGGAGTTTTGATAATAGATGTTTTTTTTAATGATATTATCTTTGGAGGAAATGATGATTTGTGTAAGAAGTTTTCTAAAGAGATTGAAAATGAATTTGAGATGTCCATGATAGCTGAAATGAAATTATATTTAGGACTGCAAATAAATTAGAGAAAGAATGGAATTTTTATTTCTCAGACTAAATATCTTAAAGAAATGTTAAAGAAGTTTGGAATGGAAGACTGTAAACCAATTGGTACACCCATGGTAACTGGTCATAAACTATCATGTAATGATGAGACAAAGTGTGTTTTTAAGAACAAGTACATATCAATGGTTGGTGGATTACAATATATGAATCACACCAGACCAAATATTGCTAATGTTGTTGGAATTGTGGCTAGATATCAGACATAATCTAAAGACACATGCCTAGCTACTATGAAAGGATATTTAAATATCTAAAAGGGACAACTGAATATGGCTTATGGTATGATAGGAATGATAACTTTGAACTTCATGCTTATACTGATGCTGATTGGGCAAGGAATATTGATGACAAGAAGAGTACTAGTGGAGGTTCATTTTTCCTTGGGAAAAAGTTGGTTTCATGGCCAAGTAAGAAACAAGATTGTATAGCTCAATCTAGTGCAGAATTAGAGTATGTTGCTGCTGCTATTAACTGCACTCAATTTTTTTGGATGAAACAAATGTTCAAAGACATTGGAATAACTTTTGATGAACTAGTGGTTATCCATTGTGATAACACCAATACAGTAAATATGTCAAAGAATCCTATGATGCACTCTAAAACTAAGTATATTTCTATCAAGTATCACTTCTTGAGAGACAAGGTGGCAAAGAAGGAAATAAGATTGGAATACATCAGCACAAAGGAACATATAGAAGACATATTTACAAATCCATTGTGAAAAGATACCTTTGAGTATCTTAGAGGTATGCTTGGGGTTTAGGCCCCTCTTAGTCAAAATTAAATGATGCGGGGATGTATTAGTCTAGAGGTTTTCAGAGCTTTATCATATTTTGGACTTGATGTAGGGATCTACTCCTCAGGGGGAGTGATTATTGAAGATAGATGTGGAAGATATTTGATGACCTATGGAACCCTTTTCCATTATTGTCAAAGGGGGAAAGAGACTATGTGAAAATCCTACAGGGAAGAGACTATGTATTGAGGAAAGAGATTATGTGGTAAAGGTACTGAGAGAATACTTTTGTGTTGATGGATTTTCCCATATGTTTCCATCAATGCCAAAGGGGGAGATTGTTGGATATTGCTAATGCATTGGGGAGATTGTTGATTCATTTAAATGTATATCACTATGTTGAGTGATGTTGGATTTTTTGTTGTTGTCATTCATGTTTTGTCACTGATGTCAACATATGTTTCTGTGAAAAGAACAATCCAGTTATTATAGTGTACGGACACTGTACGAATGTTTCAGAATGTGCAAAGTCATTTGTGTGTATAGGAAGGTGTTTTGATCTTATATCTAAGATCGCATGATGTAATATTTTATATTGGTTGAGTTACAAAAGATTTTGTGAAGACTAGTTACTGGACAATGATAGTGGAAGTTGACAAAGTTAGTCTTTGAGTTTTGGGAATATCTTACAAGAGATGAGGATTTAGTGTATGCAAGCTTAAGGGATGATAAAGAGGGTACTAAAGAATGTTTGATGGTCAGTGCAAGGTACAGAAAGTAGGATAACATCAGTTGTGGCGTGTCTTCTGGAGAAGACCTATTTGGAAGCTGACTTGAGGGTTGTACCATGTGTCATGGATGGAGAGCATGAATTAAGGATGTCGGTCCTTAATTGTTGAATTTTAATTTTTTTATACTTGTTTTACATACCGTGTGTATCTTAGCAAGCAGTTATGTAATTATTTGTAATAGGAAAGCCTAATTGGCCAACCTGATTAATTATTTTGCAATAGGGTATATATGTAAGATATTTTCTTTTGAAAAGAGATATGGTGAGATTGTATGTGATGTAAAAGAGAATTGTGGAAGTTGCAACCTTATGTCTGCTAGATGTAGAGCAGAGGATAATTGTATACTTAATTGGAACTGATCAATCAAAGACAGTTGCTATCGAACAGTTCAAAAGATTGTGTATTTCTTCATATACACATATGTTGTGAACAATGAGTTCTAAAGATGGATATAACCTTCTTTGGGAAGTGATTCTACCCTTCTTTTCTTGAATCCTAATAGGGTCTATCCTCTAACAAGGATGGTGTAATGTAATGTTTTAATCAGCTCCTAATAGGGCTAGATCTTCTAACAAGGATAGCATACTCTCAGTACATCATTAGTGGGTGTTAGTTCCCACTGGGGTTTTACCTTTAACAAGGTTTCCTCGACAAAAAAATATTGTGTTATTGTGTTGGAATTCATTGTGTTCATTGGATTTAATATTGCTTCTATTCAAAGTTTAAAGTTTAATATTCTCTTATACAATTGATTCACCCCCCCCCCCTCTCAGTTGTATTGGTGGACTATTATTCCTAACAGTAATGTGCAACATGCACACTCAATTGGCACCATGACCAGGAGTGAGGATCCCTAGATGATCTAAGATGTGCTATATAATCTACACATAAGTATAAATCTCAGAAGGGAAAAATAGCAATAAAGGGACAATGATTTTCCATAACAACCAACTAGGCACACAAGCCATAAAATTAGTTTGAAACCCAAAGTTTGGATCATGGTAATGAGTAACTATAATGTCCTTTATTCATTTAACCTGCATAATCTAACTACAATCATGAGATACAACAAAGGCCCAATCTTAAATTATGTCAGTGAGGTGACAATACTAAATAGGAGATCACACAAAAAGAGATACACACAAAAATGCCCAAAAATGAAACCCAAAATTTTGGGACAAAATTAAACCCCATTGGTTCTCATAATTCCACAAGCCCAAAAATGTAATAAAATTTTGATTATGACATTGTGGGAGAAAAAGGATAGCCTAACAACAATATATCTCCATTTTCAAAAACACAATTTCATGCAAACTCAATCAGGCATCAAATATAGTAGAAAATGTGAGGAAAACATAGATAATAATCTTTCTACATGATTTAAAGAAATAAACAACTGATAAAAAAAGAATTGGATTAAGAATAGGAGCCCCTACCTCATAAACAAATGGAAAATCAAAATCATGAAGAAATAAAAAATGGATGTTTGACACACGTGGATGAAACTCTCGAAAAACCAAAGCAATCCCATTAGGGTTCCAAGTAGCTTCTACCCACAAAATTTGGAGGACATAGTCACTCCCAACAAATCAAATTCAAATTTTTCCATGAGAGACTTTGGAGAAAATTCCTAATTTCCCAAAATTATGAGTATAAAGAACTCAACTTCAAAATATAAAGTCCTTTTTTGAAAAGGCATTTTCCTTAATAAAACAATCCAAAAAAATTAAATCACTTAACCCAAAATAAAAATCCCAAAAGCTAAAAGGAACTAGTTAATTAGATTCCCACAATTGGACTACACCCAGGGCACAATTCTTGGAAATAAAAAGAATCAGCATTTAATAATATCAATCAACATATAGTAAAATATAATATAACTAAGACCACTAAAGGTCTCCTAAAAGGCACAAATAATTACTAGTCTAAAAATATGCAATGAAATCTAGGATCTTTCCTATAAAAAAGTCAAAAGGTAATAATTTAAATCGGATACATCATTCCATCTGGGAATGATATTGGAAAATTATGCAAAATGACCAATGTAAGTATCTCTTATGCCATTATCAGGTATAAGACATGCTCAAACCTACAGCTTAGGCAGAGGCTATGTTTGGTACCTATTCACTAAAACATGTACACATCAAATGAAATTGCACATAGTATAAGTAGATAGAGGGCGTGCATGCATGTGTGCACACACATACACATGCACACACACACATAAAATAACCAAATTCCACCTAATGGAAAGTGGACACTCTAGTGGCATGATCAGTCACATGTATTGGAATATTACAACACTGATCCTTCCATATTTAATCCTCATTGTGCATCATAATTAAATAATTTTATTTAAATTAAAACCTTAAATAAATTTTCATGGCATTTTCAACATATAACAATTAAAGTCTGAAAAAACTACTAACCAAACATGGTAAGGTACAATACCACCATGACTACTGCCACATACATTAGTGAATCAACCAAACAACTCAATAACCAATGGAACAACTATCCATGAATCTTATGAAAACATAATAAGATGAACATAATCAAAATATCCACATATATGAAATAAACTAAATACCATTATTGTAGACACCTGAAAATGGTCAAGATAATCCAAGTGAGCAATCAGAGGGAAATCAGAAATTAATTGAAATCAAAGCCAAAGAGGATGAATTAAATCAATAAAATCATTTAATTATGTAATTAATTCAATTATTTTATAGTCAAATTAAATCAAATCCGACTCATTCAAGGGGTACACATGGCTAAAGAAATTAAATAAATCAATTAATTAATTCCTAAATATTCTCACCTACCACATGGGAGGGAATTAAATCAACCCAATAGGAATTGAGAATTGAGCTCACATGGATCAAAGCAAAATTAAATCTCAATCACTCACTTTGAGAATGCATCTTGACCACTCATTTTGTCTCATCCTCCCAAGAAAAAATATTTAAATTGTCTCATCATTTGAAACCATCAACTTAACCCAAACTTGATCATGATTAAACTTAATCCACCCCTAAGCTTGGAGAAATCTATAAATAGAAGGCAAAATTCAAGAGAAAAGGATCCCATTATCATTTTAGAATTGCATCCTTATTATATTCAATTTGATTTGCAAGCATAGTTGTAGTATATTTTGATCAAATTTGGCTTTATTTCATCATTCTTAGCTTAATATTCTCATTTTAGAGTTGTCTCTAATGGATGCTTGCTGACAGAATTTCATTAGCATCTTTAAATATGGAACCATGAGATTTTAATTGTTTTAAGCTTTCAATTCATTATGTTTTAAATGTTAAATTAGATCAATTTGAATTGATTTAAATAAAACTAATCTCATGAAGGTATTTCTTATACACAAAATGGCACCCACTATGGGGCATCCTATCTCTACGTGCTAAATTTCAAGTTTATTTGACTAAATTGCATGAATTCTTATTTCAATTCTTTGCCTGACAGGTGAAATAGCGCATAGTAGCTAGGAAATAGCATGTGTGAAGAAAATTCCATCACATTTACATAGTCAAATAGTGTGTATACACCAAAGTTTGATGCCTTTACATAGAGTGTCACCGCATAGAAAATCCTTCTATATTATATCTTACTTTCTCTCAGTGCTTATACCCTGACCTCGTAGTGCGTACAAACACTGTATTAGCACTTACAATAATTTTCATATTTTAAATTCCACTTTCTAAGAATTATTTGTCAGCATTTAAATGATTTAATAGTGTGTATCAGCATTTAGATAGTGCTTATAATATATTTTGTAGCATGTACAATAGTTAGAATAGCACTTACAGTGCTTTTTGTAGCACATAGTACTGGTTTTGTAAAAAATTAAAAAAATTTAGAAAATGATTAATTATTTGTGTTTTGCAGATGATAGAGCATAAGAAAGTCCAAAAACCAAAGACCAGAGCTAACAAGAAAGACAAAAAAACAAAAAGGAGATTGAAAAAGGAAAAGCTAGTTCACTTAAACAATTTCTTGGAGGATTCAAAGAACGAAGGAGAAGAATATGAGAGGTACTTGCAAATAATTCAATCTTACAAATCTAAATTTGTTCCTTAAGGTTTGTCAAATTTAAATCATATTAAGAAAGGAATGAAAATTTGATTTTCTTGGATTTCTTTACCTTTGCTTGGAATTTGTGTTGAACTAACAATTTTGAGAAGAGGATCTAGAAAAATCACCACTAGGTGAGTATCAAAATGCATAAATAAAATAAAAAATACCCCTAGCTTTGCTAGATTCGAAAAAGATATGCCTAAATCCTTATGCATTTGCTTAAATTGTAGCAATTTGATTTGAATCTAGCATAATAATAAGACCTATTATTGTTTGGTGGATTTGGTAATAGGCCTATGTTCTTCACTTATTTTAGTGAATCAAAATGCCAAACATATCAAGTTATTCAATTAAAAGAAAGTTTAAAGGAATGAACAAACACTAAATTAAGCCTATTGCTTGTGGAAGAGAGTATTAGGTGATTATTCTCTTCACCTTTTAGGTGAATCAGAAAGCTAGAAGTACTCAATTCCCCTTAGATTAAAAGAGGCTTGTAAATTGAAAAATAGTTATTGTGTTTGGAAGTGGAAAGTAGTAGGGATATTCTCTTCACCTTTTGTGAATAAAATTCCCAAGCCTACTCTTTCATTTCATTTCATTTCTTTCATAAACATGTTAGAGATTTAGTGGGCTTGCCTCCCAAGAACATGTCTGAATGAGGCTGGTAAGAGGGACAACCCAACATGGGATACAATTTATTTTTCCACAATAATCCGACCCACTATAACATAAAATCTATTCATCCTTAATGGGGTGAGTGACAAAGGAAGATCAAGAATCAAACCTCCTCAAGAAGTCCTTCGGGATTGCACAAAACTCCAACATACTAGTGGTGGGAGGCCCCTATAAAGAGGGATGCGACTTGATTTTCTTTTGAATGGAATCCATACTATCTCCTTGATAATTAGCAAGCATACCTCATTAGAGCTATATTTAAAAGCCAAAGTTGACTATAAGTAGATTTCTTGAAGCGATTTCTTGTGGAAGGCCCATAAAAATATTCTAACACATTCAAAAAAATTGTGTTTAGAGGTTAATTAAAAGATAATTGGTCTTGTGTTTGTTGCGTTTGAAAATACATGTTACAAGGAAGAAGCATCCATTACAATTCAATTAATATTCTTAAAATATTCCTAAAAAAAATCACCAACAGGGAATAATTTCACTTGACTCAACCCTTGTTAATGTTGGTTTTTACTACATCTCATCACTTGAAAATGTCTCTTCAAAAATATGACAAGTGAATTACTCAATAGGTTCGATACGAAGACTTCATCTTCCAATCTCCATTTGAAGAACAACAAGAACAAGAGGAAATAATTCCCAACCTATTCAAAGAAAGAGTTGATCCTATGGTGGGAAATAGTGATTTCTATGATTTTAACCAAGGGAGAAATCATGAAAACCAAGATGATAATCACCAAAGAAATAGAAGACATGAAGAAAAAATTGAAGAAAGGTTTAATAGGGCAGCCCAAGATCCCATATTCCTTGAAGTCATGGAGATAATTTTAGAAAGGGACAAAGAAATATATTTTCTTAATTTATCTCAATCAGGAGTTAAACTTCCTCTTGACTACGATACATCGACCTTAAAGAAGGATGAGGAAAAAGAGAATCTATTAGGATTCATGAACAAAAAACTTAAGTTATTCCAAGCCCAAATTGATAGCATGAAAAAGGTGGCTGAACCCAAACCATTTTCAGTCGAAGCCTTATGTCCTTTTCCTTTTGATAGAAATTTGGTTGTGGTGCCTTTCCCTCCCAATGTGGTTTTTCCAAGATATGAAAAGTACATGGGTAAATCTGACCCAAAAGACCACTTCCGAGATTTTTGTACTCTAAGCATTAAGTTTATGCATGATACTACCTACCTGAAGAGATTATTCCCAAGAATTCTTGGAGGGCAAGCCATGGAGTGGTTTTCAAAATTGACCTCAAGAATTAAAACTTTTGAAGAATTGGCCTCCAATTTTGTGACTCACTACTTTTACAACATTGAGCATGAAATCACCATACTAAACCTATGTGATACTAATAAAAAATATGGTGAAACTTTTCAATTCTTCCTCCAAATATGGAGAACCATTTTTTTGAGATATCCAAGAAGCATACCTAAAAAGGAGAAAATGGAGATTTTCATGAATAACTTGAACATAGAAATGAATTATCGATTACAACTTCAATGTCCCACAACCTTTAAAAAGATTATTGAAAATGGGATTAAGATTGAAGAGGTGCTAGTGAAGAAAGAAGAAATCAAAATTTTCAAAGAAAATAAAGGCTTTCCTAACACCAATAATAACTTTAATAATAATAATACTAATAGGGGTACTAATAACAAAAATGATAACTCAAGGTTTTGGTTGAAAAAAACTAACAAAAATCTTGTAAATGATGGGGTTGTAGAAGCCAAAAACCTTAAAGCCACCCCTTTTAATGGGTGAGAAAGAGTTCTTGAAGATTCTTCAAGAAGATGAGGGAGTGGGGTATGCACTAGTATTAAAGCCCAAGGAGGAGAAGGCATAAAAGAAGACAGAGATGCCTAAAGAGGTTCAGGAAATTTTAGGACAATTCCAAGACATTGTGAGTAAAGGAAAACCATCTACCCTACCCACTGAAAGAGCTATTAGCCACCAAATAGATTTCATTCTAGGAGATAATCTTCCAAACAAAGCTACCTATTTTGGAAGATGACACCTCAACAAAATGAGAAAATTTCTAGACAAATCTAAGAGCTCATAAACCAACTCCTAATTAGGAAAATTATTATCCCATGTGTTGTTCCTACTATCTTAGCTCCTAAAAAGGGGGGTACTTGGAGATTATGTACTAATTCTAGGGCCATAAATAGAATCACCATTAGGTATAAGTTCCCTATCCCAAGGATAGATGACTTGATGGATTTTTTAGGAGAAGCCAAATACTTCACCAAGATTGACCTAAAGAGAAGGTACCACCAAATTAGAATCAAAAGGGGGGATGAGTGGAAAATTGCCTTTAAAACCAATGAAGGATTGTATGAATGGCTTGTCATGCCGTTTAGGTTATCTAATGCCCCTAGCACCTTTATGAGACTCGTGAATGAAGTGTTGAAGGGCTTCATTGGAAATTTTTTGGTAGTGTACTTAGATGATATCCTAATCTATAGTAAAACCAAAGAAGAACATCTTGGCCAATTGCAAGTTTCATTTCATAGATTGCATGAAGAAAGGATGATAATAAACATGGACAAATGTAAGTTTTTGAAATGTGAGCTAGTGTGCCTTGGCTTTGTGCTATCACAAGGAAATCTCAAAATGGACCCAAGAAAGGTGGAGGCAATCATCAATTTTCCCACTCCTAAGACTACCACAGAGGTGAGAAGTTTTCATGGACTAGCTCAATAATATAGGAAGTTCATTAAGCAATTTAGTGCTATATGTGCACCAATGATAGAGACTCTCAAGGGTGGTATAAAGACTTCAATGGAATGATCAAGCACAACAAGGGTTTGAAGTGTTGAAGAAAATGATAGCCACACAACCCATTCTAGTTCTTCCTAGTTTTGAAAATCCTTTTACTGTTGAGTGTGATGCTAGCAATATTGCCATTGGGGTTGTCTTGAGCTAGGAGGGAAGACCCATTGATTTCCAAAGTGAGAAGCTCAATGAGGAAAAAAAAAAGTATTCCTCCTATGAACTAGAGTTGTATTCTCTAATCCAAGCCTTAAGGATGTGGAGGCACTACCTCCTGCCTATGGAATTTGTGGTATATACAGATAATTAGGCCCTTAGTTTTCTCAATTCTTAGGACAAACTCAATCACAAGCATATAAAAATGGTGGAGTATATCCAAGTATATATATTCACCATCAAGAACAAGAAGGGGAAAAAAAATAAGGTTGCAGATGCATTGAGCAGGAGACTCATGGTAGTACAAGAAGTTCAATTGAAGACCATAGGGATTGATAGTTTCAAGGATCTATATTCACATGATGAAGAATTTACAGAGGCCTACAAGGTATGTAAAGAAAACCAAAACCACTTCCATGGAGATTTCTCTTATTGTGCCTTGTAAAATGACTTGTTATTTAGAGGAGGTCAGCTTTGTGTGCCAAAAGGATCAATGAGAGAGAACTTGATTCAAGAGAAGCATAATAGAGCCCTTAGTATACACTTTGGGGTTAAAAAGACTCAAGAATTGGTGTAGAGATATTACTTTTGGCCCAAAATGAGTCAAGATATCAGAAAATATGTGGAGTGTTGTATTGTTTTTCAAAGAGCCAAGGGAAAATCCTCCAATGCATGCCTTTTTCAACCTCTTCCCATTCCTAGTCGACCATGGGAATGTCTAAGCATGGACTTTTTGGTAGGATTACCTAAAATAAAGAAAGGTTATGATAGTAGCTATGTTGTACTAGATAGATTTAGTAAAATGGCACATTTTGTACCTTACAAGACCACCCATCATGCCACACAAATAGCTCATTTTTTCTTCAAGGAGGTTGTCAGGATCCATGGTCTACCCCTCAACACAATATCAAATAGGGAATCCAATTTCCTTAGTCACTTTTGGAAGACACTCTAGCACAAGATTGGTACCAAACTCTCTTTTGGATCTGCATACCAACCCAAAACTGATGGTCAGACTAAGGTGATCAAAAGGAGCCTAGGTAACCTTTTAAGGTGCCTTAATAAGGAGTATGCTCAAACTTGGGACCAAATCCAAGCCCAAGCTGAGTATACTTACAATGACATAGTAAACTAAACCATAGGAAAGAGCCCATTTGAGGTTGTCTATGGCATACACCCAAGAGGTGTACTTGTACTTAGAGAGTTGGGAGAAGGAACCTCAAGGAGTGGATATGCAGAGTATTTTTCCCTTTCCATGAAGGAAATCCATGACTCAGTCAAAAAGTCTCTCACAAACAACACAGTAAAGATCAAAAACAAGGTTGATAAAAAGAAGATGGATCTCCAATTCCAAGTAGGGGACCTTGTAATGGTACATTTGAATAAGAAAATATTACAAAAGGGAGTGTCCAACAACCTATAGATGAGGAGGTTGGGAACTTGTGCTATATTATCCAAGTACGACCACAATGCCTACAAGGTGGAGCTCCCAAAATATATAGGTCTATCCCCTATCTTCAATGTTATAGATCTAGTACTCTATAAAGGACCAGTTTCCAATATAGTTCACAACCTCAAAAAGGTCACTAATGAGGTAGCAGCACTTCAATTACCTCCCACAACAAAACCAAAGGCAAAGAAGATCCTAAACTTAAGGGTTAGTAAGAAGACTAGGAATAAGATCTATTGGGAACACTTGGTCAAATGGAAAGGTAAGCATGATGCAGAGGCAACATGGGTATAGAAGATTGAATTTCAAAAGTTAGGACTTGACCCTAGCTTAATCACTTTAGTGGTGACTTGATTTCTTTTTGTTTGGGAGAATGGTGTAGGAGCACCTAGGGTCTTGGCTAAGCTCCTACTCATTTTTGTATTGTACTAACCCTATCCAGGTCAGGATAGTCAGAGGTCTTAGGTAAGATCTTTTTTGTGTGTTTAGGAGGACTAGACTTGGCTTGATCCAATCTAGTACCTTGGTCTAGGTCTAAGAGTTAGTTAGTACTCTAGAGATCCATTTTGGTTTGGCATTGGGACCTATGCTAAAGGAATCATTTATGATGATAAAATATTGAAATAAACCAAAAATAGTGTTTATAAGGTTTATCCACCACTTGAGAAGGTTTTGAAGTCATTGGACCTAAGGAGAGAAACAAATCCAAAAGTTGTAAAAATGTTGACATGACAACATTGACAACTTTGAAATGTTGCATGACAACATTTGTCTAGGCAAAGAAAAAGAGGTTTTTAGGGCATGGTCAGTATTGTGACTACTTTTCCACATTGGATCAAGGTATTTAAGACCTTTTGAGCCCAAATACTGAAGTTAGACAGTATTAGAAGTTTTAAAAAGTTTTCGGAGAGATCATTGTACCCTGGCTTTTGTAACACAGTCTTTTATGTAATCAATACAATGTATGAAGGATGATTGAATCTTGAGTTTAGGCATTGGATTATTATATCTAGATTAGTTATTGTTCATTTTCATATCTTAGGAGTTCTTTCCCTACATTTCTTTTAAATTTTACTTATTGTTTTGTGAAGTAGTGAGTCACTGGCCTACCCAGGAACAAGGTGTGTTTCCATGGCTCCCACATGATACCCTAGTGTGAATTCATCACATGGCTTTGGGAAATGTTAGGGGAGCCTATGTAATATGTATAAACTAATGGATAAGGCATCGAAGTTTCATTGGCCATGAATTTAAGCAAGCCCTAGGCGAGCACAGTCAGCCCAGTTAAGGAGCTTGCACTTGTTATTACATGTGTTGATGTAGGGGTTTGATGGTAGAACTAAATTGAATGAATGGAGAGAGACTTTGGACTCATGCAGAGACCCTCCAAGGAGATTGGGGTCCAAACAATCCAACCAAGGAGACTTTAAAGACAAGGAAGCCTAATTGGTTCAGGAAGCCCAAATTAGCCCTAGTATCCCTTAAATATAGGAAGGGTAGGTAAAAATCACTTGAGGAGGAGAGACCCACAAAATCCTTAATAAATCTGAAAAGGGTATTGTAATACAAAATTTTTTTGGTGGGTTGTTCAGAGGCATTTTTATTAAATACCCAAAAACTAGTCAAGAAGACCTAGTTGAGAGCTATTAGGTCTAATAGGCCTTTTGAGACAAAAAGAGGGGATCGATAATCTAGAGCTTGATACCTTGGAACAAATGGATCAAGACTAAGAAAAGAAGGTTAAATGGAACATAGGATTCCTTTCAAGACACCATGTTCATTTACCATAGTCAAACGAAGTCATTAGGGGAGAACTAGTGGAAAAGAGAAGATGAACACAATTGATAGTAGGTTTCCTAGTGAAGCACTAGAAGCATGTCACCTTGCATGGAGACATTGAAAAGTCCCAACCAAGTAGGAGGGGACTTAGAAGATCTTAGGAGTGATTGGGATCTTGGTGGATTGGGATCTAGGAGGTTCCTAATCAAGTTTATTGCAAGCAAGCTAGCTAGTATCTATCATATACGTAGGATTAGGATCACTTAATTTTACTTTTTCTCTAATCCTCACAAAGAAGATGGATGCCCATAATACTTCATGTTATCAGTGACATAAAGGGATAGGGTGTGAAGCTAAACACACTACCAAATCACTCACAAATAAAGAAAGGGCTTTTACTATTAAGTCCAGAACTATTGACTTAAGATCTAGAATTTGATGTTTTTGGGATAGAACTGATAGACAAGAAAGAAAATTTGTTTGAAAAAATGTCTATGATCAATCCCTTATAAATTGGGCATATTCAGAACAATTACTCACTACTTACAACAATCCTCCTTAATACCCTGCAATTTTGCCAAGTTACTCCAAGCATTTACTTAACTTCTTGAGTTAACAGAAAATCATATCAAGAAATACATAACTAAATCTACAGCTATGAACTTCTTATGTTATTTTATTCTCATCAATTCTAACAAGGGAACCTTAACAATAATTTTTGATAGAAAATAAATTATGTCAATTGTAGCATAAGAGGATATAGCAACATCCATACCTTTTTCCTTTATGTTTCTCTCCAACTATAAAAAGGGTACCATCCTTGTGCATATCAATTCCAATCCTAAGAACAATTGGTTCAATAGTCTTCATCTTGCTATCAACAATCTATTTTCCATCTTCCTTTGTTACCTCTTCTCTTTTGGGATCTCATCTCTTTCCTTTTATTTCTTTAGTCTTCATAGTAAGACCATCCCTGTCATCTTCATAAAAAAAAACTTGCTGATGAAAATCCTCATCTCTATATCTCTATGAATTTACATCAAATCTAGATTACTCTATGTTTAAATCATCACTATTGTCCAACAAATAAATAGCCATGTTGCATTTAACACTATCACTGGGATCTTCTTGGTTAACTTCATCAGAATTCTCATCATGAGATGAAGCAACAAATTGGGCAATTGCACAATATTCAGGTACATGAGGGGATTTTCATACCATACACAAAGGTGTATCTTTAGTAACATTCATAGTATGCCTATGTAAGGGATCTAGGGTATATTTATCATTAATATTCTTTGTAGGATGGGCAACAGGCTTACCATCTTTCCATTGGCTATTGTAGGGAAAATTTTGCAATCTATTCTTCCTATTAAATTTTTTATTGAACTGTGGCCTTTATCCAGTAGAAACTTTATCATTTTTTTTACTAGATGGCTTCAAATATTTAAGATCATTCAACACCTTATCCAACTTATCTTCTTCATGTTTTTTTTTATCACAGTTCTTTCACCTTCCTTCCTATTGTTTACCTTGCTTCCAAACAGTTTAGGATCATCCCTTTTTCCTCCCAGCTTGCCAAAAATTTTCATGTTGTTTTCTATGTTGACAACAATCCTGAAAGCATCTCTCAAAGTTCTCAGTTCTTTTTCTCTCAAAAGATATCCCATCTTTCCATCAAATGTATTAAAGTATGTGGTTAGACACATATTATCATCTAAACTCATAACTTGAAATATCTTGTGCATACCCTTTTGGAATCTTATATTAAACTCAAATGTAGACTCATTTTAATTCTTTCTGATGATATTTAATTCATTTAACATGAAGTGGTCATTTGTCCTATCACCATATTTCTTCTTGAAACACCTTTCAAGTGTATCCCATGAATCAATACTAAGGTCAGGGAGTCTTTTGAACTAATTTCTAGCATCTTCAACTAAGGACTGAACAAATAACTTCCTAACCACATCCTCATGTTGTACCTCATAATCATTCAAGATATGAATGAACAACCTGAGATGTTCCTCACAACTAATAGCATTATTTCTAGCAAACTTAGGGATTTTTTATCTGATTTCTTCTGGAATAATATTTGGGTAACCTAGTATCCCATCAAAACAAATTTCCATATACCCTTCTAATTGTATAGGTCTTATTTGAAAATTCGGTCCATTATTTTTACTAAAGCTAGGATTAGTTGCCATACCTACACCCATATGCACATTTGATGAGTGCTTAGTCTCAACATTTATATTGGCAGATGAAGAATTACTAAGAAAAATAGGTTCAAAAGGAAAAGTAATAGGAATCATTTCATATGGCATACATGTTGAATGTGTGGATGGTCCAATAGTATTTGTAGATGAATATTTTAAGAATTGCATCTTATTTCTAATTTACGCAATAGAGGCTTCAATTTCAACCTTCTCTAACTATTTTGTTAAATTATCTCATTCCTTTCTTCTTTTCTCCATCTCTTCATCAAGTTTTTACATAGGTGGTGGAATCTTTGATGTCTTTATAGGTTCATTTATGTTAATTCCAACTACCTTTTTCTTGCCCTTGTTGTTGTCAACAATAGTAGGCATAGTTATTTTATTCCTTCCTTCTCTTTAGATAGAGCTTGATAACCTTGCACTTGTGTAATTACATGACCCTCATTTTCTATTTCATGTTCCTTTAACAAACACTCTCTATCATTTTTTAAAGCATCAATATCACCAAAAAGATCTGGCTGCAAAAATCTAGGAGCAATAGAAAATATTATATTCCTTTCTTTCCACTCATTAATCTTTCTAAGAAAATATTCTCTTTCAACAATAGCACTTATGGTTTCTGCCTCTCTTTCTTTTTGCAAATTTTTATATATTGCATATTGTTCTACTAATTGTAACCTCAACATACTTAAATCATTTGGGTTAATCATAATATCATCAGAACTTGATGATACATTCATATATGTGGCATTTGCATCAGGGAAATGAACATGTCTTGGTTTCATATGTCTTCTATCAAAAATATTTAGATCTTGACCTACACCTGATATATGATTTCTATTTCTAGCCCATGCATCTCTTTCTACAAGAGGTACAACTTTATCTTGACATAACATCTGCGACGTATCATAGAAATTTTCTCTAGAATGAGAGCTATCAGACTTGGAACTTTTATATGAAGAATCATAGTCATCAAAAAGTGTATGCAATACATTTTCTCCTCTATGTTCTCTCACAAGGGCACTAGTAGACTCACCACCTTTTCTCTATCATTTGTTCCTCCCTGATTTTGTTAGTTCCTACAAATGAAATTTTGGGTTATTCTTGACAAAATCTCTTGTGTTTCTCCTTTTATCTAAGATTTAAAATTGTTAACACATTGGTTCTAACCCTTTTGAGCCCCCACCCATCTTATATGGGAAATGGGAATCTTCAATAGACAAACCTTGAGTATCTATAGAAATTTCAAAATATACCTGACAAACACAAACTCCAAAGGACTCTCGTACAAATTTCAATATTGGAGTTGTTAAAAATTTCACCCATTCAGAAGGAAATCTTGGAAAAGTCTCTTGTTGAGACCAATGTTCCACTTAATTTGGATATTGATAAATTTTAGAATATGGTTGGACACCTTATTGCACTGCATTGCCTATCTTTTTCCGAACAAGATGACATGTCTTTGAACCATCCCCAAAATCTCCCATTGCATATTGAATTTTTGATACATAAACATGTTTCAAAAGAGTCCTCATTGATGGAGGAGTTGGTCTAAATATTTGCAACTTGAATCTCCTCAAAGCTTTAGGATATTCTGAATAATCCATCAATCCTAAAAGAAAGATAACTATAAAATCTTATGATGATGAAGAAAGATCCTCCAAAGGGATAATAGTTCTTCCTATCCGAGTTGGTCCTATTCAAAAGGAAACATTTTTTCAAGTTCTCTATTTGAAATTGACCTATAATATATTATTGGCAAGAGAATGGATACATGAGATGAAAGAGTTACCCTCAATGTACCATCAATGCTTAAAGTTTCCATACATGGGTCAAGAAATCATGGTGAGTCAATATTTGAATCCATTTCAATATTGCAATACCATCAAGCCCCTAAATGACTCATTGGTTCCTAACAATACCAAATGCACCATATCAAGACAAATGAATAAAGGTCAAAGTTCAAAGGATATTTCCTTATAAAAAGGAAAAAGAAAGATAGAGGAAGAAGATACCTTTGTTAAATAAAATCAAAATCCCACTAACTTAGCTACATCAACTAAAGGAAAGGAGAAAGTTAGTGAGGAGAATGCTAAAGATAAAGATGAAGAGGTTAACTCAAAATCTTCTCAAATGCAAGCCAAAGAAATCCATTATCAAAATATGGACACGATGATGAAGAATTTTGAAAAATAATGTAAGATCAAGCAAAATGGTTTAGGGGAATATTCCTTATCAATCATGGATTTACCACTCTCCCATAGGTCTCATGGTAGACCTTATAACTCCAATCCTCCTCAAAAATATAATGACCATTTTGTAAAAGCTAACACATCTTCATCTATGGAAGAAGATGGAAATGAAATCCTAAAGTGGCTCTATAAAGAAGATGAATCAAATTATAATGAAAAAAGGATTCAAAACATTAGTATCCCCACACACCAATATGGAAAAGGTTTCAAAATCATGCAAAAGATGTGATAGAAAGAAAGAGGACCCTTTGGAAATAGAAATGAAGGATTGGTGGAACCTATAGAAATGTCTTGGAGAGATAGCAAAGAAAATTTGGGATAAGGATATCTCAAACCAGGATATACTCAAAAGAATCATCCCCAATTCTATGAACAAATCTTGCAATTAAATTCCCAAAGTTATGAAGACTCTAATGAATGAGAATGGTATTCTTTATCAAGTGAATCTTTTCAAGACAAAGAGGTGGATGTTATCCAGACTTATGCTCTTGTGTCTAATCCAGGTAAAATACAAGAGTCAAATGTAGGGTTAATTTCAAACTAAGCTTCAAGCTCTAACAAAGGGTTAGTTTCTACTCAAGAGTCTACTCCAAGTCAAGAAGAAAAAAGATCTCAATGGATAGGAGAAATGATGTTTTGGCTCTTGGTTTAGAAATATTTTAATAACCTTGGAAATGTAGAGATGTACCTATGGGTTATCTTACTTCCCACAATCAATACATTCATACAAGAAAAAGGACAAATTAAAAAAGCACAAGGGCTTTCTACACTTTGAACTCTGCAGAATTTAGGCGGGTATACTGGTGCAGGAGCACATATGTTCTTGGCTAAGGTGCTACTCATTTTTGTCTTGTACTGACCCTAGCTAGGTGAGGATAGTTAGAGGTCTTATGTAAGATCTTTTTTGTTTGTTTTGGAGGTCTAGACTTGGCTTGATCCAATCTAGTACCTTGGTCTAGGTCTAAGAGTTAGTTAGTACTCTTGAGATCCATTTTTGTTTGGCATTGGAATTTGTGCCAAAGGAGTCATTTATGATGAGAGAATGTGGAAATGAACCAAAAATATTTTTTATAAGGTTTATCCACCACTAGAGAAGTTTTTGAGGTCATTGGACCTAAGGAGAGCACGAAATCCAAAAGTTGTAAAAATGTTGTCATGACAACATTTACAACTTTGAAATGTTGCATGACAACATTTGTCTAGGTGAAGAAAAAGAGGTTTTTAGGGCATGGTTAGTGTTCTGACCACTTTTCCATGTTGGGTCAAGGTATTTAAGACCTTTTGAGCCCAAATCCTGAGGTTAGACTGTATTAGAAGTTTTTACAAGTTTTCAGAGAGATCACTATACCCTAGCTTTTGTAACACAGTCTTTTACGTAATCAATGCAATATATCAAGGATGATTGAATATTGAGTTTAGGAATTGTATTATTGTATCTAGATTAGTTATTTTTCATTTTTATAGCTTAGGAGTTCTTTCCCTACATTTATTTTAAGTTTTAGTTATTATTTTGTGAAGTAGCCAGACATTGGCCTACCCAGGACTTAGGTGTGTTTCCATGGCTCCCACATAAAACCCCATTGTGCATTCATCATGGGGCTTTGGGACATGTTAGGGGATCCTATGTAGAGTTTACATACTAATGGATAAGGCCTGGAATTTGCATTGGCCATGAATGTAAGAAAGCCCTAGGTGAGTACAGTCAGCCTAGTTAAGGAGCTTGCACTTGTTATTGCATGTGTTGATGCAAGGGTTTGATGGTAGAACTAAGTTGAATGAATGGAGAGAGTATTTGGACTCATACAATGACCCTCCAAGGAGATGTGGGTCTGAACAATCCAACCAATGAGACTTTAAAGATAAGAAAGCCTGACTGGTTAAGGAAGCCCAAATTAGCCCTAGTATCCCTTAAATATATGAAGGGCACATACAAATCACTTGAGGAGGAGAGACACACAAAATCCTTAAAAAATCTGAAAAGGTTATTGGAATCCAAAAAAAATTTGGTGGGTTGTTTAGAGGCATTTTTATCAAATAGCCAAAAACCAGTCAAGAAGACCTAGTTGATGGCTATTAGACCTAATAGGCCTTTTGAGACAAAAAGAGGAGATTGGTAATCTAGAGCTTGATACCTTAGAAAAAAGGGATCAAGACTAAGCCAAGAAGGTTAAATGGAACATAGGAATCCCTTCAAGACACCATGCTCATTTACTATAGTCAAAAGAATCCATTAGGGGAGAACTAATGGAGAAGAGAAGATGAACACAATTGATGGTAGGTACCCTAGTGAAGCACTAGAAGAATTTCACCTTGCGTGGAAACATTGAGAAGTCCCAAATCAAGTAGGATGGGACTTAGAAGATCCTAGGAGTGATTTTGATCTTTGTGGATTGGGAGCTAGGAGGTTCCTAATCAAGTT
Organism: Chamaecyparis obtusa; assembly: GCA_027943335.1. Classification (NCBI taxonomy): domain Eukaryota; kingdom Viridiplantae; phylum Streptophyta; class Pinopsida; order Cupressales; family Cupressaceae; genus Chamaecyparis; species Chamaecyparis obtusa. The sequence goes on along the minus strand of BSBK01002579.1, from coordinate 111,888 downwards.
TAGTGCAAACAAGCTAGCTAGTATCTATCAAATTGGTATTAGACCACACAAGATTTGACTTATGGGTGAATGTTACAACCAAAATAATCAATTAGGGATTATACAATAGTAACTAATGAAGAGTTATATAGGAAAGTGGAGGATTAGGAAGAAGAGAACTGGATACTTAGAGAGAGACTAACTCAGTTGGAATAAAAATTAGATCAAGTGGATGAAAAGGTTGAAGAAGTCAAGGACAAGTTAGAAGGAAATAGTAAAGAAATACCCCTAGAGGATGAGGTCCTTGAACTAGACCCTATCATTACAGAGAAACCATTCCTTAAAAAACTAAAGGCCCTAAGTGGGAAATCTTTGGAGGGGGTACCCATATTCAGCAGAAAGATGGAACTAGAGGTGGTAATGGACTTTATTGAGGGACTTGAAAAACATTTTTAATGTGATGGGATAACTCAGGCCCAAAAAGTAAGGGTAGAAAAAGAAAGGCTTAGGGGATCTTCCCTCACTTGGTGGAAGTTCATCCAAGATGAGAGGGAGAAAGAAGGGAAGAATCCTATAGCTACATGGAAGGCTATGGTGGCTAAGATCAAAGAAGAATATGTCCTTGAGGACTATGGGATTCAATTTCACAAGAAAAGACATATCCTTAGACAAAAAGAACTAGATGTCAACTTGTATACTGAAGAATTCCAAAGGTTGTGTATGAGATCTAGATTGGTTGAAGATGAGAGTGTGAAGGTAACTAGATACCTGAATGGCCTAAGGTAGAATATACAAGATGAGATCAGCCTCTTCAATCCTACCAAGTCCAAAGATGTCACTGATTAGCCATCAAGGTAGAAGAAAAATTGAGAAAGAAAAAATACCCTAGCAGTAAAAAAGGAAGAGGAAGAGATGGCAAGGGTCATAGAGGAGAATTTGGAGGTAGGAGTGTGCAACCAAAGACCAAATGGGAGACCAAGTTGATAGAGAAACATGAAGGTGAATCAAGAAGAGGAGGCTACAACAGAGGTAGAGGTTCTAACAATAGTGGAAGAGGAATAAACAATGGTCAAGGAAGAGGGTCATATTTTTCCAATATGAAATTCTACCATTGCAACTAGTTAGGACATCTATCCTATAGGTGTCCTGAGAAAGGTTCTACATCACAAGGTAATGAAAGAAGAGTCATCTATGTTCAATAATAAGAATATTCTAGCAAGCATGAAAAAGTACCTTTAGAGTCAGAAGATGGGGACTAGAATTTGATGATCAGAAGAACACTTATCAAGGAACCTATCCAAGAATAACCTAGCCAAAGAAGAGCATTGGTTACCATAAAGTGTAAAATCTTGGGAAAAGTGTGTAAGTTCATCATTGATTTAGGGTCTACTAATAACATTGTGTCAGAGGAGGCAATGAGTAAGCTCAAACTCCAAAGGTCCAAAGAATTCCTCACAATAATCCTTACAAATTCACTTGGTTAAACAAGGGGTGACATGTCCTAGTTAATGAGCAAGCATGGGTGGACTTATCAATTGGGAGGTACAAAGATAAAGTGTTGTGTGATGTCTTTCCAATGAATGTATGCCACCTCCTATTGGGAAGGCCATGTAAATTTGATAGACAAGCAATGCATGAAGGAGCCAAGAATGCCTATACATTCAAGAAGGATGGAGTGACTTTCAAGATACAATATTTTCTAGAGGAAGGGAAAGCATGGTCAATAGGACCAAAAGTTCTTTTAGTGGGTGAGAAAGAGTTCTTGAAGACTCTTGAAGAAGGTGAGGGAGTGGGGTATGAAATAGTCTTAAATCCCAAGGAGGAGAAGGCAAAAAAGAAGACAAAGATGTCTAGAGAGGCTCAAGAAATTTTAGGAATGTTCCAAGACATTGTGAGTAAAGGACAACCAGCTACCCTACCCCATGAAAGAGCTATTAGCCACCAAATAGATTTCATTTCAGGAGCTAACCTTTCAAACAAAGCTTCCTATAAGATGACACCTCAAAAAAATGAGGAAATTTCTAGACAAATCAAAGAGCTCATAGACCAAGGCCTAATTAGTAAAAGTATTATCCCATGCATTGTTTCTACTATCTTAGCTCCTAAAAAGGGGGGTACTTGGAGATTATGTACTAATTCTAGGGCCATAAATGGAATCACCATTAGGTATAAGTTCCCTATTCCAAGGATAGAGGACTTGATGGATTGTTTAGGGGAAACCAAATACTTCACCAAGATTGACCTAATGAGAAGGTACCACCAAATTAGAATCAAAAGGGGGAATGAATGGAAAATTGCCTTTAAAACAAATGAAGGATCGTATGAATAGCTTGTCATGCCATTTGGATTGTCTAATGCCCCTAGCACCTTTATGAGACTCATGAATGAAGTGTTAAAGGAATTCATTGGAACTTTTGTGGTATTGTTCTTAGATGATATCCTAATCTATAGTCAAACCAAAGAAGAATATCTTGGCCATTTGCAAGTTGTATTTCAAAGATTGCATCAAGAAAGGCTGATGATAAACTTGGACAAATGTGAATTTTTGAAACATGAGTTAGTGTGTCTTGGATTTGTTTTGTCACAAGGAAATCTCAAAATGGACCCAAGAAAGGTGGAGGCAATCATCAATTGGCCTACTCCTAAGACTGCCACAAAGGTGAGAAGTTTTCATGGACTAGCTCAATACTATAGGAAGTTCATTTAGAAACTTAGTGCTATATGTGCACCAATGATAGAGACTGTCAAAGGTGGTATGAAGACTAAGTTCTAGTGGAATGATCAAGCACAACAATGGTTTGAAGTGTTGAAGAAAATCATATCCACACAACCCATTCTATTTCTTCCTAGTTTTGAAAAAAAATTTACTATTGAGTGTGATACTAGCAATATTGCCATTGGGGTTGTCTTGAGCCAGGAGGGTAGACCAGTTGCTTTCCACAATGAGAATCTCAATGAGGCAAAGAGAAAGTATTCATCCTATGAACTAGAGTTGTATTCTCTAGTCAGAGCCTTAAGGAAGTGGAGGCACTACCTCCTTCCTATGGAATTTGTGGTATATACAAATAAGTAGGCCCTTATTTTTCTCAATTCTCAAGACAAACTCAATCACAACCATATGAAATTGGTGGAGTATATCCAAGTATATACATTTACCATCAAACCAAGAAAGGGAAAAAAATAAGAATGTGGATGCATTGAGCAGGAGACTCATGGAAGTACAAGAAGTTCAGTTGAAGAGCATAGGGATTGATAGTTTCAATGATTTGTATTCGGATGATGAAGACTTTACAAAGGCCTAAAAGGTATGTAAACAACAGAAAAACCACTTCCATGGAGAGTTCTATGATTATACCTTGCAAAATGACTTTTTGTTTAGAGGAGGTCAGCTTTGTGTGCCAAAAGGATCAATGAGAGAGAACTTGATTCAAGAGAGGCATAATAGAGCCCTCAGTGGACACTTTGGGGTTAACAAGACTAAAGAATTTGTGTAGAGATATTAATTTTGGCCCAAAATGAGTCAAGATAATAAAAAATATGTGGAGTGTTGTATTTTTTGTCAAAGAGCCAAGGGAACATCCTTAAATGCATGCCTTTATCAACCTCTTCCCATTCCTAGCAGACCATCAGAATGCCTAAGCATGGACTTTGCGGCAAGATTACCTAAAACAAAGAAATTTTATGATAGTATCTATGTTGTACTAGATAGATTTAGAAAAATGGCACATTTTGTACCTTGCAAGACTACCCATGATGCCACATAGATAGCTAATTTTTTCTTCAAGGAGGTTGTGAGGATCCATGGTCTACCCCTCAACATAGTATTAGATAGGGAATCCAAGTACATCAGTCAGTTTTGGAAGACACTCTGGCGCAAGCTTGGTACCAAGCTCTCTTTTGGATCTACATACCATCCCAAAACTAATGGTCAGACCAAGGTGATCAACATGATCCTTGGTAACCTTTTAAGGTTCCTTACTAAGGAGTATGGTCAAACTTGGGACCAAATCCTAGCCCAAGCTAAGTATACTTACAATGACATAATAAACCAGACCACGGGGAAGATCCCATTTCAGGTTGTCAATGGTGTACAGCCAAGAGGTGTACTTGAACTTAGAGAGTTGGGAGAAGAAAGCTCAAGGAGTGGATATGTAGAGTATTTTTCCCTTTTGATGAAGGAAATCCATGACTCAGTTAGTAAGTCTCTCACAAAGAACACTATAAAGATCAAGAACAAGGTTGACAAAAAGAAGAAGGATCTCCAATTCTAAGTAGGGGACCTTGTAATGGTAAATTTGAACAAGAATATATTATAGAAGGGAGTGCCCAACAAGCTACAAATGAAAAGGTTTGGAACTTGTGCTATATTATCCAAGTATGGCCACAATGCCTACAAGGTGGAGCTCCTAAAAGATATAGGCATATCCCATATCTTCAATGTTGCAGATATAGTACTCTATAAAGTACCAGTCCCCAATATAGTTCACAACCTCACAAAGGTCACTAATGAGGTAGAAGCACTTCAATTACCTCCCACAACAAAACCAAAGGCAGAGAAGATCCTAAACTCAAGGGTTAGTAAGAAGACCATACATAAGATCTATTGGGAACACTTGGTCAAATGGCAAGGTAAGGATGATGTAGAGGCAACATGGGTATAGGAGATTGAATTTCAAAAGTTAGGACTTGACCCTAGCTTAATCACTTTAGTGGTGACTTAATTTCTTTTTGTTTAGGAGAATGGTGCAGGAGCACCTAGGGTCTTGGCTAAGCTCCTACTCATTTTTGTCTTCTACTGACCCTAGCCAGGTCAGGATAGTCAAAGGTCTTAGGTAATATCTTTTTTGTGTGTTTAGGAGGTCTAGACTTGCCTTGATCCAATCTAGTACCTTGGTCTAGGTCTAAGAGTTAGTTAGTACTCTTGAGATCCATTTTGGTTTGGAATTGGGATTTGTGCTAGTGGACTCATTTATGATGATAAAATGTTGAAATGAACCAAAAATAGTGTTTATAAGGTTTATCCACCACTTGAGAAGGTTTTGAGGTCATTGGACCTAAGGAGAGAAAGAAATCCAAAAGTTGTAAAAATGTTGACATGACAACATTTACAAATTTGAAATGTTGCATGACAACATTTGTCTAGGCGAAGAAAAAGAGGTTTTTAGGGCATGGTCAGTATTGTGACCAGTTGTCCACATTGGGTCAAGGTATTTAAGACCTTTTGAGCCCAAATACTAAGGTTAGATAGTATTAGAAGTTTTTACAAGTTTTCAGAGAGATCAGTGTACCCTTGCTTTTGTAACATGGTGTTTTATGTAATCAATACAATGTATGAACGATGATTGAATCTTAAGTTTATGCATTTTATTATTGTATCTATATTAGTTATTGTTAATTTCCATAGCTTAGGAGTTCTTTCCCTACATTTATTTTAAGTTTTACTTAGTGTTTTGGGAAGTAGCTAGTCACTAGCCTACATAGGAATGAGGTGTGTTTCCATGGTTCCCACATGATACCCCAACATCCATTTATCATATGAATTTAATAAATGTTAGGGGAGCCTATGTATAGTTTAAAAACTAATTCATAAGGCCTAGAAGTTTCATTGGCCATGAATTTAAGAAAGCCCTAGGTGAGCACAGTCAACCCGATTAAGGAGCTTGCACTTGTTATTGCATGTGTTGATGCAGGGGTTTGATGGTAGAACTAAGTTTAATGCATGGAGAGATTCTTTGGACTCATACAAAGACCCTCCAGGGAGATTGGGGTCTAAACAATCCAACCAAGGAGACTTTAAAGACAAGGAAGCCTAATTGGTTCAGGAAGCCCAAATTAGCCCTAGTATCCCTTAAATATAGGAAGGGCGGGTATGGACCACTTGAGGAGGAGAGACCCACAAAATCCTTAATAAATCTGAAAAGGGTATTTTAATACACAATTTTTTTAGTGGGTTTTTTAGAGGCATTTTTTCTCAAATAGCCAAAAACTAGTCGGGAAGACCTAGTTGAGGGCCATTAGGTCTAATAGGCCTTTTGAGACAAAAAGAGGAGATCGGTAATCTAGAGCTTGATACCTTAAAATAAAGGGATAAAAACTAAGCTAAGAAGGTTAAATGGAACATGAGTCCTTGCAAGACACCATGTTCATTTACCATAGTCAAAAGAAGTCATTAGGGGAGAACTAATGGAAAAGAGAAGACGAGCACAATTGATGGTAGGTACTTTAGTGAAGCACTAGAAGAATGTCACCTTGCATGGAGAAATTGAGAAGTCCCAAACCAAGTAGGAGGGTACTTACGAGATCTTAGGAGTGATTGGGATCTTGGTGGATTGGGAGCTAGGAGGTTCCTAATCAAGTTTAGTGCAATCAAGCTATCTAGTATCTATCATATATGTAGGATTAGGATCACTTAATTTTACTTTTCCACTAATCCTCACAAAGAATATGGATGCCCATAATACATCATGTTATCAGTGACATAAAGGGATAGGGTTTGAAGCTAAACACACTACCAAATCATTCACAAATAAAGAAAAGGCTTTAACTATTAAGTCCAGAACTATTGACTTAAGATCTAGAATTTGATGTTTTTGGGATAGAACTAATAGACAAGAAATAAAATTTGTTTGAAAAAATGTCTATGATCAGTCCCTTATCCATTGGGCATATTCAAAAAAATTCCTCACTCTATTTTGATTCATATCATTTACCTTGCAAATGAAAATCAGATTATACTAAGAATCTCACTACTTACAACAATCCTCCTTAATACCTTGCAATTCTGCCAAGTTACACCAAGCATTTACGTAACTTCTTGAATTAATAGAAAAGCATATGAAGACATACATAACTAAATTTGCAGCTATGAACTTGAGCTTTTCATATCAAGACATACATAACTAAATACCAACGAGGAATTAGGAAAAATGATTTATTACAGAAGTGGCAGGGAAGAGAAACCCTAAAAACAATCAAAAAATATCAGAAACAAATCTAATATTCTTTACATTTGAAAACCCTAGTAGCAAGGCTACAAATTAGGGTATAATCCTCTAAATCCCTGTGGCAAGAATATCTTCATAAATATCTCATGTACCATCATGTAATAGGGATTTGAATCATTGACAAGTTGTATCAAAACATAATTTCTCCATTCACAAGAAACAACCCTGTTGTAAAGTATCATATTGATGGCAGCAATGAAAAATCTGATCAAATCTAGCCCATCAAATCTGGCCCAATCACCATAAAATCCATTTGATTATTAACTGCAACTCCATCATTTATGAGTTGAGAACAATTAGATCAGATTTGATTTTTCCTTTTGGCTCACTGACTTCTTTATCATAGAGAAACCCTCACTCAAAAACTTTAAAATTTGACCAACAATGGATAATCGATTAGTCATTGATCTCCTCCTTTCTTGGCACATCGAATGGCTCAAGATAATCAAACAAAACCTTTGTTTGATTCAAAACTTATTTGCCACATCATATTTCCAGCAACCAAATAGAAATGAACAAATCAATGTTATTTGACACCGAGGACCCACCCTTTCAAGATCTTGATCAAATGGCTGGCGTGATCCCTTGATCACTAACTTTCAATCAACTTTCCATCCAGGCCATACAACCATCACACGGTCACTTTAGACCTGACTCCTCTTTAATATCTCTGGGTCTGAGACATCAGACGGTTGTTGCAATCCTGCATTGAATAACACTCGATCATTTTCCCATAAAGGCTTTACTCTCACTATCAGATCAAAGGATGACATGTCAAAAATTTACCTTTCCTCAACCTAGGGACCATGATGTCAGCAAGGACATGTGTTGAATGGTCATGATCCCACGATGTGTATTCATCTTGCAACTTTTTATAATGGTAATGTGACCACCGCTGGATCAACTTGATCTTGTCATCCCTTATTCTTCGCCTGAGCTTTCACCTTGCTCCCACCATCGCCATAAGATATCCTGATAACTAAGTCAAGGATCAAAATGCATAAAAAAGTTGTTTGTTTATTTTCCTATTCTTTTCGATAAAATCATTAGCAAGATATATCCTGATGAATCTATCACAGATCGGGGCATTTCAAATTTTTATTCACCGAAGGTTCTTCATACCCAGTAGAAATATTGGTGGAATATATATCAATACGTAGGAAATAATGTATTTGTTGGGACCTAGGCTTAGGAAAATTAATCTGGGCCCTCTAGGTAATGATATTTAAAAGGAAAATGGCCCCGCTCGACAATATATGACGTGTAGAAAAGGTGACTTAAGTCACACCAAAAGGTAACGAGAAAATATTAAAATCTGTAGGGTTTAAGGATCAAACAAGACTTTTTTGAAACCCTCTTTACATAGATAAACCCTATTCTCTCACACCTGAAGAAGGAATAGGCCATTTTCAAAGACTTACTACATTAACTGGAAAACTGGCCATTAGTGGCTCTATCTGGGGATGTATGCCTCTCATGGGCATAACAATAAATTAGGATTTATGGGAGACTAAAAGACCACAAATATGACCAAAAGCTACAGGAAAGCCCAAAAAATGGTAGACCTAAAGCAGGAAAATAGGAAGGGAAACACAAAATAGAAAGGGAAAATACTTACAGACTAACTAACGCTCATGGAAAAGATAGTACTTCAGGAGAAATACATTTTCAAAAATTGTCCATGAACAAGCAATTCTAGAATGTTACTAGAACTTTCTCTCTAATAAAATTTGAATTCTCTCCCCACCTATCATGAATTTTGTAGGGGGTCAACTAGATTGGATCATATTTTCCATGTTTTCCTTTATCCTCCAATTTGGCATTCCACAAAAGAACCAGATCTTCTTTCTCAAATGTTCTTACTGTGGTTCTCTTGTCATACAAGTCCTTAGCTTGTATCTACAACTTAGCATTCTTTAATGCATATTCTCTTCTAGTTTCATCTAACTCCAAGATGTCATTCATCCTTATTTGTATCTCATCTATTAGATCTTCATCATATAACAAAAAAAAATTTACATTTCAATTAGGTTGTTCTAAGGCAATCTAGCATGAATCCCATATACCAAATCAAATGAAGTGTGTCCAATTGATTTCTTCATAGTCACCATGTCAACCCAAACTGCCAAAGGTAACTTATCATCCCATTCTATTTTATTTGTATCAAGGACCCTCTTGATTATCTTCAATAAGTTTTTATTTCTTGATTCATCCTGTCGATTACCCTAAGGATGGCAAGGGGGTGAAGTTGACCTAGTTATAGCATACTTTTTACAAAAATCAATATACTCATTACATCTGAAGCACATTGCATTATCAGTCACAATTCTTTCTGGACATCCAGATCTGACAATAATATTGTTCAAAATAAAATCCATCACGACCCTACTAGTGGATTTTCTATTAGGGACAGCCTCTACCCACTTGGTAAAATAGTCAGTGGCCGCCAAAATCTAGGAATGACCACCACTAGAATTTTTTGCAATTTCTCCAATAAAATCAATACCCCACTACTGAAAAGGAGCTTGAACTTCAATAGGTTTCAAAGGTAAATTACCTAAAAAATTTAGCTTACTAGAGAATCTTTGAAAAGCATCACATTTCTTCACAAGTTCAACAACATCCTTAAACAATGAAGACCACCAAAAACCTACTCTTGCAATTTTATGAGATGTTATTTTAGCCATGTAATGGCCTCCACAATTTCCACTAGGCATATCCTTTAGGATTCTATAATCTTGATCCTTATCAACACACTTCAACAAAACACCATCAGTTGTTCTCCACCATATTTTACCCAAAATTATCACATACTTGATGGCATGAAGCTTTAGAGTTCTTTTAGAATTCTCAGTCAAGCCAGGAGGACATTGTATTTTCTATAAATAATAAATGATTTCAATATACCAATCACAAGGATCCATATCACATATACCTAAACTTTGTTCTTCCTCAACTTGATTTATTTAATTGGCATATAAACTAGCTTGGGTCATTAATTTTGTAAGACCTTGACCCCTAACCAACTTGGTAATTTGAACATCAATATTGAATTCTTGGAATCCATCTACATCTCCTTTCTAAGACCTCTTGTTGGGTGATAATATCTTTTATAGAAGCACTAGGCACATAAGCAATGTTTGTTGCTCTCATTAGGTAACATATAAAAGTCTTTGATTTCTTTCACCAAGGCATAAGCATGTTTTTCATTTATATCATATTTTAATTCAGCATTCTGGAGAGAATTGCTAAAGAAAGCAATCGGATGCTCAAATCCTTCTAATTTTTTTGTAATAGGACTGCAGCCAGTGTACGATACAATGAATAAGAAAAGATATTCATAGTCTTGTTTTAATCTGGAGACTTAATCACATGGGCATAGTGTTTGGAAATCTAATGATGGCTCCCCAATCCAATTTATTTCAGTCCCCTTCTTTATCATCTTTGTAATAGGCCTATTGGTTTATCCAAAATTAATGATAAACCTTCTTAGGAAATTAACTTATCCAAAGAATGATTGAATACCTTTTACATTTTTGGGCTACTTGGATTTTTCAATGGAAGCCACCCTCTCAAGATGAATCCTAAATCCTTGTTTGGAAACCAAGTGACCTAACAACTTACCTTTTGTCACTCCAAAGAAGAACTTTCTTGGATTCAAAGAGACACCATACTCAAAATCCCCTACAAATATTTTCTCAAAATGCAAGCAATGATCCTTTTCCTCCGTGGAATAGGTTGTCAAGTCATCCTAGTAAACAACCAGAAATTTATTAATGAAATCTACAAAAGAAACATCCACAGCCCTCTAAAACTTTGCTCTTGCATTGGTGAGACCAAATGGAGTTCTTACATATACATATGTTCCCCAAGGTGTATTAAATGTAGTCTTAAATTTCTCTAATTGTTGCACTATCACATGATTATATCCTTAAAATCCATATATCTTGGACATCAGGTCAAAACAAGTTACTCTTTGTAACATAGCCTCCAAATTGCGTAGACAATAATTATCTTTGAGGGAAGACAAATTAAGTTTTTTGAAATCAACACATAATTTGATGTCACCATTCTTCTTTCTAACAGGGATGAAATTTGAAACCCATGATGAATGCCTAATAGGTTCAAGAATACCGGCATCTCTAAGTTTCATCAATTCCTCCTACTTTTGGGAGTAAGGTTAGGGTTAATAGGCCTTTTCTTCTTCCTAAATGGTTTTGAATCATACTTGAGAGGAATAACATGCTAAAATAGGTCCTCTCTATAGGCCTTTAAATCATCATAGGACCATGAAAAAACATGTTTAAATTTTCTTAGCAACTTAATCAAATCCCCTCTTACATGAGATGACATCATCTTGCCAATAAAAAGCTTTTGAGGGGCTTCACTAGTTCCTAAATTTATTTCATCAGTATTCTTGTCCTTTATTTCTATTTTATCTCCATACTGGTTGTCATAAATGTTTTCCAATACAACCAGACCTCTTGGGTCTTTATTTGTCTTAAGTTCAATTACTTCATTTCCAAGAATAGATCCTTTCCATTAATATTTTAAACAAAGGAACCACAATCAAATTCTTGTTCATGAAAGCTGTCTTCACAATTGATAAATTTGAGAATATCCACATCATCTTTAAAAATTTGCCAATTTTCAACATCACAAGGCACTAATGGCCTTGTTAGCATTCAATCTTGGATATTCCAGCAAATGTTATGTCATTTGGCTTTATTGCAATATTTTCCAACAAATCTGCCATTTTATTGTTAATCCTATCCATCCATGTGATACCAAATGCATCAAAGTCTTCAATGAGATCCCAAACAACATTTCTATATTGTTTTAATCTTTTATTTTTGGATGCATAAGAAGACCTTACCTAGGATACAATCAACTCTAAATCACCAATAACATGCAAGAATTTAATTCCATGTTTTTTTGCCAACTTCAAACTGAGCAACAAAGCCTCATACTCTGTAATATTATTGGTATAGGTAAAGTTTAATGTGAAGTAAAACTTGTAGGTAGTCCCCTCTGGTGATATTAACAACACACCTATCCCCAAACCTTCTTTTGAACTAGAATCATCAAAATACATAGTCCATAAGTCATCTTTATTAGAAAACATTTTTATTTCTACATCTATAGGGGCAGTTCCAATTTACTTTTCCATGACAACAACCTCATCCCTAAAGGCATTGATATATGTATCAATAAACCAATTAGTGTCACCATCAACATTATTTTCTATCATGTGTGGAACCCTAAGCTCCCTTTCCACCCTTACAAATTTTTCATCAATGTGGAAAGTAGAAAAAGATAATTCACACTATAAAATCCCACCCATAGTTGTACTCCATTTTCTAGATAGTAACATTCCATAATGGTGTGGGATATCAACTACCAACACACTCATAATTAGATTCTTTTCAGGGTATGCTAATAATTTATAAGGCAAATCCTTAATAGTTCCAATAATAGGAACCTCTCTTGAATCCAAGGCACAACATCTACCATGTTTTGTATCAACTTTAAGTCCTAATGACTCCATGACCTTAAAAGGCATTACAGTATTTGATGCTCCTGAGTCTATCATAAATTTTTTTACAATTTTGGCATTTACTATGACACTGAGGAAAAATGGATCAATGCTATCCAGATAAGCAGTAGCAGAGCTATCCACATAAATTTGTAGAATTTCTGAAGTTATTCCTTCTACTTCCTTTATCACTTTTTATTTTTCCAAAGTCATAATAGGAGTCTTATCTTTGAGGGTTTCAAAAATATTTACACCCTCTATCCATGCTAAGGCCTTGTTCTTATGTTATTCTATTCTCATCAATTCTAACAAGGGCACCTTAACAATAATTTTTGATAGAAAATCAATTGTGTCAATTGGAGCATAAGAGGATATAGAAACATCCATACCTTTTTACTTTGTATTTATCTCCAACTGTAAAAAGGGCATCATCCTTGTGCATATCAATTCCAACCCTAGGAATGGTTGGTTCAATAGTCTTCATCTTGCTATCAATAATATGTGTTCCATCTTCCTTTTTTTTACCTCTTATCTTTTTGAATCCCATCTCTGTCCTTTTATTTCTTTAGTCTTCATAGTAAGAGTATCCTTGGGCTTTCCCTCAATCAAGGTATTACTATTTGTCTTCTTAATGAACATGCTAGAATGCTTCCTAGAATCTTCGTTTACCATTTTGTTTCTCAAATGGTAATTGCTCCTAGATTGAGAAATCATTCTTGTTGTGACCCTCTCAATTTCTTTTTGTGAAGGTTTTCTTAACTCCACTAGTCCTGAATCAGACACCATATTGCATGTTGAATCATCCCTATCATCTTCATCAGAAAAAATATGCTGATGGAAATCATCATCTCTATATCTCTGTGAATTCACATCAAGTCTAGATTCCTCTTGGTCTGACTCATCACTATTGTCCAAAAAATAAATAGCTATGTTGGATCCAACACTATCATTGGGATCTTCTTGGTTAACTTCATCAGAATTCTCATCCTAAGATGAAGCAAAAGATTGGGAAATTGCACAATATTCATGTACATGACGGGATTGACATACCATACACAAAGGTGTATCTTCAGTAACATTCATAGTATGCCAATGTAATGGATCTGGGGTAGATTTATCATTAATATTCTTTATAGGAGGGGGAAAAGGCTTACCATCTTTCCACTGGGTATTGTAGGGAAAATTTTACAATCTATTCTTCGTGTTAATATTGTTATTGAACTGTGGCCTTTATCCAGTAGAAACTTTATCATTTTTATTACCAAATGGCTTCAACTATTTAAAATCATTCAACACCTTATTCAACTTATCTTCTTTAGGTTTTTTGTTCATCACATTTCTTTCACCTTCCTTCCTATTATTTACCTTGCTTCCAAATAGTTTAGGATCATCCCTTTTTCCTCCCATCTTGCCAAAAATTTTCATGTTGTTTTCTATGTTGACAACAATCTTGAAAGAATCTCTCAAAGTTCTCAGTTCTTTGTCTCTCAAAAGATATCCCATCTTTCCATCAAAGGTATTAAAGTATGTGGTTAGACACATATTATCATCTAACCTCATAACTTGAAATAGCTTGTGCATACCCTTTTGGAATCTTATATTAAACTCACATGTAGACTCATTTTGATTCTTTTTGATGATATTGAATTCATTTAACATTAAGCTATAATTTTTCCTATCACCATATTTATTCCTGAAACACCTTTCAAGTGTATCCCATGAATCAATACTAAAGTTAGGGAGTCTTTTGAACCAATTTCTGGCATCTTCAACTAAGGACTGAACAAACAACTTCATAACCACATCCTCATATTCTACCTCCTAATCATTCAGGATATGAATGAACAAACTGAGATGTTCCTCACAACTGATAGCATTATTTCCAGCAAACTTAGGGATTTTTTCTCTAATTTCTTTTGGAATAATATTTGGGTAACCTAGTATCCCATCAAAACAAATTTTCCTATACCCTTCTAATTGTATAGATCTTCTTTGAAAATTCAGTCCATTATTTTTACTAAAGCTATGATTAGCTGTGATACCTCCACCCATATGCAAATTAGACGGTTGCTTAGGCTCAGTATTTATATTGGTAGATAACGAATTATTATGAAAAATAGGTTCAAAAGGAAAAGTAATAGTAATAATTCTAGATGGCATACATGTTGCATTTGTGGATGGTCCATTAGTATTTGTAGATGAATATTTTAAGAATTGCATCTTATTTCTAATTTCTACAATAAAGGCTTCAATTTCAACCTTCTCTAACTCTTTTGTTAAATCATCTCATTCCTTTCTTGTTTTCTCCATCTCTTCATCAAGTTTTGACATAGGTGGTGGAATCTTTGATTTCTTTATAGGTTCATTTATTTTAATTCCAACCACCTTTTTCTTTCCCTTGTTGTTGTCAGCAATAGTAGGCATAGTTCTTTTATTCCCTTCCTTCTCTTTAGGTAGAGCTTGATAACCTTGCACTTGTGTAATCACATGACCCTTATTTTCCATTTCATGTTCCTTTAACAAATGCTCTCTATCATTTTTTAAAGCATCAAGATCACCAAAAAGATCCGGTTGCAAATATCTAGGAGCAATAGAAAATATTCTTTTCCTTTCTTTCAACTCATTAATCTTTCTAAGAAAAGATTCTCTTTCAACAATAGCACTTATGGTTTCTGCCTCTCTTTCTTTTTGCAAATGTTTATATATAGCATCTTGTTCTGCTAACTATAACCTCAACATACTTAAATCATTTGGGTTAATCATAATATCATCAGAACTCGATGATACATTCATATCTGTGGCATTTACATTCACTAAATGGACATTTCTTGGTTCCATATGTCTTCTATCAGAAATATTTAGATCTTGACCTATACCTGATATGTGATTTCTATTTCTAGCCCATGCATCTCTTTCTACAAGAGGTACAACCTTATCTTGATATAACATCTCCGAGGTATCATAGAAATTTTCTCTAGAATGAGAACTATCAGACTTGGAACTTTTATATGAAGAATCATAGTGATCAACAAGTGTATGCAATACAATTTCTCCTCTATGTTCTTTCACAGGTGCACTAGTAGACTCGTCGCCTTTTCTCTGTCATTTGTTCCTCCCTAATTTAGGTAGTTCCTCCAAATTAAATTATGGGTTATTCTTGACAAAATATCTTGGGTTTCTCCTTTTATCCAAGATTTAAAATTGGTAACACATTGGTTCTAACCCTTTTGAATCACCACCCACATTATATGGGAAATGGGAACCTTCAATAGACAAATCTTGAGTATCTATAGAAAGTTCAAAATATACCAGACAAACACGAACTCCAAAACACATAAAAATGGGAAAACCAACAAGAACAGTCTTTGACCAACCCAACAAGCACTTTCCAGATAAGTACTGCAATATTTATAGTGTACTCCCTAGCAGAGTCGTCATTTTGTTGGCTCTTGGTTTAGCAAGGTTTCAATAAACTTGGAAATGCAAATATGTACTTACTTCCCATAATCAATACATTCATACAAGAACAAGGACCAATTAAGAAATCACAAGGGATTTCTACACTTTGAACTCTATAGAATTTGGGCGGGTATACTTAGGATTAGGATCACTTAATTTCACTTTTCCACTAATCCTCACAAAGAAGATGGTTGCCCATAATACTTCTTGTTATCTATGACATAAAAGGATAGGGTGTGAAGCTAGACATGCTACCAAATCAATCACAAATAAAGAAGGGGCTTTTTCTATTAAGTCCACAACTATTGACTTAATATCTAGAATTTAATGTTTTTGGGGTAGAACTGAGAGAAAAGAAAGAACATTTTTTTGAAAAAAAAATTGTGATCAGTACCTTATCCATTGGGCATATTCAAAACAAGTCCTCACTATATTTTGACTCATATCATTCACCTTGCAAATGAAAATCTGATTATATTAAGAATTTCACAACTTACAACAATCCTCCTTAATACCTTGCAATTCTGCCAAGTTACACCAAGCATTTACTTAACTTCCCGAGTTAACAACAAAGCATATCAAGACATATAGAACTAAATCTGTAGCTATGGACTTGAGCTTGTCAATTCACAAGACAATAGGAAATTGCAAACCATTAAAGTAAAGATAAGATTTAAATAAATTCTTGTAATCTCAAATCTAATTTGATTTTTCCTTCTGGCTCACCAACTTCTTTATCATAGAGAAATCCTCACTCAAAAATTTCAAAATTTGACTGACAATGAATATTCTATCAAATTTAAAACACAACCATTAATCTCCTCCTTTCCTGGCACATCGAACGACTAAAGATAATAAAAAAAAACCTTCATTTGATTCAAAACTTATTTGCCGCATCATATTTATAGCAACCAATCAGAAACAAATAAATTAGCTTTATTTAGTGTTGAGGACCCACCCTTTCAAGATCTTCATCAAACGGCTGGCATGATCCCTTGATCACTATCTTTTAATCAACTTTCCATCTAGGAAATACAACCGTTGCACGATCACTTTATACCTAACTGCTCTTTAATATATTTGGGTTCGGGACATCGGATGATTGTTGTGATCCCACATTGAATAACACTCAAGAATTTTCCCATAATAGCTTTACGCTCACCGCCAGATCAAAGGAGGACATGTTAGAATTTACCTTGCCTCATCCCAGGGACCATGATGTCAGCAAGTATAGGTGTTGAATGGTCATGATCCTGCAATAAGTATTCATCTTGCAACTTTTATAATGGTAATGTGATCAACATTGGATCAACTTGATCTTGTCATCCCTTATTCTTTTCCTAAGCTTTGACCTTGGTCCCACCATTGCCATAAGATATCCTGATAACTAAGTTAGGGATCAAAATGTAGAAAAAAATTATTTACCAATTTTTATGTTCTTTTTGATAGAATCATCAGCAATAGATATCCCAATAACTCAATCAGGGATCAAGGCATTTCAAATTTGTCTTCACCGAAGGTTCTTCATGCCCGACAGAAATATCAATTGAATATATGTCAATAATTAGGAAATAATGTACTATCGGGACCTAGGAGTAGGAAAATATTAATGTGGACCCGCTAGGTAATGACATTTAAAAGGAAAATGGCCCCACCCGACAATATATGACATGTGCAGAAAAGGTGACTTAAGTCACACCAAAAGGTAATGAGAAAATAGAAAAATGGGTAGGGTTTAAAGATAAAACAAGACTTTTATGAAACCCTCTTGACATGGATAAACCCTATTCTCTCACACCTAAAGCAAGAAATAACCAGTTTCAAAGATTTATTGCATTAACTAGAAAACTGGCCATCACTATGTACCCTCATGGTTACCAATGATGGAAGAATCTAGTGATAGGTTTAACCCACAATATTTTTATCTACAAGAAACCCAAGAGGACTCTAGTGGGGGAGATTTTGATCCAAGATATATGGAACACCTAGAACAAGTGCATGTCATAGACTTAAGCAATACAATGTAAAACCCATCAAATGAAGTCATGTCCCTAAGCCTTGCCAATTTGAACATAACCAATGATAGTTTATCCCTTGCATACCCATAACTCATTGAATGGGATTCCATAGAGCCAAATAGCATTCCCAAATGATAATTATTTGGCCTTATACCTAAATATAGTTAAACCCTCTTCTATGAATGAATTATATCAAGCAGAAATGATGAAGGAAAGTATCCAATCTCTTAGTCAAGAAATAAAATAAAAAAATGAAAAAAATGAAAAAATGAAAGAGTCTAGTGGTGAAAACCACAATATGAAAGTACTAGACTAAAAAGAGAAAGAAATAAAAGACATTTCCAAAGGTGAAAACCAAATTTTGGTACCTAAGGAAGAGAGTTTGGATACTTTTCCCGAACATTATGAAGAAAGATCACCTATCTTGATAGAGACAACAAAAAATATCAACATTAGGATAGAATCAGAGCCTAAAATTATACATCTTGAAACCTCATTGTCAATAGAGGAGAGAGAAGAATTTGTGTAATTTTTAAAATAAAGGAAAATAAACTTCACTTCGTCTTATAATGATATGCCAAGATTAGACCCAAATCTAATTATGCATCATTTGAATATCAAGCCAGGAATCAAGCCTGTCGAGCAAAAGTTGAGGAAAATACACCCACATATTATGCAACTTGTCAAGGTTGAATAGGAGGATTTATTAAAAGTGGGTTTCATTAGAGCTATTGATTATGCTGAGTGGATATTAAATATTGTACCTATTTTAAAACTAGATAAATCAATCAAAATTTGCACAGATTTTTGAGATCTAAATCTAGCATGCCTAAAGGATGATTTCCCCTTACCAAGCATAGACTCAATAGTGGATTTGACAGTGGGTCACTCTATGTTATCTCTTATAGATGGATTTAGTAGGTACAATCAAATAAAATTGGACCTGAAGATCAGGATAAGATAGCTTTTACATCTTCTTGCGGGACATTTTGTTGGAATGTTACGCCCTTTAGTCTTAAAAATGCAGGAGCAACATACCAAAGGGATATGACCACTATATTCCATGACATGATGTACAAATTCTTAGAGGATTATGTGGATGATATCTCAGAAAAATATCATTCAAGGAAAGAACATTTACCAATTTTAGAGAAAATTTTCACAAGGCTAGAACAATTCAAAATGAGATTAAATCCAAAAAAGTGTGGCTTTAGAGTACAATCTGGAAAATTACTAGTGCATATAGTTTCAAAAAAAGGAATAGAGGTAGACCCTGCAAAAGTCAAAGAAATAATGGAAATCAGGGAATCTAGAAACATGAGTCAAATGAGATCTCTCCAAGGAAGCTTTCAATCCATCAGAAGGTTCATTTCACAACTAGCATAAAAGTGTCACTCTTTTACTCAACTCCTTCACAAGGACGCAGTATTCAAATGGGATGACAAATGTGAAGAAGCTTTCACACTCCTTAAAAAATACCTCATGAATCCACCAATATGAATGTCACCAATAAAAGGAAATCCTTTTATAAATTATATATCTCAACGGCAGATCATTCCTTAGGCATACTATTGGTTCAAGAAGATGAGAATGGAAAAGAGAAGGCAATCTACTACATAAGTAGGAAATTAGTAAAATATGAGTTGAAATATAGTTTCATAGAGAGAGAATGTTTGGCTGTATTTTTTCCTTCACAAAAACTACAACATTATATGTTGGATGAAAAAATCAAACTCATAGCAAAGATTGATCCATTGAAGTATCTATTGAGTAAAATAGCCTTAATAGGAAGGTTAGCTAAATGGGTCATGGTACTAAGTGAATTTGACATAGAATATGTAGACAAAAAGGAAATAAAAGGCCAATTCATAGCAGATCAACTAGCGGAGGCACCTTTGAGAGATGAATACCCTATTCAAGTGGAATTTACAGATGCATAAATCATCAACCTTAAAGAAAAAACATGGAAACTTTACTTTTATGGTTCTTACACCCAACATAGCTCAGGAGCAAGCATATTATTGATCACACCTCATACTCCATAATTCCAAAATCATACAAGCTTCTATTTACATGCACCAATAATATAGCCGAATATGAAGCACTTGTTACTGGCATCAAATTGGCTTTAGAGTAAAAAGTGACAGAATTGCAAGTCTATGGTGATTCACAACTAGTCATAAATCAAATTAATGATGAGTACCAAAAAAAATATGACAAGTTGATACCCTATAAAAAGATGATAGAGGATCTAAAGAAGTACTTTGTTTTGATCACATTTGAATAAGTAACTAGAGAAAAGAGTAAAGTAGCAAATACCATGGAGACATTAGCTTGACTCTTAAAAATGCCAGATCAAAGCGCAAGATACAAATTCTTGGTAGAAGAATTGGAACAACCTGCATTTGACCTACCCAATTCCCAAATCATTTTCCTATTAGTTGGACATGACTCTCCCTGGTACAAATCCATTTATACTTATTTTAAGGACCAAACCCAAAACCAGAAAAGAAAATTTATAAGACAAGCCTCTCGTTATACCCTTGTATCTTACATGTATCACAAGAGTCTTGACATAATGCTTTTAAGGTGTTTAGAGGAGGTAGAATATAAATTAGCTTTGCACAAAGTCCATGAGAGAATCTATGGGTAACATTTGAATGGGTTAATCTTAGCTAAGAAACTTTTAAGGATGGGGTATTATTGGCCCTCCATGGAGAAAGATGCATGTCATTTTGCAAAGATATGAGAAAAATGATAATATCATGGGAATTTAATTCATGTGTCAGCTCAGGAACTATATCTAATGACTACTCCTTGTCCCTTCTATCAATGGGGGTTGGATATAATCAGGATGAATTATATATCCACCATCATCCAATGGTCATAAGTTCATAATCACCACAACAGAATATTTTACCAAATCGGTTGAAGTTATGCCTTTGTCTACTATAACGGAAAAACAAATTTCAATGTTTCATTTTGAACCATATAATTTTCAAATATGGTATCCCTCATGCCATAATAACAGACAATGCCAAGAACTTCAAGAACAAATACATAAAAGAGTTGTGCAAAAAATTTCATATGATTCATCATTCATCTTCCATATATTATCCACAAGGAAATGGACAAGCAAAAGCAACTAATAAGAATATTTTAAATATATTGAAAAGAATAGTGGATAAATAAAGAAGAGATTGGTACATTCAAATAAATATAACTCTATGGGAATATCAAACAAGTGTGAGAACACCACCAAGAGCTACACCTTTTTCATTAGTGTATGGAGCCGAAGCAGTATTACCTCTAGAAGTAGAGATTCCATCTTTATGAGTTTCATTACATGGATTATTAACAGAGGATTATAGATTCACAAGACTACAAGAGTTAGAGTTACTTGATGAGAGGCAACAACAAGTATATGATCATCTCAAGATGTATCAAAATAGAATTTCAAGAAACTACAACAAACACATCAAGCCAAGGGAATTTCAAGTAGGTGACCTTGTATTGAGAGAAAATCCTAAGAATTAGGTAGAAAGAGAAAATAAAGGAAAATGGGAAGCAAACCAATAAGGGCCTTTCATCATTACATCTTCTTTTGGAATAGGGACATACAAGTTAGTTGATTGTGATGGAGAAGAGTTGCAAGAACCTATTAATAGCATACACCTGAAGAGGTTTTATACCTAAAAGAAGTTGAAAGAGTATAAGTGGAAAGAGTATCAGGATATCAGATGGGAAAGAATCATATTCATTTTGTACATAAAAAATTGAACCTAAAGAAATCCAAAAATATTGGTAAATTGATCCTAAGAAAAGAAAAAATAAATCAGAAAGAAAGAAATCAAAAAACAACATAGAGTTCCTAAAGAAATCAAAAATAGTGAAAAATTGAGCATGAAGAAAGTAAAAACATTCAAATATGGATCCTAAAAAAATTATTATCTTGGTGAAAATGTAGCAAATAGATGCCTTGGTAATAACAAAAAAATAAATCAAAAAGAAAGAAATCCAAAAATAGCAAAAGAGTTCCTAAAGAAATCAAAAGCAGTGGAAAATTGAGCATGAAGAAAGTAAAAACATTCAAATATGGATCCTGGAAAAATTGTTATCTTGGTGAAAACCTAGCAAATAGGTACCTTGATAATAACACAAAAAAAAAATATTCAAAAAAAAATTCAAAAAGATAAAAATACAAAAAAAATTGAAAAAGAGAAAAGTGCCTCAATGAAAACCTAGCAAATAGGTGTTTTGGTAGAAAAAAAACATATAAAAGAGAAAAGGAGAAATAAATTCAATTGGTGAAAACCTGGTAAATAGGCACATTGAAAGTCAAGTCAAGTCTCATTCTAGCATCTTCATTTCCTTGTCATCCTTGTATATATTGCATTCGCCAGAATTTGTACATATTACATAATAAATCCCAGAGTTGCATTTATAAATACCCAAGGTTTTCATCATAAATTTGGAAAATTGTTAAGTCCAGCATTGCAATGGAATCAAACTAGGGGCATTTTAACCTAAATCAAAGTGATTCGTCAAAAAGACACCAATTGACACAAATCAATGCTTCTAACCACAAACATGACACTTAGGCTTTCTATCCTTATCCTAAATTTTGATCTCACAATGATTGATTTTGATCCTTTATTTCACATGGCCTTATCTTTATCAGGATTAAAAATAAAAAATAAATATTGAAATAGATGAAGTTCTACTTGAAATATGGATTTGAAAAATAAGAGAAAAAAAATTGAAGTGTTACTTGATTGGTGAAATCATGTCTTTTTAGCAGATCAATGAAGTCTTGGACTAGAAGAGCAATAATAAAAGCGTGATATTTTCTTGATTTATACATGATTGTCTTAAGATCAAAGCTTAAAAATATGTATCATATGTATAATGACATGATCATCAAAGA
Organism: Chamaecyparis obtusa; assembly: GCA_027943335.1. Lineage (NCBI taxonomy): Eukaryota > Viridiplantae > Streptophyta > Pinopsida > Cupressales > Cupressaceae > Chamaecyparis > Chamaecyparis obtusa. The sequence goes on along the minus strand of BSBK01002579.1, from coordinate 88,965 downwards.
ATCATTGAGGACATGTATATATGGAAAAACTAAAATCTCTGTCAATTTATGCAACAGAATACCTTGGCCATTTTGATCTTTCATATCACAATGCCAAAATCAACGTGCAACATTGAATCTAAAAAAAGTGGTATTCAAACTCTCATGGTTGAAAATCTAACCAGTGAGATTTGTACCATCTTTAGGTGCACAATTCAAAAAGAAAGAGGTATTCATATCATCATGGTTGAACTAGTGAGGATTGTACCAATTTTGGTTTCAAAAAGCTCAATGATGAAAACAAGCATCCTTTTCTAGAATAGAGACAACTAGTTGCATCCATTTTAGATTAATTTCATGATAATTTGCATTTGGATCCTTTTTCTCAAAATGTGTAAAGAAAGTTAAAGGGGGTGGAGATAAGTACAAAATTGAAAGAGTTCACCATTACTTTACTCGATTGAATATGTTGGATGACAAAATCAAATTGCATTTGGTTGATCGCATTCATTAGTCATTAAATTTCATTAATTATAACAAGTTACATTAAGTTCATTATCCATTATTAATCAAGGTGCATTTATAGTTACAGTGCATTTAAGTTAGATTGCATTCATTATCCATTAATCATTAAGTTACAATTAAATTGATTTAATCATTAGATTGATTATCCATTAGTTGCATTCATCTTTAATAATTAATTTGCATTAGAATCATTATTCATTAAGTCATAATTAACTATCCATTGCATTTCATATCCATTTAAAGTTCATGTAGGGTGCATATCATAAGTTCATTAATCATTAATCATCAAATCATTAATCATTAAAGTAGTAAGATAAAAGCATGTCATTCATTTTGCATCTATCTAAGCTACATCATATATAAGAAATCAATCCAAAAGCAAGTAAAGTAAATGCATCCATAACATGTTACATCAGAAAATCATAAAAATAAGCATATAGATATAAGCATATAGAATTGCATATCATCATAAATCAAAGTCTAACATATAATGACATCATAAGTAAAGAGATTCCATCAAATGTCTATCAAAGTCCATAAAGTACATCAATACAATATCTAGATGAAAAATGATATATGATACATCAAGGTGTAATAAATCAAGTCTCAAATAGTACCACCAACACCTACACCTGTATATGTGCCACTTGTACCTATACCATGACCATCAGTATCTGTACCAGCACATCTACTAGAACTAGGTTGAGTACCATGTTGATCCATAGAGGCCATGAATATTTGCATCATCATAATAAATTGAGCCATCTGACTCCTCATCTCAAAAAAAATAGCATTTAGAGATCCCACATGTTGAACCAAGGTATCTAGTTCTCGTGAAGCCTGTATTGCCTATACTAGTGGAACTGGTGGACTTGGGGAAACGTATGGAATAGGTACAAGTCTAACTATCTGAGGCCTATTTTTACCTCAACCTACAACCCTCACCTGATGGAGAGCTCTCACTGTACTCCCCTCATCCAAACTCCTCCTCCCCTCATCTGCACGTCGTCACCCCATATCCTCAAACCACCAATGATTGGTACCTGGGCAACAACCTATACAAAAATACACCCACCTCACCTATCCCTCCCATCTCTCCTCCCTCATATCCCACCTCCATCATCATCATCATCATCATCAACCTCTGATATGTCATCAATATCCAGAACTAGCTCTACAGGATCGATAAAATGAGGAAAAGGGTTCTGACTAAACCACTGATCATAATCATCTATCATACTCACATCAACAATATGATCTTGCATGTACCAAGACAAATGTGTTAAACATAGGATCTCACCTTACACTATGTGATATTCAACTAGAGGACCCCACAAGGATCTCTCAACCTAGACACGGGCATATAAAGCCAAACCCTAAGGCATGCCATGTATCATGCCTAGTGCAGGAGCACCTAAGGTATCACTCAAGTGCCTTACCCAATTTTGGCTTGTACTGACTCTAGCCAAGTCAATGAGTTGATAAGGTCTCCTAGAGAGTCTGTGTGATTTTATTTTTTGGTAGGTTAGTTGTGTTTTAGTTTTGGAAAGGTGAGTCTTAATTAGTCTTAGGATGCACTTAGTTGTTTGTGGAACCTAGATAGGTGAAAATAGTATAAGGTACTAAAATAATCCAAAATGTTAGGAGTATGATAAATTAATCCTAATATGGCCTTATAGTTTTTTTAACATCATTTTAGATAGGTTAATTAATCCTAATATGGCCTTATAGTTTTTTTAACATCATTTTAGATAGGTTGGAATACTAGGGATAGAAAGAATAGAAAAAATTGCAAAATTGTCAAAAAGTTGTGAAGACAACTTTTGGAACTTTGCAAAGTTGCATGTCAAATATTGTCCTAAGAGCTATAATGAAGTAATTAGGTTGTCTTGAGAAACCAACTGTAATAACAAGAGTGTTAGACTATATAAAAACCCTAAGCATCGAATACCAAGGTTGGATGGAGTTAAGCCTTTTTCTGAATGCAAGAATTAGTGTATTTTCAGTCACAATCGGATGTTTCACTAAGAAACATGACTCAAATGAATTAGTTCTCCATTATTTTTGTTGTATTGTGTTGCAATAGTGTATTTCCTTTCTTCTTGTTCATTTTTGTGTGTTTTTGTGAAGATTTTGGTAGGTTTTGTAAATCTTTTATGTTTTGTCAGTTCTCTAGCATGTGCAGAGTAGAGGTTAGAAAAATGGCTCATTCCTAAGATCCCACTATGGAATCATCATGGCCCATTTTGATATGAGAGTGGAGCCTATGTACATTGTATTCTATCAAGAAGGGGAAAAAAAGATATTTTTTCCTGACTTTAAGACCTTTCCCTATGTGAACCCTGTCAATACCCGACTAGGAGCAGGGTAAGTGTTTGAGAAGGATGCTTGAAGGGGTGGATTGAATTTGTGAATCCAATAATTTCAAAATATGTATTGGGTCCCTATAGAGCCTCAAAAAAGGTTTGGAACCCTGACCAATCCATTTGATCACATTTTGAATTAGTTAGACAATGAATCCTAGGAAAGCCCACAAAACCCTCATGGTATGAAAAAGTATTGTACGGATGCATGGGAGTATGAGATCCATAAAATATCTTAGGGTTATTCCAATTATTTATGGTTCAAGAGTTTACTTTTATGGTCTTTAAGGTCAATTTTGTAATAAATCCTAAAACCTAGCAATAGGAGACCTAATTGGGGGCTCAAGGGCTACAAGGCCAAATTGCAAGTTTGGTGAAGATTGAGGAAACCAATAACAAGGAAGGATATTGATATGGGTATAAGGTATCAAGAACACCTTGGTGACATGGTTTTTAAGATATCCACAATCTTGCAAATTTTCTTGAATGTCTTGGAGGTTTATTGAAGTTGACAAGACAAAGAGACTAAGGACCATAAGGGTATTGTGAAATTGATGGAAAACCTAGAAGGAAGAGGAGTGTTGGAACCTTAAAGGTGATTCTCAAATGCAGTAGGAAGAGTCATATAAGAACCTAGGAAGAAGAGGAAAATAGGTTTGGAGAGGGTGTGAACTAGGTGAACCCTATAAAATTGGTATCAGAGCCTAAAGACTTGGTATATAAATATTGTATGTTAGATTTGGAATCAATGGGCGACAACAAGATGGTTACCAATGCAGAGTTGGAAAAGAAAGTGGAAGATTAGGAGGAGGAGAATAGACTCCTTAGGGAAAGATTAACTAAGATTGAAAGAAAGCTTGGTGCAGTAGAAACCAAGATAGAAATAGTAGTGAGAATGTTAAAGAAGTGGAAGACAAAGGTAAAGAGCTAGTAGAAGAGGAAAAATTCCCTGAACTATACCCTAACTATAGGAGGAACCTTTCTTGAGGGTATTAAAGGCCATGAGGGGAAATTCCCTAGAAGGAATACCACTATTTAGTGGAAAAATGGAAGAAGAGTTAGTCATGGAGTGGATAGAATGGATGGAGAGTCACTTTGAGTGTGAAAATATTAGTGAGGAAAAAAAAGATAAAGTAACCAATTCAAGGATGAGGAGAGCTTCTCTAACTTGGTGGAAGTTTGTACAAAATGAGAGAGAGAGAGAAAGAAGGTAAGGCTCCTTTTTCCTCTTGGAAAGGAATGGTGGCTAAAATTAGAGAGATGTACCTTCCAGATGACTATATGAAGTACAGTTACACAATAGGAGACAAAACCTAAGGCAAAAATACCTATAAGTGAGAACCTATACAAAGGAATTTCACAAGCTATGTCTTAGGTCTCATGTTATGGAAGAAGAAAGCCCAAAAGTGGCCAAGTATCTAAATGGGTTAAGGTGTAATATACAAGATAAAATAATCCTCTTGAGCCCAAAGACAATTTATCAGTGTTATAAAATAGCTCTCAAAGTGGAAGAGAAGCTTAAGAAGAGGCATGATACAAGCAGTTGAGGTAGAGGGAGAGGGAGAGATGGTAGAGGTCATAGAGGAGGCTTTGGAGGAAGAAGTTCATAACAGAGAACCCAAGGTGAGACTAAGCTCACAGAACAACAACAGGAAGAAAACAATAGTAAATGTGGCTATAACATGGGTAGAAGCTCAAGAAACAATTTTAGAGAAATATCTATTGGGAAAGGAAGGGGATCTTATTTATCTTTAAAGAAGTGTTATAATTGTCATCAGTTTGGGTATCCTGCATATGGATGTCCTGAAAAAGGTTCTTCAACTCAAGGTGGAAAAAGAAGAGTAAGTTATGTTCAAGAAGATACCTCAAGTAGAAAGACTACAGAAGTGTCATTGGATTCAGAGGTAGGATACAATCTCATGATTAGGACTCTCATCAAAGAACCAATTAGAGAATAACCAAGTCAAAGGAGGTCCCTATTTAGAATCAAGTGCAAAATATTAGGTAAGGTTTGAAAAATTATCATTGATTCAGGATCCACTAATAATATTGTTTCTAATGAGGTAGTTAGCAAGTTAAATTTTCAAAGAATCCCATGTACTAACCCCTATAGAGTCACTTGGTTAAAAAAAGGCTAGCATGTGTTAATCAATGAGCAGGCTTGGGTAGACTTCACAATAGGGAGATATAAGGATAGGGTGTTATGTGATGTCTTGCCCATGGATGTTTGTCATCTTTTATTGGGAAGACCATGGAAGTTTGACAAACATACCATTCATGATGGAACCAAAAATTCACTCTTTTAATAAGGATGGAGTCACATATAAAATTCAGTCAATATTAGATAAAGGGGAAGTGAGATCAGTAGGACCTAATGTGCTCTTGGTAGGAGAAAAGGAGTTCTTGATCACACTAGAGGAAGGTGAAGGTGTGGGATTTTCTTTAGTGTTGAAACCTAAATATGAGAAAGTGGACAAGAATCTAGAACTACCCATAGAGGTGCAAGAGTTATTAGGTCAATACAAGGAGATAGTTAGTGATGGACAACCTACTACCTTACCACCTAAGAGAGCCATCAACCATCAGATAGACATCATTATAGGAGCCTTACTTCCCAACAAATCTTCCTATAAATGACCCCTCAGAAAAATGAGGAAGTTGCAAAATAGATACAAGAACTTCTAGACCAAGGAGTAATAACGAAGAGCATAAGCCCTTGTGTGGTCCTCACTATTTTAGCCCCAAAGAAAGGAGGTACTTGGAGATTGTGTACTGATTCTAGAGCCATTAATAGAATCACAATAAGGTATAGGTTCCCAATCCGAAGAATTGAATATTTTATGGATTGCCTAGGAGAATCCAAGTATTTTAATAAAATTGACCTCAAGTGTGGTTACCACCAAATAAGAATCAAGGTGGGAGATGAGTGGAAAAAATATTTTAAAACCACAAAAGGCTTATATGAATGGTTGGTCATTCCCTTTGGATTGTCTAATGCCCCTAGAACCTTTATGAGGTTAATGAATAAGGTGTTAAAGGAATTTATAGGTGAATTTATGGTTGTATATCTTGATGACATCTTGATTTATGGTAAGACAAAGGCAAAGCATCTTAAGCATTTGCAATGTTTGTTACAAAGATTACATGAAAAAAGCTAACCATAAATTTGGATAAGTGTAAGTTCATGAAATAGGAATTGGTGTACCTTGGCTTTGTTATATCACAAGGGAGCTTTAAAATGGACTCCAAAAAGGTGGATGCAATAGTAAATTGGGCTACACCTAAGACTGCTACAGAGGTAAGGAGCTTCCATGGTTTGGCACAATTTTATAGGAAGTTCATTAGATAGTTTAGTGAGATATGTGCACCAGTCCTAGACACCATAAAAGGTGGAATGAAAGATAATTTTTAGTGGAATGAGAAATACAATAGGGTTTTTGAAACCTTGAAGGAGAAGATAGCCACACAACCTATCTTGGTACTACCTAGTTTTTAAAAAATATTCACTGTTGAATGTGATGCCAACAACATTTCTATAGGAGTAGTCCTAAGTCAGGAAGACATGCCAGTGGCTTTCCACTATGAAAATCTAAGTGATGCTAAAATTAATTACTCCTCATATCACTTGGATTTGTATGCATTAGTCCAAGCTTTGAGAAAATGGAGGCACTACCTCCTCGCTAAATAATTTGTAGTATATAAATACAATGAAGCTTTAATTTTCATAAATTCTCAAGACAAACTTAGCCACAAACATATGAAGTGGGTGGAATATATGCAAGTGAATAGGGTTAAAATGGAGTCACCTCTATTTAATGTAATGTGTGGGGGAAATATGAGATCTGCTCCTAAATCCAAATTCCCAAAGGAGAGATCCAATTTGATCAACCTAAAGGTTAATACACAATCGAATCAATCTATGGAGAATATGAAAGAGAGAAAAAAACCCTATATTTCCCTATGGTAGAATTGTGCTTGAAATCTGAAATAATTGAAATACAAATACTAACCTCAACTTAGGGAAAATCTAGAAAATGCCAATTTTTTATGTCTGTGTGTACTTTCAGGCAATTCTGCAACCTATTTTGGACTGGAAATGCCAAGATTTAGAAAACCCAGAAATCTTTTGTCTTTCTGACAGTAGGTAGTCTTTGACCCTCATAAAAGGTCAAAAGCTACATTCTTTATTTGAAGGTTAATTCTGACTTTGTTCGGAGATCCTGGAAGTTCACCAAAAAGGGTATCCAAATCTACTCTCAGATCTAAAATTACGTACATGTACCTACAAGAAAAAGAGAGTTTTTGTTGTTTGTTTGAGGGGTTTGCCTTGGTCAAACCTTGGTTTGGAATCAACCTTAATATTGAAATTTAAATAAGAATGCTAACAAGTAGTAGAAGTAGATCTAACAATGAACCTATGAAATTTGATAGATATGTAATTTTATTTTGAATGTAAACAAGTATATTGATATGAAAGCTTGAACACAACAATGGTAAATGTAAATCAAAACCATGAAAGTAAATACAAAACCTCCATTCTTGTATGCTTGGAATCCACCTTGATAGAAGAATGAATGGATCTTGAAGATGAACAAAAGGATCTTGAAGGAAGATCACACCATCATGATGGCTAGATCTAGGGTTTGAATTATGAATCTTGAATGCTTGAACCAAATCCCTTTAATGGCTTGAATGCTTGAATCCTTGATCTTCAATGGAGAACTTGGATGGAGAAGAGGACTTGAATGCATGAAAGGATGCTTTCTTGATCACCTTGAGAGCTTGAGAGAGGAGATTGCAAAACTTCATTGCTTGATGGCAAAAGAAGATGTGAATGATGGATGCTCTCACAAAACTTGACGGAGAAAATGAGAGAGCAAGGCCTCCTTTTATAGTGAACTAGGGAACAATCCTCTAGAGGGGCCACCTTAGAGAATTAAATCCCAATTAGGTCCTAACCTTTAGAAAATATACCTAGATTAAATGCAATTTGAGGATTTACCATTCCGAAACTCGAAATGGCTGACCCAGAGGTGGGAAACAAATATCCCTGAAACCTAACACCCGAAAATCAAGGAAATTTGAAATCTAGACAGGGGGTCAGGGACAAGGTTGTATCTGACCAGGTCAAGATCAAGGTCGATCCTGACCAAGTCATAATAGAGGTTGACTTTGACCCCATAAGGTCAACTTTGACCTTATGGTTAAAAACCTCATGATCCTGACCCAGAATGCTAGGAAAATGTAGATTGAAGTGAAAATCAGGGATAGATAGAAGCAGAATGAGGAGAAGAAGTATGATCTAAGAAACAAGTTGATTCTAGGTGCTTGACATGACCTAGACCACTAACTCAGAGGGCTAAACACTCTTAACATGGAAATGCTTCCATTTTAAGATGATACAGCAAGTTTATACATTTAGAATCAAGCATAAGAAAGGATAGGAAAATAAAGTTCTAGATGCTTTAGTATAAGGATTTTGATAGTCGAAGTGGTATAGTTAAGAAGTATTGGTATAGACAATTTCAAAGTTCTTTACCCTAATGATGAAGACTTCTCAACTACATATAAAGTATGTAAGGAGTTTCAAAACTAATTTCATAGTGAGTTCTATGATTATACTCTTCAAGAGGGTTTATTTTTTAAGGGAGGACAACTTTGTGTGCCTAGAGGTTCAATGAGAGAGAACCTAATCTAATAGAAACATAGTGGGATTCTTAGTGGTCATTTTAGAATAAATAAGACTCTAGAACTAGTTCAAAGGTACTACTATTGGCCCAAGATGAATAGAGACATCAGGAGATATGTAGACATTTTCATTATTTGTATAAAATCTAAGGGAACCTCATCAAATTCAAGGTTGTATCAATCCCTCCCAATTCCTAATAGACCTTAGAAGTTCATCAGTATGGATTTTATTGTAGCTTTACCAAAGAAAAGACAAGGATATGATAGAATTTATGTCATTGTTGATAGGTTTAGTAAAATGTCACACTTTGTACCTTGTAAAACTACTCATGATGCATGTCAAATTGCTAATTTGTTTTCTAGGGAAGTCATAAGGATCCATGGATTACCTATGAGTATTGTATCAGATAGGGACTCTAAGTTTATGAGTCATTTTTGGAATAATTTGTTGCAAAATATTAGAACTAACCTCTCTTTTTAGTCTTCTCACCATCCTTAAATAGATGGACAGACTGAGGTTGTCAATAGGATTTTGGGAAATCTCCTAAGGTGTCTTACCAAAGAATATGGCCAAACATGGGACCAAGTCATTCCTCAAACTGAATTTTCTTACAATGACACTATAAATAGGACCATAGGTACAAGTACCTTTGAAGTAGTTTATGGCATTCATCCAAGAGGAATTTGTGAGCTTAGGGACCTAGGTGAAATGGAAACAATAAGTGGATATGCATAGGACTTTTCTCAGTCCATAAAGGAAATCCATGATGCATTCAAATAGACACTAGTGGAAAATATAGCTAAGATGAAACAAAAGGTTTATGAGAGGAAGAAAGACCTCCAATTCCAAGTAGGGGATCTTGTTATGGTTCAATTGAACAAGGAAAGGTTGCAGAAAGGAGTGCTTAATAAACTCCAAATGAGGAGACTAGGACCTTGTACAATTCTATCTAAGTATGGAAGTAATGCTTATAAAGTGGATTCACCTATAGATATAGGTCTTTCTCTAGTTTTCAACATAGCCAAATTGGTACCTTACAAAGGCCAAATCCCCGAGAATATTCAAGGAGAATCTTATGTTGTAGAAGATGTAGACAGTTTGAAATTACCAATCAAACCAAGACCATAGGCTTAGAAGATACTAAACTCTAGGGTAGATAAAAAGACTAGGAATAAGGTGTATATGGAGCACCTCATCAAGTGAAAAGGCATGGAAGAATCAATGGCTACATGGGTTCCTGAAATAGATTTCTACATGATGGGCATTGATCCAACATTGGTCTCTTCATTTGGGACTTGACTTATTTTGTTTAGGGGAGAATGGTGCAGGAGCACCTAAGGTATCATTCATGTGCCTTACCCAATTTTGTATTGCACTGACTCTAGCCAAGTTGGTGATTTAATAAGGACTCCTAGAGATTATTTTTGATGTTTTTGATTTGGTAGGTTAGTTGTGTTTTAGTTTTGCAAGGGTGTCTTAATTGGTCTTAGGATGCAGTTAGTTATTTCTGGAACCTAGATAGGTGAAAAAGAGTCTAACGTACTTAAACACTCCAAAATTTGTGGAGTATGAGAAATTAATCCTAATATGGACTTAGAAGTGTTTTTCCATCATTTTAGATAGGTTGGAATACTAGGGATAGCAAAAATTGCAAAAAGTTGTCAAGACAACTTTTGCAACTTTGCAAAGTTGCATGTCAAATCTTGTCCTAAGATCTATAATGAAAGAATTGGGTTGTCTTTAGAAAAAAACTATAAGAACACAAGGTTTGGACTATAAAAAAACCCTCAAGATCTAATTCCAAGGTTGGATGGAGTTAAGCCTTTTTCTTAATACAAGAATCAGTGTATTTTCAGCCACATTCAGATGTTTCACTAAGAAACTTGACTCAAATGAATTATTCATCCATTATTTATATTTGATTGTGTTAGAATAGTGTATTTCCTTTATTCTTATTCATTTTGGTGTTTTTTTGCAAAATTTTGGTAAGTTTTGTAAATCTTTTGTATTTTGCCAATTCTCTAGCCTGTACAGAGTAGAGGTTGGAAAAATAGCTCATTCTTGAGATCCCACCATGGAATCATCATGAACCATTAGGATATGAGATTGGAGCCTATGTACAATATATTCTATCAATAAGGGGGAAAAAAGATATTTTTTTCTAACTCTAAGACCTTTCCCTATGCGAGCCATGTCAATGCTCGACTAGGAGCAAGGTAAGTGTTTGAGAAGGATACTTGTAGGGGTGGATTGAGTTTGTGAATCCAATAATTTAGGAATGTGTATTGGGTCCCTAAAGATCCTAAAAAAAAATTTGGAACCATGACCAATCCATTTGATCACATTTTGAATCAATTAGACAGTGAGCCCTAGGAAAGCCCACAAAACCCTCATTAAACCCTCATGGTGTGAAAAAGTATTGTACAAATGCATAGGAGTATGAGACCCATAAAATATCTTAGGATTATACCAATGATTGATGGTTCAAGAGTTTATTTGGTAGGTAATTAAGGTCAATTTTGAAATAAATCCTAAAACCTAGGAATAGGAGACCTAATGGGGGGGCTCAAGGCCTACAAGGCCAAATTGCTAGTTAGGTGAATATTGAGGAAATCAATAACAAGGAAGGATCTTGATATGGGTAGAAAGTATCAAGAACACCTTGGTGACATGTTTTTTAAGACCTCCACACCCTTGCAAAGTTTCTTGAATGTATTGGAGGTTTATTGAAGTTGAAAAGACAAGGAGACTAAGGAGCATAATGGTATTGTGAACTTGATAGAAAACCTAAAAGGAAGAGGAGTGTTGGAACCTTAAAGGTGACTCTAAAATGCAATAGGAAGATTCATATAAGAACCTAGGAAGAAGAGGTAACTAGGTTTGGAGAGGGTGTGATTTAGGTGAACCCTATCACTATCAAATTGTCAGAGCACCCTATAAAAGAAGAAGCACTTGATAGCCAATAGAGTATGACCAATCATCCATCAAGGCATACACATGAAAGGTAACTATGTATCGTCCTCATGCCAAGCCTCACAACCAATGTATGGACACCATCTGACCTGATTAAGATCATCTAGAATCTGGCGCTAGTAATCAACCTTACCCAAATGAGACTAGACAATGATACCCTCGTATATATAAGCAAACAACCAACTAGGATCTCTAGCCTGAGCTAAAATATGCATGTTGATAGGTATCTTCTCCCAAGTCCAGAGATGTAACAATATAGCACCATCAGATAAAGTTGCACCATGTCGATAAACCACTTGATGTAACTCATATTATAACTACGGTAGAATGCATGAGCCCCAATCAAAGTGATGCGGTTGTGTTATCATGTCCTCAAAGATTCTACCCCAACCCACATAAAATCCATGACCTCTATGATTTAGTAACAAAAATCCACCGATCGGGACTCCTAAAATTATAGGAAGCACACGAAATGAGACAAACTGCACCCAGGGGATGCTCTCATCACCAATTATGGGATCTCCCAACAAATAGGGGTAGACTAATCCATTGTACACCTGATCATAGTAAACTATCTCACAATGTGTAGAAATTTGTAACAACCTATAGATATCCTTTGGGGTGATCGTCATCTCACCCATCAACAAATGGAAGGTGTTATAGTCAAAGTGCTAACACTCTATTGTAGTTGTGATAAGACCCTGATTCACTCAAAATTAAGGCATATCTAGTAAGAAAGATAGATCTCAATGACCAATCAAGTGTCGCTTATGAGCAGTCAAATCATCAACCATGTCTAATGAACATGGGTACAAACCTTAGACATATAGCTTCCAAAGGTACCTACAGAATCAAGTGACTTTCAATCATAAATCAATCATCTAAAGTGAATTATCATAAGTCAATAAAATCAAAATCATATCCTATCAACATCATCATCCTTTTTCCTAATTCTAATCAGAGAAGACAGAAAACATCTATAGACACCTAAAAATTCAACTTATTAATTAAATTTATTTTAATTAATAAAAGTCCTGTGACATCATAAATACTATTTAATTAATTAATTAATTATTATTGTCAGTATCCCCTCCCCTTTTAATTAAATTTATTTAACTAAGGAACCTTTACCAAAAAAAATTAAATCCAATTTAAATATCTCCCCCCTCCTAATTTATTAAATCATTTTAATAAATCTTGCTCAACCAAATCCTCTTTAAATAAATTAAATATTTATTTAATTCCCTTAATCCTAATATCCTTCTATAATCTTTCAAATCCTATCCCCTTACCCTAATCACTTCCTAACCCCACTTAAGGGGTGATTCCTAACCCTCTTAGCCTTAATGGCTTCCCCTCCCCAAAAGTCAACAACCCTCATTAATGATCCTTACACCCTCATTAATGGCTCTTATAGCCCTCTTAATGGAAACCCATCCCTTTCTTCCACTCATGTTCCCCTCACACTTCCCAAGTGTTTCTCACACATGTGTGAGCAACCTTGGTCCATTCAACCATTAATGCCCATCCTTATCTCTTTGACCCTAAACCCTAACCCTTCTTCCTAAACCCTAACCATCCCTCCTAACCCAAACCCTTCCTAAAAATCTATAAATAGACCTACTTCCAAGAGAAAATGGGTCCTCAAGTAGAAGTCTTTTATGCATTGTTATTAGCTTCATTTAGCTCTAGCTCTTAGCATATCTAACATGTTAGGTTAACTTTCTTTCATGTTTTTCAATTTCCTAACTCACATAGCTTAGATAAAATGGATAAATCTTAGTTTCACTTATTCTTTGCACTTCATTTCTAGCTTCAAAATCATATCCATGCTAAGGTTAAATAAACTTTCATTATCAATCATAGCTTAATCTACATTTGCATCCATTGGGATCCTAGGGGAAAATCTAGTTCCATGTACTAGGTTTTGTGCCACTTTGGGACTCCCATCGCTTGTATTTAATCTTGATCATCTAATATCTACATTGGGGATACAAATATTTTTCTTGGAGAGAACATCCACATTCCCCTCAATGAGAAAATCAAAAAGGGCTAGGGTTCTCTTATTTTGGCTCAATCTTAGGTGGTGTTGTGAAGGTTTATAATATCTTATTTATATACTAGATTAGATTAAGATTTGATTGTCTACGCATGTTCCTAATAGGTCAGATTCATAGCATCTACAACATCAAATCAATAAAACCAATCAACTAGGATTGACAATCAACATTCATCAAACATGATCAAATTTAACATCAAACCACTTCTTTTCATCACAAGATCCATTACTTTCATTCATCGATCAATTGTGGAAATCTATCAAATTGGATAAGTCTATCAATCAAGTAAAAAATTTCAAAAATCTCGCTACGTGTCATTTAACAAGTTGTACATGCTAAAACTATTACAGGCTACTTTTTTTATCACACAGATTGAAAGACTAATCAAACATGCTAAAACAACTTACAAGTGTAATTTCAATTTGAAAGTGTTGTTTTATGTTGGTGTACGCCCTATTAAAAATCTAAATTGTGCTAACCTAATTATAAGTGCTACACAATCTGTCACACACGCTAAACTGGCCTAAGGCATCATTTTGTAAGCATCATTTGATCAATCTAATGTGCTATTTAGCAAGGTAGACATGCTAAAATAAAATTTTATGTGCTATTAAACCTATTGTACGTGCTATTTAATTTTATTGGCAAAAAAAAAAGCTATTGACACCTAAAAATCCAAATTGTTTTCAATAAAATGATCAAATTTGAGAAAACAACTGGATCGGGGTACTCACCAGAGGTCCATAGTCACGTGGATGTTGATATTGACAACCTCAATCAAACCTATGCTCATGAATCAGGACCACCATTGCTCCATATCCAAAAAGGAGAAGAGAGAAAAGTTAGAGTGAAAGTGAAAATGAATAGTAAAATGACTTTTTTTACCCCTATATATAGCATTTTTTACCTAAAAAGGACTATTTAGCTAAAAATTTGACCTAGGTTCAAAATTCATCAACAATTTTTTCCAAATCAAGGTCATTCTCATTAGTCAAACTATCACATCATTATCAGAAATGAAATTGAAGTGAATGTTAAATCGATAAAAGAACAAGCACGAATGAATATCTTTCACCAAATCACACTCTATTTCATTTCTAAGGGGGCATGCAATCGTATCATCATCGAGTTAAATCACAGAACTTGTTTCAAATCAAAGAATGCAAAAAAAATTTAAATTCATCAGTGGGGCATCCAAATCAGGGAATCTTTTCAAATCAAACATCATATCTAGAATCCATCATCATATCAACCATCGACATCATCAATCAATCAAGGTTTCATCAAGGAATCTACTGTTAAGAATAGTCCCAAAAGATAACTGAGAGGGGGGGGGGTGGGGGTGAATCAGTTATCTACAAGTTTCAATTCTTTATCCAATTAAGTATACTTAAACATAAAGCATAAACACAATGAGAGAAAACTTGAACACAACAACAATATTTTGGTTACGGGGAAACCCAAATAGGTAAAAACCTCGGTGGGAATTGACACCCACTAATATTCTGTACTAGTGTATTATGATCCTTGTTACAAGATCCTTAACCCTGTTAGGAGTTTCTTTACAATATGTTTATTAAAGTAGACCTGGTCAAGGGTCAGACCCTGTTAGGAGTCTTTTACAATTAACCATGTTAGGAGTGAGGATGCACTGTTTGAGAGCACACTGCTCAAAGAGTGAAGGCTACAACCTTCTAAATAATAAATACACACTATATCTGGATCTTGGTGAACTGCACTTTGACATGCTATCTGGATTAGTTCCAATGTATAGCACAAATACTTTACTTGGTCACATAGACCTTCTTCTGATGGCTCAACAATTCGCAAACTCTTCTCTGCTCTTCACAATCAACTCTGAACCATACTTTAGCAATCACAAATGACTGCCTATAAATATCTTTCCTCTAAATGATATAATCAAGTCAGCCTATTAGAACCACCTTGAAATCATATTAGAGAAACCATAACATACTCCAATAATAATTTTGTCGACTCTACTAAGCATGCAACACATTCTAGGACCTATCCAATATTAATAAATATAGACGCACACTACGCACTATTGCCTCTACCAAATTAACTAAAACTTTCTCCTCAAGCTGAATTGCATCATGCACTTTTAATAAAACATTAATAACTCTTCTATAAGAACTAATCCAAGGGTGCATACTGAAATGATATGCGCAACTTCAGAACCAATAAAATCTTTGTCGGCTCTTCTGAATAAACATAGGAAACTGCTACTGCTGAATAGCGACTACATAACTTCACTTCTATTGATCATAAAACTCTGTGTCCATGAATGTAACATCATTAATATGTCTCCATCACATATCTAAATGCATAAGGCTCCATGATAATTGTGGGGACAATCATTCACTGAACACTGCCTATAACTCTATCAGGAACACTGCTAACACAAACTATTATATAACTGTCTATACTAACAATTAACATGTGTCCATGATATCATGCTGATAACATGTCCATGCAAAATATACTCAAATCTTACTACATAAGTCTTCAATGCATGTTACTTACCATATTTTTTCATCAATGACAAACATACAGTCAGCACTGGCTTGCTGGAAAATCTCCAACAATCTCCCCCTTTGGCATTGATGGCAACATATGGAATGAAAAACACCACCAACCCAAATGAAAATTCCTTTTATAACATTCTCCATTTCCTCTTCAAAACTCCCCCAAGGATGAATCCTCCATCTATTGCAATATTCTTCAATATTCTCCATTTCCTCAACTGAACTACTTCCATAACTGAGTACAACTCCCCCTTAGTATATTACTCCTTTTACTTTTGTTTTTCATGACTATATATTACTCCCCCTTTGACATCAATGGAAAAGGGTGCCAAACAGTTTAAGCACTGGTACTACTCCTGAGGTAGAGTAGTCAACCATCCATCAATCCCTGAGGACTGATGCTCTTTCATCTTTCTTCTAGGCAAAATCAGGGAAGGGAATTACTCCCAACTTCTCCCTCAGATACTCAAAAGTATCCTTTGGCAAGGGCTTTTTGAATATGTCTGCTAGTTGATCTTTAGTACTCACATAGTCCAACTTAACTTCTTTTTCTACTAATTTCTCTCTTAGGAAGTGATACTTAATCTCAATGTGTTTTGTCTTTACATGCATCATAGGGTTCTTTGACATATTGATAGTGCTAGTGTTATCACAATGTATAACAATAGGATAGTCAATCTGAATTCCAAAATCCTTTATCATTTGCTTGATCCAAAGAATTATGGAACAATTCAAGGTTGCTACAACATACTCTACTTCTGTTGTTGACTAAGAGATACAATTTTTTTTCTTTCTTGTCCAAGTGACAAGTCTATCACCAAGAAACACTGCTCCTCCTGATGTACTTTTTATATCATCAACACATCTTGCCCAATCTGCATCAGTATATACATGAAGCTCAACATTTTCTAAATTGAGATACCATAGACCATAGTCTATAGTTCCTTGCAAGTATCTAAATATTCTTTTTACTGCCATGAGGTGGCTTTGTTTAGGCTTTGCTGCAAATCTTCCAACTATGCCAACTGCATTGGAAATATTAGGTCTAGTTTGAGTAAGATAAATGAGTTTTCCAATCATAGACTTGTACAATGTTATATCTACTATTGGTGAGTCATCTTCTTTTGTAAGCTTTCATCCTATTATCATAGGTGTCCCTACTGGTTTGCAATCATCCATCTTGAATTTCTTGAGTATCTCTTTCACATACTTGGACTGATTAATGAAAATACCTTTCTCTGTCTGTTGTACATTTAATCCCAAAAAGTATTTGATAGGTCCAATCATGCTCATCTCAAATTCATTCTGAATCTCCTTAGAAAATTCAGCACTAAGTTTTTCATTACCTCCAAAGATAATGTCATCAAAAAATATGGCTACAAGTAGTAAACCTTCATATGTTTCTCTTATGAATAGATTACAGTCTGTTGCTCCTTTCTTGAATCCAATATTTGTTAGATATCCATCTAGTCTCTCATACCATGCTCTAGGGGCTTGCTTAATTCCATAGAGGGCCTTCTTCAATCTACATACCATATCAGGTCTGTCTGATAAGGTGAATCCTTCTGGCTACTCAATGTATACTTCTTCTTTCAAATCTCCATTCAAGAATGCTGACTTGACATCCATCTAATAGACTTTGAAGTTTTTGACTTTTTCATAAGCTAGAAACAACTTAATAGCTTCTAATCTTCTCATAGGTGCAAATGTGTCTAAATAATCAATGCCTTCTCTTTGTGCATATCTCTTACATACTAACCTTTCTTTATTTCTTACTATTGTACCATCTTCATTCATCTTGTTTCTGAATATCCACTTTGTTCCAATCACATTCTTATCACTAGGTCTTGGGACCAGTTCCCAAGTGTCATTCTTAATAATTTGATCTAGTTCTTCTTTCATACCATCATGCCAATTTGAATCATTACATGCATCTTCAACACTTAAAGGTTCAATCTAAGATAGTAAATATACGGCCTCATTACTATCTGAATTCTTTGCTTGTGATCTTGTTAAGACTTTGCCACTCTGATCTCCAATGATGTCATTCTTGGAATGGTTTCTAGATGTAAATTTTGGAACTTTAGGTGATATTGTCTCATCTTCCTTCTGAGTTTCTTCTTCACTTGTTTCAGAGTCATTGAACAATACATTGATACTATCAAACATCTCTTCAACAACTGTCTCACTAGTGGAGGGTCTAGGTTCATCTTCACTCATAGGTGAGTAATCATGATATCTTTCTTGAACCATAAACTTCTCATCAATCTTAACATGAGCACTTTCAATGATTTTCTTCAATCTTAAGTTAAAACATCTATAAGCTTTACTTTTAGTAGAGTACCCAAGAAAAATACCTTCATCACTTCTTGCATCAAACTTGCCTACTGCTTCATCCCTCTTGGTGTAGCACTTGCTTCCAAAGATTCTAAAGTATTTCACTATGGGAACATTACCAAACCATAGCTCATAAGGTGTCTTGTCACCACCAAGCCTTAATTGTATTCTATTGATTGTATAGATTGTTGTGTTGACGACATCTCTCCAATAGGTATGTGCAACTTTTTCTTCAATCATGATGCTGCATGTTGTGTCAAGGATAATCATGTTTCTTCTCTCTGCAATCCCATTCTGTTGAGGGATTCTAGGTGCACTTAACTATCTTTTTATGCCATGATCTTCACAGTACTCATAGAATCTATCAAAGGTGAATTATCCTCCTCTATCTGACCTTAGACATTTTATCTTAAGTCTAGATTCATTCTCAACCTTAGTTTTGAATATTTTGAACTTCTCAAATGCTTCTAACTTATCTTTCAAGAATGCAACCCACATCATTCTAGAATAATCATCTACAAACATAATAAAATACCTTTCACCATAGTATTATCTTGTTTGAGTTGGTCTACATAGGTTTGTATGAATCAGATCTAGCTTGTTCTCTGCTGAATTATGTTTACTCCTAAATGAGTTCCTCACATGCTTTCCCATTACACATTCCCTACATATAGTATCAACTGGATTTTCTATGTTAGGTAGGTCTCTTACTACCTTAACATTAATGATATTTACTATGTTATCAAAATTGATGAAATGATCTTTTGTGCCATAGCCAACTGTCATCTACTTTAGCAATAAAACAACTTGCTTCTGGATTAAGCTGAAAAACATTACCTTTAGTCTTTGATCCTGATGCAATTATTTATCCTTCCTTGTTGTTAATGATACACTTGTTTCTATTGAACTCCAATCTGTAGTCTTTGTCAAGCAACTACCCAACACTCAGTAGGTTATGTTTCAAACCATCAACATAAAGAACATCATCAGTGTTTTTCTTTCCATCCAGGGTGATGGCTCCTCTACCAATGATAGGTTTATGAGTGTTATCTCCAAATTTGACCATGCCTCCTTTGTATCTTTCCAAATGAACAAATATATCTTTGTCACCTGTCATGTGATGTGAGAAACCACTATCAATGATCCAATTTGTCCTGATGTCTGCTTGTGAAATCAATGCTAACTCTTGAGAATTATTTTCATCTTCAAGAGAAATGAATCCAATCTCCTCTTCTCCTGAATCTTCATCTGATACTCCATCTCTAGCATAGTATCATTCCTTTGTATACTTAGGCTTGTAGTTATTGTTGAACTTTTTAACTCTTGTAGGACACTTAGATGCAAAGTGACCAATCTTATTACATGGAAAGCATTTGAATGGTAATTAACCTTTATATTTTCCTTTTCCTTTCATTTCTCTTTTAGCAATCATAACAATGAAATCATCTAGTGTTTTCTCTTCATCATCATCATCAAAATTACCAGAGGTGTTTGCAGATTTCTTACCATGGACCAAAGCTTTGAAGGTTTTTTCACTTTTAGGTTCTGTCTTCAATCTTGAAATCTCAAAAGCTGAAATTTTGTTGATCAAGGTTTCTCTTTTGAAATTTGATGTAAGTTGCATGGTCTCATCAAGTATGTTGATCTTGTTTTCATACTCTGTTGTGAGATTGGTCATCAATTTATCCATAATGTCTTCTTCCGAGATCTCTCCACCATTTTTCCTACTTCCTACAACTACTTCATTAATCCTTTGGTTCTAAGCTCTAATGTTCTCTTCGGGTAGCATCTCTAATGTATTGTATCTTTTCTTCCAATTTTTTCTACGCGCATCTTTTTCTTGTTTATCTCCTTCAAACATATCTTCTAGGTGCTTCCATATCTTGTAGGTTGTGTCTATTTTCTTTATCTCAGAATACTCGCTATCAGATAGGGCATTGATAAGGGCTTCTTTTTCTATTGCATTCTGATGGAAAAAATCCTTCTACTTTCTTGTAGCATCATCCTTTGCAAGATCTGCTAGAGAGGGGATTTCAACTTCCTTGATAGCCACTTCAAAAGCTTCAAAAGAAATGCACTACAAATGTGTCATCATCTTATTCTTCCAATCAAGATAATTCCCCACATCAAACTTAGGACTATCTTTTCTAAAGAATGCCATTTGATCAACCTCAAGCTATTAAACTTTCTCTCTGAGGCACTTGGCTCTGATACCAATTGTTAGGACTAGTACCAAGAGATAACTGAGAGGGGGGGTGAATCAGTTATCTACAAGTTTCAATTATTTATCCAATTAAGTATACTTAAACATAAAGCATAAACACAATGAGAGAAAAATTCAACACAACAACCATATTTTGGCTACGAGGAAACCCAAATAGGTAAAAACCCCGGTGGGAATTGACACCCACTGATATTTTTTACTAGTGTATTATGATCCTTGTTAGAAGATCCTTAACCCTACTAGGAGTTTCTTTACAATATGTTTAGTACAGTAGACCTGGTCAAGGTTCTGACCCTATTAGGAGTCTTTTACAATTAACATGTTAGGGGTGAGGATGCACTGTCTGAGAGCACACTGCTCAAAGAGTGAAGGCTACAACCTTCTAAATAACAGATACACACTATATCTGGATCTTGGTGAACTGTGCTTTGACCTGTTGTCTGGATTAGTTCCAATGTATAGCACAAATACTCTACTTGGTCACATAGACCTTCTTCTGATGGCTCAACACTTCGCACACTCTACTCTGCTCTTCACAATCAACTCTAAACCACACTTTAGCAATCACAAATGATTGCCTATAAATATCTTTCCTCTAAATGATATAATCAAGTTGGCATGTTAGAACCACCTTGAAATCATATTAGAGAAACCATAACATACTCCAATAATAATTTTTTCAGCTCTACTAAGCACGCAACACATTCTAGGACCTCTCCAATATTAATAAATATAAACACACGCTACACACTGTCGGCTCTACCAAATTAACTAAAAATTTCTCCTCAAGCTGAATTACATCATGTGCTCTTAGCTAAACATTACTAACTCTTCTCTAAGCACTAATCCAAGCGTGCATACTAAAATGATAGATGCAACTCTAGAACTGATAAAATCTCTGTCGGCTCTTCTGAGTAAATAAAGGAAACTGCTACTACTAAATAGCGACTACATAGCTTCACTTCTACTAATCATCAGACTCTACATCCATGAATGTAACATCACTAACATGTCTCCATCACATATCCAAATGTGCAAGGCTCCATGATAATTTTATGGACAATCATTCACCGAACAGTACCTGTAACTCTATGAGGAATACTATTGACACGAGCTACTATATAACTTTTTATACTAATAGTTAACCTTTGTGTCCATGATTTCATGCTAATAACATGTCCATGAAACATATACTCAAAGCTTACTACATAAGTCTTCAACGTATGTTACTTACCATATGTTGTCATCAATGACAAACATACAGTCAGCACTGGCTTGCTAGCAAATCTCCAACATCTGCATCAACAAGAGAAAATTGATCATCAGGTAATTAGAGTTTAGATATTATTTGAACCAATACACTTTGCACATTGATTCAAAGAGGGGCATCTATAGACACCTAAAAATGGTCAAGATAATCCAAGTGAGTAATCGGAGAAAAATCAAAAAATTAATTGAAATCAAAGACAAAGAGGATGAATTAAATTAAGAAAATCATTTAAATATGCAATTAATTCAATTAATTATACAGTTGAATTAAATCAAATCCAACCCATTCAAGGGGTACACATGGCTAGAGAAATTAAATAAATCAATTAATTAATTCCTAAAAAAATTCACCTACCACTTGGGGGGAATTAAATCAACCCAATAGGAATTGAGAATTGAGCTCACATTGATCAAAGCCAAATTGAATCTCAATCACTCACTTTGAGAATGCATCTTGACCACTCATTTTGTCTCATTATCCTAAGCTTTGAGGATAAAATATTTAAATTGTCTCAACATTTCAAGCCATCAACTTAACCCAAACTTGATCATGATTAAACTTAATCTACCCCCTAAGCTTGGAGAAATCTATAAATAGAAGGCAAAAATCAGGAGAAAGGGATCCCATTATCATTTTAGAATTTCATCCTTATTATAGTCAATTTGATTTTCAAGCATAGTTTTAGTATATTTTGATCAAATTAGGCTTTATTTCATCATTCTTAACTTAATATTCTTATTTTAGAGTTGTCTCTAATGGATTCTTTCTTAGAGCATTTCATTAGAACCTTTAAATAGGGATCCATGAGATGTTCATTATTTTAAGATTTCAATTCATTATGTTTTAAATGTTAAATTAGCTCAATTGGAATTGATTTAAAGAAAACTAATCTCATGAAAGTATTTCTTATACACAATTATAACCTCAATAGTAATCTTAGAAATGAACACAATAATGTATAGTAATCAGGTATATCTCATAAAGCCAATATAAAATCATAACATCATAATAATCATAGAACATAATACAATAATAAAACCTAGATGCTAATTAACAAGAATAAAATGACTCAACATAACTCACAATCATAGCCTCAAAAGGTTTGACATCACGAATCAAGTAACAAGCTACACCGTCATGCTTCTCACAACTAGTCACAAGGACATAAACAACTTGTCGATGCAATGACATAAATCAAATCACCCCAAAGGTACCAATATCACATAGGTCCAACATGATCAAATAAAAAAATAACAGTTCCATCCAATCATATGGTGAGCTTAACCGATCACATAAGGAAACAAAGAAAACATCTAGAGACAAAACTAGGCATCATAAGAGGTCTCATCAACTGCACAGAGGCACCACCACAACATAATGTCAAATTTACATCCATAAGGATGTCAGTCATGCATAAATAAAATGGGAGAGGCACTACACCCCCATCCCCCCCAAGTACTAGGCTTACTCTCAGAAGCTTGCAATTCATGCAACAGAGCACACAAATCACAAAATACATAACCAAAGCTAATCACAAAATAGCCATATGACTCCTCCATAAGTCTGGCCAAACCACACCAAATCCTTACCAGTCAACCTCACAACTATTGAAAGGACCTACATGTACATAAAAGAGCATCAAGTATTCTCAAATTCCTTCAAAGGAATCACAATATGTTCTAGGAAAGATGTGCCTAGCCATGATCTCTATCAAATGAGGCATAGCATTTGTCACTCTACCTCATCACAAGGCATCTAGCAACAAAATAGTTCCCTCATGGATCTCCTCTAAGTCCAAGGAATCAAAAACACTCAAGTAAAAAACTCAATAACAAGGGAAATATCATCCAAAAATATTGAAAAGTACTACCATTATCATTTAGAGAATACTTTAATCCAACCAGAGTCTCACTTACTCACTAAAGCATCTAAAAACTATGAGGATTCTCTATCCAAATCCACTTCTCTAAGGGACACTAAGTCTAACCCAGGATACCAAAAGATACAAACACAAAAGGTTTCCTCTCGCAACAAAGATAAATCGCACTACAGAGGCTCAACATTGCACTCCTTCCACATGAATGGATAAACAATTTTCAACTAACAATCAAGCATATGAGAAATATAGTTTCTCTGACTTTGAGAGATCAACTATAGCTTGAAACAAGGGTTACCCAACCAAAATGTTCTATAGTCTCACCTTAAACAAAGTAAAAAATTAATCCTCCATTCAAATCCTCAAAAAATCTCAAAACAATAAGATATGTATATCAAGAACGTGCACTTCTATCGCAAAGCTATGGATGACAACCTACCCAAAATCCCTTTAGCAAAATCGATCTCCAACATGGAGTATCAAAAAGAGGAATAACATAGTTGATATAATAACAGGTATATAATCATATGGAGACATCACCAAGGAAGCATCAAAGAATAAAAAAGGAGACTCTCTATCCCAACACTATGCCGGCCATAAGAGGATTTAGGGAACCACAATATAAGTTGCCCAAAGAGAAATCGACAAAAATCAATAAAAAAATAGTGGTGCATGAAGAACCTCCACAATCACTCTAAAATAGACAAGAGAATAGGTAGGGTATGGTCTCAATACCCACAAAAAGGGTTAAACTTCTAGGCGGACTAAGTCACACCCATCCAAGAAAACAAGAAATGCCAAGAAAAAGGGACACTCAAGCTCTCAATAATACAGGCATGGGAGCAACCTAGAAGTAATAAAAGAATACACACAAGGGTTCACTCACACCAAAAAATCCAAAGAAAGCATTCATGCTCAACCATAATTGTACAAGATTTTCCTTAACAATACTAAGAATAGAATTTATATAATGATTCTAACTAATTCTCAAAATGAGGTTCTCAAATGATCAACCACTCATCTATTAATAATTTACATAACTATCTTGCAATTTATAATCTCATATAACATGATACACATCTACCAATCGATTGCACAATGTATCTTTAAATCAAATTAATGCTAACATGCATATACACCATTAAATAATTTGTATTTCTTTCATACACAACAGAAGATAAATTTTCTCATATGCACGCATGAAGATATTTTGTTTACCATAAACACTTAATAGTAAGTTATCAATGACACTCTCTCTTGCACACATTATCATAGGTCCACATTAAACATGATTCTAAAGTCACACTAGACACAAAATGGGGCCACTGATACCAAACATTCAAAATAGTCAGCATAAAACTTAAAAGGGAAAACCCAAAGGGGGAAATCATCAATTCAAATGATAAATCCCAAAAATGCATGCAATCAACCATAAATCAAATGTGATGAATGTCAAAAATAGATAGAGAAGTTTTGGGTGACTAATCCAAGCATAAGAAATGCCAAAAAATTCAATGTTAGACCATATGACACATGGAATAATCCACCAAGAAACAAAATAAATTACCAATTATGAAATACATTCATGAAATATTGTAACCAATACTAGTCACAACAGAGGGATTAATCATTGCATGGTACTAAGGAACACAACATCTTAATAGTATTATGGAAAATACCCAAACATGCCAAAAAATGAATCAACTATGACTCTAACACTAGGTGTTACTTAAAACACTCCTAATTAATGCAGCAATATTATTCCTCAACTCAACTCCTTTCAATTTTCTATGAAATGCAATAATTTCATTATGTAGGATTTCAATTAGAAGGAGGTCCAAGCACATTTGAAAAACATATACTAAATTCATAACACAAATTCACTAGAAACACACATTCAGGGTATGGTAACAATCTCAACATCACACAAGTGACAGTTTCTCTCTACATTCATGTTAGTAAATAGATTTTTCTTTCAATAAATCTTTCTTATAAAATCACTTTATCACCCATTTGAAAGACAACCAATCACTAACAATTGGGTAAGTGTTCTTTTAATCACTTCCCTCTGAATTTTATCTTAGGTACAGCTCCCTAGGATTGATCTTCAATAAGGATCCATGACCAAGAGTAAGGATCCCTAGATGATCTGAGATTTTCTAAATAATCCGCACACAAGCATAAATCTTAAAAGGGAAAAATATCAACAAAGGGATAATGATTTATGAAAATAACTAGCTAGGTGCACAAGACAAGGATATGATAGCATTTATGACATTTTTTATAGGTTTAGTAAAATGGCACACTTTCTACCTTGCAAAACTACTCATTATGCATGTGAAATTACTGATTTGTTTTTTAGGGAAGTCATAAGGATCCATAGATTACCTATGAGTATTGTATCAGATAGGGACTCTAAGTTTATGATTCATTTTTGGAATAATTTGTGGAAAAATCTTAGACCTAACCTCTCTTTTGGTTCTTCTTACCATCCCCAAATAGATGGACAGACTGAGGTTGTCGATAGGAGTTTGGGAAATCTCCTAAGGTTTCTTACCAAAGAATATGGCCAAACATGGGACCAAGTCATTCCTCAATCTGAATTTGCTTAAAATGACACTATAAATAGGACTACAAGTAAAATTCCCTTTGAAGTATTTTATGGAATTCATCCAAGAGGCATTTGTGAGATTAGGGACCTAGGTGCAATGGAAACAAGAAGTTGATTTACAAAGGACTTTGCTCAGTCCATGAAGAAAATTCATGATGCATTCAAACAAACACTAGTGGACAATATAGCTAAGATCAAACAAAAGGTTTATGAGAGCAAGACCTCCAATTCAAAGTAGGGAATCTTGTTATGGTTCATTTGAAAAAGGCAAGGTTGCAGAAAGGAGTGCTTAATAAACTCCAAATGAGGAGACTAGGACCTTGTACAATTCTATCTAAGTATGGAAGTAATGCTTATAAAGTGGATTCTCCTGCAGATATAGGTCTTTCTTCGGTGCTCAACATAGCCAACTTGGTACATTACAAAGGCCCAATCCCCAAGAATAGTCAAGGAGAATATGATGTTGTAGATCAAGATGTAGACAGTTTGAAATTACCAGTCAAACCAAGACCATAGGCTGAGAAGATACTAAACTCCAGGGTGGCTAAAAAGACTAGGCATAAGGTGTATATGGAGCACCTCATCAAGTGGAAAGGCATGGAAGAATTGTAGGCTACATGGGCTCCTGAAATAGATTTCTACAGGATGGGCATTGAGCCAACATTGGTCTCTTCAGTTGGGACTTGACTTCTTTTGTTTAGGGGAGAATGGTGCAGGAGCACCTAAGGTATCAGTCATGTGCCTTACCCAATTTTGGCTTGTACTGACTCTAGCCAAGTTAGTGAGTTAATAAGGACTCCTAGATGTTTTATGTGATTTTTTTGATTTGGTAGGTTAGTTGTGTTTTAGTTTTGCAAGGGTGACTCTTAATTGGTCTTAGGATGAACTTAGTTGTTTATGGAACCAAGATAGGTGAAAAAGAGTCTAAGGTACTAAAAGACTTCAAAATTTTTGGAGTATGAGAAATTAATCCTAATATGGCCTTAGAAGTGCTTTTACATCATTTTAGATAGGTTGGAATACTAGGGATAGCAAAAATTGCAAAATTGTCAAAAAGTTGTCAAGACAACTTTTGTAACTTTGCAAAGTTGCATGTCAAATCTTGTCCTAAGAGCTGTAATGAAGGAATTAGGTTATCTTGAGAAACAAACTATAAGAACACTAGGGTTGGACAATATAAAAACCCTCAGGATCTAATTCCAAGGTTGGATGGAGTTAAGTCTTTTTCTTAATACAAGAATCTGTGTATTTTCAACCATAGTCAGATGTTTCACTAAGAAACTTGACTCAAATGAATTATTCATCCATTATTTTTGTTGGATTGTGTTAGAATAGTGTATTTCCTTTCTTCTAATTTATTTTGGTGTGTTTGTGTGAATTTTTTGGTAGGTTTTTGAAAACTTTATGTTTTGCCAGTTCTTTGGGCTGTACAGAGTAGAGGTTAGAAAAATGGCTCATTCTTGAGATCCTCTCGCAACAATGAGAAATCACACTACAAAGGCTCAAAATTGCACTCCTTCCACATGAATGGATAAACAATTTTCAACTAACAATCAAGCATATGAGCAATATATTTTCTCTGACTTTGAGAGATCAACTATAGCTTGAAACAAGGGTTACCCAACCCAAATAGTCTATGATCTCACCTTAAACAAGGGAAAAAATTAATCCTACATTCAAATCCTTGAAAAATATCATAACAATAAGATATGTATCAAGACCGTGCACTTCTATCCCAAAGCTAGGGATGACACCCTACCCAAAATCCCTTTAGCAAAATTGATCTCCAACATGGAGTCTCAAAAAGAGCAATAACATAGTTGATATAATAACATGTATATAATCATATGGAGACATGACCAAGGAAGCATAAAAGAATTGAAAGTGAGACTCTCTATCCCAACACTATGCCATCCATAAGAGGATTTAGGGAACCACAATATAAGTGGCCCAAAGAGAACTCGACGAAAATCAATAAAACAAATAGTAGTGCATGAAGCACCTCCACAATGAATCTAAAATAGACAAGTGCATAGGTAGGGTATGGTATCAAGACCCACAAAAAGGGTTAAACTTAAAGGCGGACTAAGTCACACCCATCCAACAAAACAAGAAATGCCAAGAAAAAGGGACACTCAAGCTCTCAATAATACAGGCATGGGAGCAACCTAGAAGTAATATAAGAATATGCACAAGGGCTCAATCACACCAAAAAATCTAAAGAAAGCATTCAAGATTAACCATAATCATACAAGATTTTCCTCAACACTATTGAGAATAGAATTTATATAATGATTCTAACTAATGCTCAAAATGAGGTTATAAAATGATCAACCACTCATCTATTAACAATTTACATAAAGATCTTGCAATTTATAATCTCATATAACATGATACACATCTACCAATCGATTGCAAAATGCATCTTTAAATCAAATTAATGCTTGCATGCATATACACCATTGATAACTTGCACTTCTTTCATACACAATAGAAGACAAATTTTCTCAAATGTACGCATGAAGATATTTTGTTTGCCATAAATACTTAATAGTAAGTTATCAATGAAACTCTCTTGCACACACTATGAGAGGTCGACATTAAACATGATTCTAAAGTCACACTAGACACAAAATGGGGCCGATGATACCGAACATTCAAAATAGTCAGCATAAAACTAAAAAGGGAAAACCCAAAGGGAGAAATCATCAATTCCAATGGTAAATCCCAAAAATGCATGCAATCAACAATAACTAAAATGTGATGAATGTCACAAATAGATAGAGAAGTTTTGGGTGACTAATCCAAGCATAAGAAATACCAAAAAATTCAATGTTGGACCATATGACACATGGAATAATCCACCAAGAAACAAAATAAATTACCAATTATGAAATACATTCATGAAACATTGTGACCAATACTAGTCACATCAGATCGATTAATCATTGCATGTTACTAAGAAACACGACATCTCAATAGTATTATAGAACATACCTAAACATGCCAAACAATGAATCAACTATGATTCTAACACTGTGCTTCACTTGAAACATTCTTAATTAATGCAGCAATATTTTTCCTCAATTCAACTCCATATTTTCTATGCAATACAATAATTTCATTATGTAGGATTTCAATCAAAAGGAGGTCCAAGCATATTTGAAAAACATATACTAAATTCATAAAACAAATTCACTAGAAACACACATTTAGGGTATGATAACAATCTCAACATCACATAAGTGACAGTTTCTCTCTACATTCATGTTAGTAAATAGATTTGTCCTTCAATAAATATTTCTTATAAAATCACTCTATCACCTATTTGAAAGACAACCAATCACTAATAGTTGGGTAAGTGTTCTTTTAATCACTTCTCTCAAAATTTTATCTTAGGTATAACTCCCTAGTATTGACCTTCAATAAATCTCAAATGCTAATTTTGTGAGTTCAACTTTTAACCAGAAAGCAAGTTAAAAGGCTTCTATATCATTCTTGGATGATAAGCTCTTCAACATTATTTAAGAAAAGGAACTTAAGATAAAAGAGAGAACAAAATGCACAGTTTTCCATTGCTAATAACCACTTTAAGACTAAAATAAAAAGATTCTTCTAAACAGTAAGAAAGATAAAAATTGCAGATGATTCAAGTTACTGTGAAACTTTTATAGCACAATACAAAATGAATTAAAATGTCAGCACTAAACATTCATCCATTCATTTCAAACAACACATATTTGAAATATAAACATATATGTAAATCACTATTGCAGCATAGGCAAAAATGTATATAATTATGCTCAACAGTAAATTAGATTCATCAAGTTTTTTAAAACACTAAGAATCTAAAATAGAAAACTTAACTAGTTTTTCCAAAATTTTGATCCCTTCACAATCTTGAACTATTCTACTTATAGTTTCAAAAAACCAAGAGGTCTCCCTAAAAACCCAACCTCTCGAACAAACAATTATTTAGATAAACCAAAGTAACAAGGACACTTGTCCTTAAGAGTTTGCATGCAATAAAGAAAAGAAACTATATTTCCAAATCAGGCTCCTTATCGACAGCACGTTCTTCACTTCCATTGGGGATTTCTCCTTCACCTACAATGGAATGAGTTGACTCCCATTGTTTGTATGCTTGGATGAGCTCCTTAGCAAGCGACAAATGTGGGATTTTCATGTTCAAAATCCTAGTCATCAAGGCCTCTTTAGTCCATTTTAGCTTTTTTACTTTCTCAATTGTTCCAGAAAGTTTATCAATGCATAGGTACAATAGAGACTCAATTCTAACCATCTGTGTGAATTCTGAGGATTTTGGGTTAATCTTCTCCTTAATTTTGTTCATGGTGGCTTCAAACACCTCTAGGGCTTCTTTTAGTTTTTTATCACCGTAACTTGTTGAATATGCATAACCAAAGTTGATAACTTTCAACTCATTCAACATGGTTTTCTGTATTTTTTTAATCTCATTCTCACAGTCCTTAGTTTCAGCTATAGTACTCCTAATGGTATAAATGTGCCAACTAATGTTCTTTCTTAATACGAAGAAAGTGGACTCATTAGAATATTTCAAGGACTTCTCTGTATAGAACTTGGTATATCCATACCTCTCAATTTCTAGGAACTTTTTCATAGCAGAAACCCATTTTTCTTCCTCTCTATCCCATACTTGTCATTGTGCCTGCAATTCTCCCAATAGGGCCTCAACATCATGGAGAATGACCTGAGAATCTTTGACATATTTGAGACCACTAATAATCACTTCATTCATCCATTCATCTACTGTGGAGACCAGGGCTCGACCGCATTGAACTTGATTCAACAAAAAATTTCTCTCTGTCAAATTTGGATCAAAAATATGTGGAGATTGGATCAAGGGAGTAGCATCAAAGTTGTAGAAGGTGTTTATGAATTGGGACAGCGTCACAATTGTCTACTTTAATTCTTTATTTTCTTTACTATCTTACCAAGAGGTCAATAGCATTTTTTGGGTTGTTTCCTTGAACAAGCGATTCTTTCCTTCATGGTCCATGGTTCCCAACTCAACCTTAGTGACCTCAAAATATTCAGCCTTTAGTTCATGCTCTCCTTCCTTTGTCCTATAAGTGGCTACTTTAGTATTCCACTTCCCTATTTTTGCATCTTCAAACATTTGAGTTGTTCTCTTTACCTTTTTAGTCTTGGGGGTTTTTTGAACATATTTAATAACAATATCTTGAACATGAATTGAAATAGGAACCAAACTGTGTTTCTTATTCATAGAAGAGGTTAACCATTTAGGTTTTGTATCAGATACGGTTAATTTTTTAGGTGTCTTCATTGGTGTGTTCATGGCCTCAAGTGTCACATTATCAAGATCAAAGAGATCTTTGTGCGCCTTCTCTTCCTCACCTATTTGGTAGCTTATATCTTCGAGTTTGTCATCATCCAAGTTGATAGTTTGCACATTTTCCTAAGCCATCTCTTTCTTTATTCTATATATGGTCCTTGATCTTGTGAGCCTTTGGGAAGGAGATACTGGTGAGCAATCTGTTGTAGCTTTCTTCCAAGTAATTTTAACTTGTTGTTTCCCTCAAGATCCTGCATTATCAATTGATGTAGAAATATTAGAAAAAGAGGCTGAAGAAGGCAAAGAAGTAACTCTAACTTCATCTAACTTAGATTTAGACTACTTCTATTTTATTTTTGCTAATGGCCATTCTTTGGTTAGGTCAATCACATGTTGAGTTCCTTGTTCAATCTTATCTTCTTCATCTTCGGCCCAATTGATGACAAAATCATCGTGTTCCATTGATTTCTTGAACTTAGGCTAAATCAAACTAGAACCATCATCAGTCACTCCTTCTAGATTTATTTGTAGTCTCGTGGATAGGATTTGCGATATACATAGCCTACTGTGCCCCCTTTCTTTCACCTGAGATTCATCAGTATAATCCTCCTAGAAATCTTCTAAATGAGGAATAGGGAACATGTGTGACCTAACCCTTAAACTTCTATAACAAGATAGTTGAAATTCATGGTTCTGGAAGAGGAGGAATCAAGCATGGAAGTGACAGAATAGATGAATAGAAGAAGGTAGACTAGATAATAAGAGGAAAAGAATCAAGAAGACGTGAAGAGTTTAGGAAGAAGAGGAAGAAGTGTGAAGGAAGAAGAGAAAGGATGAAA
This sequence comes from Chamaecyparis obtusa, assembly GCA_027943335.1. Classification (NCBI taxonomy): domain Eukaryota; kingdom Viridiplantae; phylum Streptophyta; class Pinopsida; order Cupressales; family Cupressaceae; genus Chamaecyparis; species Chamaecyparis obtusa. Next base: position 56,338 of record BSBK01002579.1, on the reverse strand, counting down.
ATGGGATACTAGGAAGACATGGGAGATGTGGAAGAAAGAAGACCAAGAGTCATTTTGTGCAACTTGATACCATTTAAGTTCATTTGGATGTTGAGCAACATGTCATAGCACTTTTGGGGAGATCTTTGAAGTTTTTATCACTCAGGAACTCAGATTTGTTCGTTTTAATTGATCATATAAATACATAAATATATTTTCATCATTGATCAAGCACATAAGACAGCAATCAAGGAGTTCAAGCAAACACTGTCTTCAAACAATGAGCAAGGGACAAAGCAACCTTTCACATGAACAAGAATAGTGACTTAGTATGCTACTCCCTAAAGATTTTATTTGTATGTGTTCTCAAAATGTTTTTCAGTCACACACATAGTCTTAGAAAAGAAAAAGTTGGTTACACTATGGTTCTTAGTAATGGTTTGACTCTAAAACTTTTGCAATCTCAAGAGGGAAAACTCCAATCTAGGCACACCAAGGTTTTGACACATTTTGAGAATTTAATCAATTGGAGATGTTGAGGAGATCTGACAGCCCAACAAGAAACTACACCCATGGAGATTTCTTCCACAAGGACATTTATATAGTGGTTATTGCTACCACGATGAAAATATCTATTACTGCTTGAGATTCTGTCCACGTGGTTGACCCAATAAAGGGAATGTCCACTATGGTTAACCCTCTCTAACAAGGTGACTCACAAAAAGGACCACATGGGGACTTGGTTTAGATTCAAGGATCTGAGTTTCTGATACTACCCAAAAAGGGAGTAGAGCATAATCCTCTAGCCTCTTCACTTCACCCAAACATAGAAAATAGATTCATTGACACGCTAAGATTGAAACCACCTCACCAAGGTGGATATGTCAACAATAATGTCTACCGATCTCTCTAAATGGGTCCAAGAGAGAACATACCAATCAATGTTGAGGACTAAACCAAGTAAGACTGTGAGATAGTAAAAATATCCTCCCTACCTACAAGGGGTTCGATCATCAAGAAGAGCTTTGCAAGAAACCCACTCTCTCAAGAATGCCACAAATAGTGTTCATAGGGCCTAATTACTATGTGAAACAAATATGCAAGAAAGTGAATCTATGTTCTTTTTTAAAGCCCAAATTTGAAGTGTGAACTATGAAAGCAATAAACACTCAAGCTAGACACATGAGAGATTCATTTTATTCCCAAAATCCAAATGTTATAGAGATTCAACAAAATACCTCAAGTCCAAAGCAAGGCACTTAGTAGATTTTTGTTGAGCTTTTTTGTGCAAGCAAGCCACGAACTCTAGAACAAGCAAACAAGCAAACAAGATATGCAATGTATATCCAACTTATGAAAACCCTAGAGTTAGATCTGAAAATCAATTTTTTTGAGTAATAATAGCCAAAAAATAATCCAAATGACAACTCATATCATGCATTGAACCATGAAAAATAAGTGCATAGTCATCACAAAATTTTATTTTTTTTGCATTTGACCTAGTCAACAAGATCTGATTTTTTTTATATGATTTCAGTCACAAAAATAGAAATGCAAAATAGAGACCCCTACTAAAAAATAGAGAGCTTTCCAAAAATGTAAAAATATTGGAAAAATTCCTTAATTTGTGCCCTAGAGACTCATTTTACCAAAACATACCAGTTTTTATAAATTGACTATTTGAGCTATGATATTGCATCCAAATTTAAAACACAAAGAATGGACCCCATGTGAAATTTAAAGATCTTTCTGAAAATGTAAAAAAATTTTGCAAAATATGATGATTGGCATCAAAAATTAATTTTTAATGAAAAATAAAGAAAAAATTATAAAAAATCTAAAATACCTCAAAAAATTCTAAATGTTTTATTGAAGCTTCTCTGATATGTCACCAACTTGCAAAAACAATTTTAGAACAAAACTCCAAGCCATTTGGGAGATATGATCAAATCTTTGAAAATATAGGATTTTAGTCTCAAAGCAAATCTGCACAAGGGGGTTAGCTCAAAAATAACCAAAATAAACATGTAAAAGTGGGTTGCCCCATAGTGGGTGCCAAAAATGTGTGCTAAAATATTTTCACACTTCTATGAATCATTATATCCAAGATTGCTCAAGAATGAGGTCTCAAATTGTGACTGATAGCTCTCTATTCATGAAGTGCAAGGGTTTGTAATAGAGGCCCTCAGATTAGACCTAGTCTATGCCCATGCAAGTACACCATAAAATGAGAGATTCAAAAAGGAAAAGAAAGAATGCTAGTCTCCATGATCATCAAGTATGCATGCAAATGAAAATGGAAGCTATTCTAAATGATAACAATGCATGAAAGCAAACTAATCTATGAAAGTAAATGCTTATGCAAGATTATTCTATGAAAGGTAATTTGAACCTAATCTAATATGAAAGTGCAAAAGTAATCTAAATGGATTGCCATGGAGGCATAAGAGAAGAAGACAAGAAAAGAGAAGTTGCAATATCCAAGCTCAAGTGCTCAAATTCTCCCCCAAAATCGCTCTCCAAATCTGCATAACAATAACATAAATCTTGATCTCTAAAATCCCCATCCATAAATGAGGAGAGGGCTCCTTATAAAGGATTTTAGAAATGAATGGACGGTCAAGATTAAGAGGCAAAAAGAAATGAGCAATGGTGGAGATTAAATCTTGGTTGATCCATGTGCTCAAGATTCTCAAGAGGCAAAATCAATGGACATGGTTAAGAGGCAAAAAGATGTGTGGAAGAGATTAAGAGGCAAAAGGAGATTCCACTTATCTTGGAAAGTGTGCATTCAATGTGTCGACAAAAAAAAAAATTCTTTTTATTTTTATTTTATTATTTATTTATTATTTTTAGCAAAGTGGTCTCCATTATTTAATTAAAAGAATTTTTATTTATTTAAAAGAGATTTGTTCTTTTAATTAAATGTGGCTTAGGATAAAGTGATATTATTATTTAATTAAAAGATTTTTTATTTAATTAAAAATAATTTTTATTTAATTAAAAGGGAGCATGTTCTCTTAATTAAATAAAACTTAGGATAAAATGATCAAACCTTAGGAAATATTTGAAATAATTGAATTAATTACGATTTGATCAAGAAAATTGATTTAAATTAAAAATATTGCAAAGCATTGATTCGGGAAATTGATAAATTGATGAATGGGGGCCTAAAGTCTAGGCCTTTTCCCATTGCTCTTCAATGAGAAATCTTTTTAGAACAGTGGCAAGTTGTCTACAAACTTTTGTTAGAATAAAGCAATCAAAATGATATTTGGGTAATCTCATAGGTGAGTCTTCAAAACCCCCGACCCTGATATAAGTAAATTTAGGGAATTGGATATAAAAGATTTCATATTTGGTCACAAATTTTTGGGCTTCTGGGCTGATCCTTTTGGCAGAGATTCCATCTAGCTCAAAATAGAGTTTTCCCATGAATGTATCATGTACCCTTCTATAATTTTTTATTATATTATCCTTCTATAAGATAGGGTAATATTCATAGACACACATGTCATTGACCCAGGGTTCATGTGGCATTCCATACCATTGTCTACTACAAGTGAGACAATACATTTAAGGTAAGAGGACATAAAGAAACCACTATCAGTTAACTTGGACATATTGAGTTGTTCCCTCATAGAACTAGTAATCAGCTTGGCCCATTCTAAAAAAATTTTCCCCTCTAAGATAATCTAAACATAAAAATACATCCATTCAGAGAAAAGGTCATCTACTTGTGATCCTCTTACTCTATGTAGCATAACCATGATATCATTGATATAAGAGTGTACATGACTCCTGTTAAAATTCTTTGGTAACCATGAACCTCCTTTCTGTGGGTTTAGTAACTAGATTTTAGCCATAGAAGTTTGATTCCCATCCCTATTTTCATTAAACTTAACAATAGACTATGCAGGAGAAAAGGCAGAAAAGGTCTTTTTTGGTATTTGTAGAGCTAAAGACATGATTTCCTTTTTTAAGGACATCAAGATTCTATAGTCTTTCTTTATAATTGTTTTAGTCCGTGTATCATAATTTTTAATACATTCTACAATTAGCTTTGGACATATGACAGTAGGAGGGAAAATTGCAAGTGAGCACAACCCACTATGTAAAATCTCTAAAGCCAGTGTACCCTCAAGGGAATTAAGAAGGTAGCTTGGTAAACCTTCTAAACTATAATTCTCTATATCAGTAATTGTTACTAAAGGACCACTGCATACCAAACTTGATACATTTCCAAACAGATGAAAAGCTGATTTCATGGTTTCAGCAACTCATATTCCCTATTCAAGTCATTGTTCTGCTATTAAATTTGAAAATACCATGAAAAGATGGAATCCAAACTCACCTTTTTCTACAAATTTAACTAATCCCGAGAGCTCCAATATCCTTACCTCTGTCTACTTGTTTATCAATAACTCTAATATTTAAAACTTTGAGTGTAAGGATCAGCTTAAATAGAAGGAGCATGAGAAACTTGATTATTAATTTCAAATCTTTACGGAGGTGATGATAAAAATATTTGATTTGACATCTTATACATGCAATCCATAATTACTATTTAAGAAAATCCCTATGTCAAAATAATTAATGATTATTTGGACATCTCAGACGTGGCAACTCCCCCCACTATCATTAGCATTAAATGCACAACTTCTCGTGGGACCCACTACTAAGTTGTTAAAAGATTTACCTTTTTTAAACTTCTTGTCTTCTTTTGAATATCTCTGAACACAAGGGAACAAAGTTCATGATGGTTCAAGAGTATTCAATATAGTTCAGGACCTATGATCTCCAAGTTTACCATTTGGTGATTCAACTACGCTGACGTGTCATAATTCCATGATTGATGCATCAGCTTTCTGCATGACTTATCGACATGTTGATCATCTCCATCATCTTTTATATACATGTTAGATTTCTTAAAAGTAATGAACCAACTTGAACAACCTTTAAATGACTTGAACAAAGTTCAAGCCTATTCAAAGGTGTTCAAGGGTGTTCAAGAAAACTTGTTAGCAAGGAGCTTGACACTGTTTAAAATCATGTTAAGACCGAAAAGACTAACGGTTTTGATAAACAAATGGGCTAGAGGGAAAAACAAAATAATAAAGGGGAAAATAAGGTGATCCAATTGAAACAAGGCCAACTTGAAAAAGAACAAGGTACAAGTGCCAAACTGGACTAACATCGGCTCTGACTGGGGACTACTTTTAGCAAAAGGCAAAGAACTCAGAACTCTGGTTATGCAAAAAATGAAAGGGTGAAACAAACACCAAAAAAATAGGAACAAAAAAACAAGCAGCAGGGAAATGGCCTAGACCTATTATGTACAAAAATTTGCGCACTGAGAACCTCAAAGCTTAAAAAGTTTTAAATCTTTCCCATTGTAGGAAAACAACAAGACTGTTCCATTTGGATATGCCAATTTAAAAGCATTAGGTACCAATTTTTCTTCGATAACGAAAGGCCCCTTCCATAATGATTCAAACTTGTTATGAGTTCATTTTGGTTCTTTCCTTTTATCCTAAAGTAACACTTCATCTCCTTTCATGAATTTTCATGGTCTAGTCCTTCTGTCGAAAATGTTCTTCACCCTAGCTTGATGTTATGTGATTTTATCCACCAATGCTTCTCTTTCTTCTTCAAGTTTATGTAGGTACATGATTCTTTTTTCTAAAAAGTCTCTAAAAGTTTGATAATCGATAGTTGTTTGCAGCTTTGTTGCCAACAATTCCAGAGGAAGTGATACTTGAGCACCCACTCCGTACACTAGCTCAAAAGGTACCATACCAATTGCTCTTTTTGGGGGTTTTCTATTAGCCTAGAGAGCTTCAAAAATCTTTTTATACCTATTTTTACCACTTTCATCTACCAGTTTTTTCATGATAGCCACCAGATTTTTATTGCTCAATTATGCTTGTTCGTTTCCTTGTGCAAAATAATCTAACGAATGTGACAATTAAATGTTGTGATCATAGAAGAAAAGGGTTAGCTCTTGTGATGAGAAATACATGGCATTATCTGATATAATCTTTTGAGGAACTCCAAAGCACACCAGGATATTGTCTTTTAGGAAGTCGCACACTACTTGAGAGTTTTCCTTTGTGGTTGGAATAGCCTCAACCCACTTGGTGAAATAGTCAATTGTTGTCAAAATGTAGATATGACTAGCACTTGATTGAGGATTAATTGGGCCAACAAAATCCAGCCCCCACTATTTGAAGGGTTCATCCACCACAAGAAGTTTCAAAGGTAGAGCCACTAATTGAGGTCTTCCAAAAAATAGTTGGCATTTCTCATAGTTCCTGACATATGCATAGGCATCTTTAAACATGCCTAGCCAATAAAAATAGTTGTGAAGGATTTTAAAAGCTATGACATTTGAGGAAAAATTCCCTCCCCAAGCCTCTTCATGAAAAGTTCTCAACAATTGCAACTGTTGTTCTTTATCCACACATCTCAGGAAAGTTCCATCTATGCCCTTTTTAAATAATGTGCATTTCCATATCACATACTTGGTTTCTTGGAGTCTTAAATTATTCCTTTCTTTGGGTGTTAGCCATGTAGGACATTCTCCATAAGTCAAATAATATGTTATATCACAAAACCAAGGGTCAGTTAAGCTAACCAATAGTGCCTGGGATACCTCATTCTCTGGTTCTTCTACTTCTTTTGAGTTTTTCGCTATGAACTTACATAAGCCCCTTCCTCTAACCATCTTAGTGGGTCTTATCGTCAGGTCATATTCCTATATTTTGGTTACCCATGTTGCTCTCTTATTCATTGCTACTTCTTATTGAGTAAGTAAACTATTTACAACAGAATCAGGAACAAACACCATAGAATGAGAAAGAAAAATATAAAACCTGAATTATTTGACAGCTTTTACTATGGAAAAAGCTTGTTTCTCAACAAAGGAATATCTAAGCTCATGCTTTTTCAGTGGGGTACTCATAAAAGCAATTGATGCTTCATTTTCAAAACCAATCTTTTGAGTTAATATTCCCAACAATGAATGATCAGAGGCATAAAAATAAATGATGTATGCACCCTAAAATGGTCGCCTAGACTTTGGGCCCTTATTTCTGCAATTTCTCAAATCCCTGAATCAATTTATCAGCTTTAATCTTTGATTCAGCTTTATCATTCAGCTTAGCTTGAGATTCTTATTTTTAGACTTGATTATCACCTAGCAACGACGGTGGTGATTTTGTCTTTCAATTTTTATCTCCTATTTTTCAGACTTGATTATTGCCTAGCAGTGACGGTGATAGTTTTGTCTAAGGCTTGATTTTCACCTAGTAGCGACGGTGTTGGTCTTGTCTTTCAACTGTTGTTTATGCTTGTCCCGATGTGTTCCCATCCATCGAACACACATCTGGGTTGTTTTGTGATCCCAAATTGATCTCACATTTCAATTCTTCTTTGACTGCATGTGTTCCCAAAATGATCACACATTATTCAAAGAGGGGCAAATGTATGCACCCTAAAATGGTCACCTAGACTTTGGGCCCTTATTTCTGCAGTTTATCAAATCCCTGAATCAATATTTTCAAATATCAACAATATCAATTATATCAATTTCCTTGATCAAATCATAATCAATTCAATATTTCCTAAGGTTTGAGCCTTATTTAATTTAAAAGAGAAATAAAAATAAAAATGTTATTTAATTAAGAGAACATGCTCCCTTTTAATTAATTAAAAATCTTTTTTAATTAAATAATAAAATCACTTTATCCTAAGCCTTTATTTAATTAAAAGGAATTTCCTCCCCTTTTATTTAAATAAAAAATCTCCACTTTTCTTCTTATCCTTGTTGCACAAATAAAGCATTTAATTCTTATTTATAAAGAAAAAAAAAAGTACTTTTTGTCTCACATGGACATAAATTAAATGCTCAACATAAAGTAAATGCTTCTAATTTTCTTATTGGAGGATATTTGTGCACAAGGATCAAGCTTCTTTTTTTCTCCATCGTTGATTAAGTCTTTTGCCTCTTAATCTCCATGGTCCATTGTTTTTCACTTCTTATAAAAGAAGAGCTCTCTTCCTCATTTGCACACACCATACATACTTGAATTATTATGCTACAGGTTTTCTAAGTCATTGAAGCTTTTGGAGATATTCTTGCATCAAGTTTTGAAGATTTAGAGAATCATTGGCATTCATCTTGCATCTACATCACATCCTAGTTTGCATCATAGTTGCATTATCATGGTATCATTTACTTTCATGTTTTAGATTAATCTCACATAGTTTAATTAGAGGGTTTGTAACTCTTTCATTTCCATTTTCATAGCTTAATTGCATCTTCATTATCATAAGATTAATTTGCATTCTCATATAGATTTGCATAGTATTGCATTCATTTAGAATCTCTCATTGTGTGGTTGACTAGCAAGGTCATGAGTTTATAGCTCTAGCTGAGAGCAATTTTACAAATCTTGCAACTCCATGCATAGAGAGCTATGGATCGATTTGTGAGGGCTCATTCTTGAGTTTTCTTGCATGTAAGGATTCATAGAAGTGTGGTCACATTTTCACCACACATTTTTGGCACCCACCATGGGGAAACCCACCTCTTCCATGTTGGTTTTGATTATTTTTGGAGCTAACCCTTGTGCAGATTTGTTTGGAGATGAAAAACCCTAGATTTGAAAGATTTGATCATATCTCCCAAATGACTTATTATTTTGATTTGAAAATTTATTTTTAGATTGGTGAAATATCAGAGAAGCTCCAAAAAAAATTTGGGAATTTTTGGAGGTGATTTGTATTTTTTATGATTTTTTTTTAATTTTTCATAAAAAATCTAATTTTGGCGCAAATCAGCGTATTTTTCAAAAATTTTTACATTTCTGGAAAGGTCTTGGAATTCTATAGAGGGTCCATTCACTATATTTTTAATTTAGAAATCATATCATAGCTCATTTGGTCAATTTATAAAAACTAGTATATTTTGATAAAATGGATCTCTAGGGCACAAATGAAAATATTTTTCTAAAATTTTTACATTTTTGGAAAGCTCTTTGTTTTTTGATAGAGGTCTCTTTTTTTCATTTTTGGTTTAGGGTCCGAATTCATGTGGTAAAAATTAAATCTTGTTGACTAGGTCAAATGCAAAAAAAATAAAATTTTGTGATGGGTATGCACTTATTTTTATTGTTCAATGCATGATATGAGTTATCATTTAGATTATTTGTTAGTTATCATTTCTCTTAATAATTGATTTTCAGATCTAACCACCCTAGTGTTTGCATAAGTTGGATATACATTGCATATCTTGTTTGCTTGTTTTCTTATCTTGTTCATTTGAAGGTGCATGACTTGCTTTCATGAAAAATGCTTAAAACAAACAAAAAAATCATGAAATCTACTAAGCGCGTTGCGTTGGACTTAAGGTATTTTGTTACAACTCTACAACATTTAGATTTTGGGATTAAAATTGAACCTCTCATCTGTTTGGCTTGAGTGTTTACATGCTTTCATAGAACACATTTCAATTGATGCTCTTAATGGGAAATGAATGAACATAGATTTTCTTTCATACAAGTTTGTGTAAGTGAATGTTTGTGTTTAAACCTTAAGTAATTCTTGGTTCCAATAGTAAATATCTCATTGAGTGATTGAGGGCATGGATTCATTCCTTGTTTACATAGGGAGTTAAATGCACCACTTTGTGGACTCACTCTATGTTTGCTTAGAAAGTTAAATATTCTATTGATTCAACCATTTGTCATTTGTGAGTAGTATTGATAAGAAACTTTAAATTACTTGTGATTGATTTAGATTTCTATCTTGGGTTATTTGACTCGCTAATCCACCGGCTCCTCATTTTCGCCCCGTGGTTGCAAGATCAGCACCACATTAAAGGGGAGGGGTCTATAGGAAATAAGCGTTAATTGCTCCACTAGGAAACCCTTTTGTGCTTTTTGGAACTCACTTATTTTCTAAGGTGTGGACTCACTTTGAGTTGATGTGAGGAGTTAAATGTTCCACTTTTGGACTCACTTTGAGTTGGTGTGAAGAGTTAAATGTTCCACTTTTGGACTCACTTTGAGTTTGTGTGAAGGGTTAAGTGTTCCACTTTTTTAGACTCACTTCACATTCTCTTGAAGGGTTAAATGTTCCACTTTTGGACTCACTTCACATTATCTTAAAGGGTTAAATATTCCACTTTTGGACTCACTTCGCATTTACTTGAAGAGTTGAGTGTTCCACCTTTAGTGCTCTAAATACTTTTGATAGTGAATTACTTAGTTTTTATTTCTAGAAGGCCTGCTTGGGGACACACCACCTCAAGGGATGACCTTAACTCCTGTGTTCCGGTGGAGTATAAATATCAGGAGGTGAATCCAAAGACACCTCTCTTGGGAATTGAGTTTGATATCACTCTTGGCTAAGCCTCAAAGAACTTTATACCTTTGAGAAGTGAAGGAGGAGATTTGGGTTACCGTCTCCCCCCGGCTGTGTGATTTTGGATTCTTCTCATCTATGGATTTGGGCCTCACGTACCTTGTGTATATCGAGGACTCCTTTTAGAAAGCCATGTATATTCTTGTAGATAGCTTGTTAAAGTGTTGTTGTGTTCTATGTGTCTACTAAAATATTTTCAAGAACATACACAAGTAGAATCTTTAAGGAGTAGCATACTAAGTCTCTATCTCTATTCATGCGCAAGGTTGCTTTGTCCCTTGCTCATTGCTTGAAGACTATTTGTTTGAACTCCCTAGTTGTTGTTCTATGTGCTTGATCATCATTGTGAAATCTTTTGAAAGATCTATTTGGAATATTGAAACTGAGTTTCATCCTACTGTAATGAGTTCTCCTTAGAAGCTTGGTATTCCTTGGTCAGTCCAGATCTTAGATCCTAGGTGCTGTCATGTTGCTCAACATCTCAATGAACGTTATGGTATCAATTGCATAAGATGAATCTTAGTCTTCTTCTTTCTTCTCCATTTCCCATGTTCTTCTAAAGTCTTCTATTCCCATGGGAATTTCTTCTTCTTCTTCTTGATTCTTTTCCTCTTACTATCTAGTCTACCTTCTTCTATTCATCTATTCATTTCTTCCTATGCTTGATTTCTCCTATTTTGGAACCATGAATCTTGACTATCTAGTTTTTGAACCTTTATTAAGAATAGATGATCTTGAGCTCATTGACATATTTGAAAAGTGTTGTTCCTCCAAAATTCTCATGAGTGATGAATTTATAGCAAAAATAAAAGAAAAGATGATTAAATCAGATGCCTTTGCTAGAATCATAAACATGATCATATCACGATCTTCTTCTTCCAAACATTCTTCATCATCTAAATCTTCTCATTTTTCTTCACCTTCCAAGTTTTATCATGACTCTTCCAGACATCATTCTCATTCTTCATCTTCTAAGTCTTATCATGATTCTTCAAAACACTATTCACATTCTTCATCTTCCAAATCTTATCATGACTCTTCTAAACATCATTCAAATTCCTCATCATCCAAGTATTCTTCTTCCACTAGGTCTTCACCTTCCTCTTCTTCACAATCTTATTCTTCTTCTACTTCTTCAAAGAGTCTTACTTCTCTTCAGAAGACATACCATAAAGAGCAACGTGATAGTCCTTATGATGTCTCTTCCACAAAGAGTGACACACCCACCTATGATGACTATGATGATGGACAATGTAGTGATGCCCATGAAACTTCTATTCCTAAGCATCATCCTCGTGGTACACTTGTGATTTCTAATGGGGATTCGTATTGGGTAGACTTCGATGGTGATCCATATGACTCTAAATTTGAAGAATTCTTTGATGATTTTTGCGAACAATACAATATTCCTACTGAGGAAGAGAAAATCTACCGCGCTGATTTCAAACGTCAAAAGAATCTCTCCTCTAAAAGTTCTCATGCTGAAAATAAAGGTTGCACTCTCAAGCAAGATCATATTAATGTTGACCCTTTGTCTTGTGATGGTTCCCTTCCATCCTCTACTTCCTCCAATGCCCATACATTTCTTAAATCTTTCGAGTCTTCCAAATCTATCACAAATCCTTCATCCAACAAAGATCCTAAGGCTTTCCATGCAGTTCCCTATAGTTATCCTTAAGGGCTACCTCTTAAAGAAACTCAAGCTAACCTTCACTTTGCTACAAATACTTCTAATGATGCTAAACTGAAAGATCTTAAGCCTTCATTTGCTATACTACCTACTTCAGCTAATTCTTCACTATCTCTTCCAAAGTCTTCCATACAATTCCAACATGCTTCCTTGTCCTTAAAAGTGGCTCCATGTCAAGAGGACCCTAAAAATGATAAAGAAAAAAATATAAATAAATATCAAGATCAGGAACCCTCCATGTCATCCAATTCTCTTCATGATGTATCTTCTCCATTGCATGGTTCTTTTGATCCTTTACGCCCTTCCTCATTCATTCCACCATGTCTTAAATCTTCTCCTAAGCAAGATCAAGCTACTACTTACACTATTGAGCTTATTGATAATCAAAATAACCTTACCACACTTGCACTTTCCAAAGATGATACTTTCGTTAAGATTATTAAAAATGGTGTTGTTACTTCTGATGTAAAGCCTATTAAAAATCCAGAAAAAAATGATGTGCTTATACTATCCAACGATACTTGTCAAGATCAAAGTCTTCCATCTTCTTGTTCTACCACTCCATGTTCACTTCCACTTTCTACTCTTCCTAAGTCTTTGCAAGCTTTCAACAATCCTATCGAAGAAGTTGCTCCTATTCAAGATGTTCATGATCCTATTGAAAATCCTAATGCTCACTCTAAAGATGTTGATGTCCTTGGTTGTCATATAGATGTTGATGAACTTATTGATTATCCTTTTGCATCTTCCACATCTATCCTTGGACCTCCTCCACCAATACTAAGGGCTTCATGTCTTCCTTCCATCTTGGGTCCTTATGTCCCTTCACTTTCTCCTCCTAACTTTCCTAATTCATCATCCATCTTGGGTCCTTACATCCCTCCATCTCCTATCTTTCCTCAAGATCAACATAGATGCATACCCTTAAATCCTTTTCATCCACTCACCCATCTAAACTAGTCATATTCTCCTCCTTTCACAAGTCTTTTGGAAGTAACTTGAATGTTCAATACAAGAAAAAGAAGTAATACAAGAATCCATAAAAAAAGAAGATCACCATGTCTCCTCTAATCGACATGGAGGTATAAAGTCAAAAGAGATATCTAATAAGAAAACTACAAGACAAGTATGGGTTCCAAAATCCATTATTGAAGATATTCTCTTTAAATCATCCAAAGGAAATAAAAATCCTAAAGCTATATGGATTCCAAAGTCTCTCTTGAAAGAGTCTAATATTGAACAAAAAGTGAAGTTGACATTCAAGCTTCCAAAGGCTTCTGCCTCATTTTCTTCCAAAAATATTCTTCAATTTCATGCACCTAAACCACAACCTCTGCTAAACATTCACCATATTCATTCTTGAATTCTTTCATTCAAGTTTCCTCCACCCTCTCGCCACCCTTCAAGGTGTGTGTTGATGTTGATCTTGCCTTCCTTTCCATCTCCCCTTTCACAATCTTTCCATTCATTATCCTTCTACCTTCTATCATTTTTCCTCATTTTCCTATTTTTCCTATCTTCCAACCTCACTCGCTTTACATAAAACCTTATCCTCCATTTTTCTCTTCCATCTCCCTTTCCCTATTAGCATCTTTGAGCATATCATTTTGCATCTTTGGCATATCATGATTTATCCTTTCGAGGAGCATTACCTAAAAGTTTGCTTTCTTCCAAAAAATGATAAAATTCAAAAATATAGAAAAATTCAAAAATGAAAACAAAAAAAAGAAAAAAAGAAAAAATTGAAAATGTGCCATGGTGAAAACTTGGAAACAGGCACCTTGGTAGCAAAAGTAAAGAGAAATAAATTCGTCCTATGGTGAAAACCACTCCCTTGTGGCACCTTGGATAAGTACCGTGATGAAAACCTGGCAATCAGGCATCATGCGTAGTTCTTCTAATTTTTTATCCATTCCATCTTTACTCTTTGATCTTGGCAATATTGACCTATACACGAACATTTGGCTATCTTGTGAGCTATCTTATAATGATCTTGCTTTCATTCCTTTCATGTTTAGCCTTCATTTTTATTTTTCCTCCATTCATTCTAGCCTTTCACTATCTTTTTCCCCTTTGGTCTTGATCTAATATAAAAAGAGTAAAACATGATGCTATGAAGTCTCTTGACATGTCTACTCTTTTGGACTGCATCCTTTCCTGCTCTTATACCACATTTTTGAGGCTTATCCTATGCTGGCCTTTCATTGCTTGTCCAGATGTGCTTTGCATGACAATTTTTCCCTAGCTTGGGTACTCTTGAGGAGTTTGCCTTTAAGAATTTCTTCCCTCCACTCTCCTTCATTCTCATGTCTTCCATCTCTTCCACCAGTTTGCTTATCCATCTTGTTTTCCACCTTGCCAGACATTGGGACTGCACAATGTGATCTTGCTCATGAGTTTGATGCCCGTTTCTATCTAGAGGCATCCTTTGTACATATTTTATGATCCTGAAAAATACCAAAAAAATTGATATATGATGCTGGAAAAATCCTAAAAAGCATAAAAAGTCCTGAAAAAATACAAAAAATGCAAAAAAATGCAAAAAAAAAAATTTAAAAAATAGAAAATGTGCCTTGGTGAAAACTTGGAAACAGGCGCCTTGGTAGCAAAAATACAAAAAAAAAGAAAAAAGAAAAAATTGCAATAAAAAATCTCCAAGTGGTGAAAACCTGGAAACAGGCGCTACTTGAGGCCTTTGCACCCCTATTTGTTAGCATGCATCCTCGACACTTAGCCACTTTCCATCATGCCTTGACCTTATTTGACTTGGTTTGGAATTGGTCTTTATCTTTGTCTAAGGGGCATACCTGTTAGCATTGGTCCTTTAGGTGCATTTGTCTCTTGGGGCATTTCACAACAGGTGTTTTTCAACACCACCCCAAACAGTGTTTTTCAACACTACCCTTGTGTCGAGTATTTCTTAACACTTATCAGATGTCTTACCTAACAGTCTAATATGATCCGATATTTCTCATTTATAGATGCGATAATCAGAGTTTGACTCTATGACCAACACACACACACTTAAATAATCAATTCGCTTGAGATATGGTGACTTTACTTTTCTTTGTGTGTTGTCTATGAGAATTTATTTGATGAGTGGTCTCTCCCTGAGAAGTTTTCGATGATGCATAGCTAGAAGACTGACGGAATGAGAACATGTTTTATTTCTTTATCTGCTTGTGGGTATATTTTGTTGGTCCTACCTGTCATGAGCATTTATGCTGGTCTTACTTGACACTATGGATTGAAAAGGTATTATCCTTTACTGTATTGCGAGTGCATGCTTCTAGTTATCCTGACTTTTATGTGTCTTGATACAAGCATAATCTTGCCATATCAAACTTAGGTAATCTCACTGCATTAGTCATCTTGACCTCCATGTCTTTGATGCCTAGGTGGGATTTCCACATTTCTATCTGATAAAGATCATATTCATATCCACATAGTTATGCTAGTGTGCATTGTATGATCTTATGACACTGCCAATAATGCTCGATGATGATAATTAGATGTCTATAAGCATTGTGACCTTGCAAGTCAACCACTTTCATAGTAGCTTACATTCTTGGGTTCATCATAGTTTAGTTTTTGCATCTTGCATATGGAGAGAGCTCTTTTTTTTATCATCTACGGACTAGTTGATCAACTGTGCTCATTTTTTGATTCTTCTTGATCATATCTTTCATTTCTGATCTTTCATGTCACATCATTTTCTATCCATTTCAGACTTGAAACCGAAATTTGAGTCACGTTGACTGACCTTTTGAGGCATAATTCTTTGATCTTTGATGGAATTTCTTCGTTTCTATGTCTTCCAAACTTCTAGTCTTTCATTCACCCCTTTCGCTTCCTCTCTCTAAGGTTTGACTTAATCTTTATCCTATATCTTTTTCAGTCAAACCTAGTCAACCTGGGGCATATCTTCACTGTTTGATGGTTATCCTATCATGCTCCATCCTTCGATTATGATTTATTGTGACTTGATCAGGTTTATCAATTTGTTGTTCTCCTCTATCTGATTTCGATTTCGATTCTGAGGGGGCAGTACCTATCAGCTTTAATCCTTGATTCAGCTTTATCATTCAGCTCAGCTTGAGATTCTTATTTTTAGACTTGATTATCACCTAGTAGTGACGGTGGTGATTTTGTCTTTCAATTTTTATCTCCTATTTTTTAGACTTGATTATTGCCTAGCAGCGACGGTGATAGTTTTGTCTAAGGCTTGATTTGCACCTAGTAGCGACGGTGTTGGTCTTGTCTTTCAGCTGTTGTTTATGCTTGTCCCAATGTGTTCCCATCCGTCGAACACACATCTGGGTTGTTTTGTGATCCCAAATTGATCTCACATTTCAATTCTTCTTTGACTGCATGTGTTCCCAGAATGATCACACATTAGTCAAAGAGGGGCAAATGTATGCACCCTAAAATGGTCGCCTAGACTTTGGGCCCCTATTTCTGCAATTTATCAAATCCCTAAATCAATATTTTCAAATATCAATTATATCAATTTCTTTGATCAAATCATAATCAATTCAATATTTCCTAAGGTTTGAGCCTTATTTAATTTAAAAAAGAAATAAAAATAAAAATCTTATTTAATTAAGAGAACATGCTCCCTTTTAATTAATTAAAAATCTCTTTTAATTAAATAATAAAATCACTTTATCCTAAGCCTTTATTTAATTAAAAGAAATTTCCTCCCCTTTTATTTAAATAAAAAATCTCCACTTTTTTTCTTATCCTTGTTGCACAAATAAAGCATTTAATTCTTATTTATAAAGAAAAATAAAATAAAAAATAAAATAAAAGTATTTTTTGTCTCACATGGACATAAATTAAATGTTCAACATAAAATAAATGCTTCTAATTTTCTTATTGGAGGATATTTGTGCACAAGGATCAAGCTTCTTTTTTTCTCCATCGTTGATTAAGTATTTTGCCTCTTAATCTCCATGGTCCATTGTTTTTCACTTCCTATAAAAGAAGAGCTCTCTTCCTCATTTGCACACACCATACATACTTGAATTATTATGCTACAGGTTTTCTAAGTCATTGAAGCTTTTGGAGATATTCTTGCATCAAGTTTTGAAGATTTAGAGCATCATTGGCATTCATCTTGCATCTACATCACATCCTAGCTTGCATCATAGTTGCATTATCATGGTATCATTTACTTTCATGTTTTAGATTAATCTCACATAGTTTAATTAGAGGGTTTGTAACTCTTTCATTTCCATTTTCATAGCTTAATTGCATCTTCATTATCATAAGATTAATTTGCATTCTCATATAGATTTTCATAGTATTGCATTCATTTGGAATCTCTCATTGTGTGGCTGACTAGCAAGGTCATGAGTTTATAGCTCTAGCTGAGAGCAATTTTATAAATCTTGCAACTTCATGCATAAAAAGCTATGGATCGATTTGTGAGGGCTCATTCTTGAGTTTTCTTGCATGTAAGGATTCATAGAAGTGTGGTCACATTTTCACCACACAAATGATAAATTATTTCTTATAATCTAGATAAACTAAAGTAGGAGAGGTTTCCACAATAGTTTTAATTTCATTGAATGCCTTTTTACTAGCTTTTGTCCACTTGAAAGGTTGTTTTTCTCTCATCATCCCTACAATATGTCTAGTTAACTTAGAAAAATCTAGTACAAAAACTCTCAAAAAATTAATTTGTCCAAAAAAAGATTTAACCCCTGTCCTAGTTGATGGAAGGCCAATATGATAAATAGCCTTCACTCTCTCACGATCAATCCTAGTTCCTTCCTTGGAGACAATATGACCTAAAATTTTACCTTATGTGACACAAAAGATAGGCTTTTTAGGGTTGAGAGATATACCATGGCTTTGACACCTTTGAAGAATTGATCGAAGGTGTTAAAATGATAAAGAACAAAATATGGAATTGCAAGAAATTATTTAACTCAAAAGCTAGGAATAAGGGAAAATACCATGAATTAGCACAAGAACTAGGAGCATACACCAAAAAATAAGTAAAGAGGAGACAAGATTTTGAAGGGGAAAAGCATAAAAAAACTCCTATGAATTTAATGAAAGTGGAAAGAAATGCCTAAGAATGAGAGAGAGAGAGAGAGAGAGAGTGAGAGTGAGAGAAATGCTCATACAATAATAGAGAAGAGGAAGAAATCTCATGAGAGAAAAATGAGAAAAAGGAGAGCCATCTCTTTTAATAGAGATGTGAGAGAGGAGTTACATTGTAACTCTCATATCTGAGTGTGCCACATTTCACTAGTGTGTGAGACAAGTGTATGATTCCTCATAAGGAGGAATATCTAATTTCCTTAATAAAGGAAATTACAAATATGACATGTCCTCCCACTTGGACTAGAGGAAAGATTATATTAGGATACCTTGGTTTATCCTATTAAATACATAAATAACCAAGGAAAGATTAAATTCTAACACCCCCCTTTAATCTTTACTTGGGGTAATTACAAAAATCTGCAACTGGATTATCCTTCTTGTAGTAGAGGAGGAAAGCTTGGTTTTCTTCACTTGTGTTGATATAAGGTGATGGTGAAATGATAAATGTTGGGATCTTGAAATAGGATTCTTTTGCGTGTCGTAATGCAAGAGTGTAGGTGTTTGTGGATATAGGTCCAAATCTTTAAGTAAACTTTGAGACTGTTCGTTGTTACTTGTCCAAGAAGGATCACCTGAATCTACAAAAAAAAATAAGAACCATGAGGGGATCTCCCATAATGGGGATTTCCTCCTAAAAATGAATTAGTAAAATCTGAATGTGAATCATTAAATGTTAATTCATCATAAAGAGGTTTTGTAAACCAAATAGATTTATTATTAGATGCATAAGCACAATCACCATCAATAATATCATCAAGAAGATTAGATTTTAGGGAAGGAGGTTGGTCCTCCATAGGAAGCATTTGAGTGTCACGAAAGTCATGATCTACTTTGGAGCATATAGGAACATAATCAATACTTGAGCCTGCAAAAAGGCAAAAACCACTAGTAGAGTGCCCATTATTAGGATCACCTAGTGATGAATTAGTAACACTTGGGAAAGAATCATATTGTGAGCCATGGGTCAAAGAATCAAAAAGATAATCTCCAGGTGCATAAACCAAATTTGGAACATATTTATGACTCATAAAATCAGAAATGCAATCTTCAGTTTCATAAGGTAAATGTGTAGTGTAAGCATCATAATATGAAGCATCATTAACTTCCACAAGAATCATAGGATTAGTATTATCAACATGCATTTCATCTTGAGTAATAGACATATCTTGTAAAGTATCATTAAGAAAAGTAGATATAATTTCCTCTTCTTGGTCAAACATATCAAGATGAGAGCAAGGAGGAGTAAATAGATTATTTCCATTATCATTATCATCACTACTAGGAGGAACAAAATCATTAGGAGTATCATTACTATCGTCATGTTCATCATTATCCTTTTGAAGAGTATCAGTATTATCCTTAATGTTAGGAGCAGAAATAGAAATATGGTTATCTTTCAAAACAGGAGCATGAAGCACATCATTTGGAACAAAAACATTACCAGTTCCTTCAACTAGACAACAATAATTATCAACTAAAGAAACAGGAATATGGTTACCTTTCAAATTAGGAACAACATGGAGTTTACCATTGGGAACAAGTGTAGTGTAAGTTTGAAATGTGTTCTCTAAGACATGCCACATCTGATGTACTGTAGTACAATTTGAGATAAGATGGTATAAATCTGGATGTAATGAGAGTCTGATTAGACCAAATGCTTCCTCATCTTTGAACTGCCAGGAATCCTGGTCAGCCTAAGGAGCAGTGGATGTCAGTTTCAAAAAAGGTGAAGTCACAATATTTGAAAGGTGTCGAGATTTTAGGAAATTAAACATGTGCGGCCTCCAAATAGTATAGTTTGAACTTGAGAGTTTAAAATCTGGAATTCATGGTGTCATGATCAAAATTAACTAAAATAAAATTAAATACAAGTTGCAAGAAATAATGAAGAATCCAAAAAACTAATATAGTAAATACCAATATTTTAGAAATTTTAAATATTAAAAAATTAAATATATAGATAAAGTGATGAAAGAAATTTTAATTGCAACCAATTTAGGAAATAGCAATTGAAATAAGTTATATTTGATATGATCAATTTAATAATGAAGTGATATCATGAAATATTGAAGAGAAAAAGTGTTTGAATGAATAAACTTTTTGATTAAAATATTTTAAAATTAAATTTAATGATTAAACTCAATTTGTGAAAAAAAATAACTTGGAGAATTAAAATAATATACTAATATGATTGAAAATAAAACCAAATAATCTAAGGATAATAGAATAAACTAAATATAGAGCTGACAAAACTTGCCAACAAACCTGCGAGAAAAAAACGTTAAGAGAATAATGATTATATGCTAGAAGAAATGGAATAAGTTAGAAGGAAATCGATGAAAGTGCTGCAAGAAATCCAAAAAAAATGTTAGTAAGAATAATGAAGTAGCAGAGCCTAAAAAGAAAGATGAAGATTCTCCTACAAAAAAAAATGTTAGAATAATGGGAAACTTGCAGAAAACGTTATAATGATAAACAAAACAGAAAAGACAGCATCCCTGCACAACAGAGAACATTAGAATACAAGATAGAGAGAACTATATAAAGTAAGGCTGTCAAAATGACAGACTGTTGTGCCTTGAAATTGCTCAAAGAGAAGCAAAGGAGAATGGTGCGTAGAGGTGGGAAGAGGCAGCGAGGACAGAGAGAGAAGCTGCTATGCAAGGAGTAACTGCTGCGCTGGAAGGAAAGAAATATAAATAGTTTTAATAGTTATTAAAATATTATATGCAGACAAGTTGCGCTAACACTAAAGGAAGTTGTGCAAGGTACTTCCCAAGAGGAAGAGACCAGTCAACGAAGAAAATAAAGAATATGAATGCAATGGAGATGCAGCTGTGCTGGAAAAATAATATGCACAAGTTACAAGTAATATGTCTGTGCAATGAATACTGGTATTAAGCTGCACAATGAACTAAGATAAAGTAAT
Source organism: Chamaecyparis obtusa (assembly GCA_027943335.1). Taxonomy (NCBI): domain Eukaryota; kingdom Viridiplantae; phylum Streptophyta; class Pinopsida; order Cupressales; family Cupressaceae; genus Chamaecyparis; species Chamaecyparis obtusa. Next base: position 35,195 of record BSBK01002579.1, on the reverse strand, counting down.
TTGATAATATTTAATGAATAAAATAATGAGTTGAGAGAAATCTTCTTCCTGTAGAAATAAGAGACAAAATTTAGGCCGAATCTTTAAAGAAACGATGTCAACAAAGAAACCGTTAAATACAGAAAACCATACAAAAGAGAATTGATGAAAATTTGTAGCAATATGATAATAATCTCCAACTAATGCACAAAGAATATGTCAGATTTTAAAGACATATTGTGCCACTTATACATAGATTGTAGAAGCTGTGAAACAAATGGAAATGAATAAATGAAATAGAGAATAAAAGTCTGTGCAACTCAAGACACAAACCAAATGAAAGGCAATAATACTAAATTGCTAAGAGACCAAACAAAGACAAATTTACTCATGACTACTATAAAACTTCCTTTACTCTGACGCAGCTGGGAGAAAATACCAATGAAGTTTAAAGCCAAGCTGAGAAATGCTATGAGAAAGTGGAGAGATGTTTTAATAGAGACTATATATATATATATATATATATATATATATATATATATATATATATATATATATGATAGTAAACAACTGAGATATATTAGAATCAGAGATGAATAAATAGGAACAAAGATCAAAACACAAATATTTACTGAGATTAATACAGAGATATAAAATAAGATGCTACAAAAAACATTAGCAAAGATTTCCAGAGATTAAAACATAGAGATGAAAAATGACTAATGCATGCATTTGAATCTACAAAAAAATGTTAGAATAGAATTTTGCATTTCTCCTAAAGGTAGGTGAATATTGGAAAACTATTCACATGTCAACTAATTTAGAGGGTTCTACACAAAACCTAGATTGTGAAATTTTCAAATTCTCTCTTATCTATCCTGTTGGCATTAAGCAGGATTGCCACTAGTGACAACACTTATTTGCATCCTGAGTGCAAACTGAGCAGAACAGTGCAAACTGAGCAGAATAGTGCAAACTAAGTAGGACAGTGCAAACCGAGCAGGACAGTGCAAACCGAGCAGAACAGTGCAAACTGAGCAGGACAGTGCAAACCGAGCAGGACAGTGTAAACCGAGTGACATAATGTCTACCGAGTCACAAATATTTACCGAGTTTGAAACTTACTGAGTGTTTAGTATGAACCGAGCCTTCACTTCTATCAAGTGCATGACAATGTCGAGTAATGCAGTAGACGCCGAGTATCAGAAAGTCACCGAGTTAGTTTGTAGGAACCGTGTAACCATACTTGGGCTGACTTAGTAGCACTTATGTTTATTTGTTAAGCCGACTTTGTAATTTTAATTAATTGTTTAGACTTGTATATAAACAATGTTGTACAAATACCAAGTAGTATGAATGTGGAATAAAAAGTGGAGATAAAAAGGTAGAAACTAGTGAATTACAAAGGGCTACTATACACAAGGAGCAGCAGAGACAAATTCATCATAGAAGGTGATCAGTACATCAGCGAATCTCATTCAGCAATCCGGTTGCAAAATAAGAGATATATTGTTTCATTTTAACCAGTGAATCAGTACTAAAATCCTCTAACCAGGTAGACTTAACAGTCTTTTGTAAAATCTCTTTACCGAGTACATACTTCTTTTGTAAGTTTGTAAAAATCCTTTAACACGGTGGATTTAGCAATCCTTATTGCTCCTAGCAGGGCAGATCATCAGAAGTGATCAATGTAAGCCTTAACCGGCCAACTTTATACTGCAGTATTAAAGCTTTGTGGGTTTCATCCCCACCCTAGTTTTACTTTATTTTGGAAGGTTTCTGGGTAACCAAATCTATGTGTCATTGTTGTGAATGCTTTTATGTTTCATGCTTTCTATATGCAAAAGGATAAAGTGAACTATATGTTAATACATCTGATATTAAAAAAAAATTGAAGTTACTGATTCACCCCTCCCCTCTCAGTAACTTGGTTAATTCTTGAATATTTCCAACATATCCAAAATAGCAAACGCAAAGAAGAGATATTAACAATAGGGTTTGATCCTGCGAAAAGAGACAGAGATATAAATTTGTTAAACCTGTAGATCAAATAAGATAGATCAATAAAAAACCAGCATGCAAGTATAGAGCCAAAACATGCAAAAGGAGTTAGATATGATCAATACTTTTAGATCCTACACAAAACAAATCAATAATGTATCCAACCAATAATGTATCAAAAGATAAATTGGGTTTGGCGGTAAACCTACCAAACTCAAAAAAAAATTCAATTTTTTTCCTCAACAGATTAGTCAAAAAATAATAAACTCTCTCAAGAGTCTCTGATATTGGAGTGCTCCAAGATATGGTAGCTCCTTCACCTGTACACTCAAAATGAGATTAAACGAACCTACTCTTATACCATGTTAAAATGATAAAGAATAAAATATGGAATTGCAGGAAATTGTTTAACTCAAGAGCTAGGAGTAAGGAAAAATACCATGAATTAGCACAAGAACTAGGAGCCTACACCAAAAAATAAGCAAAGAGGAGACAAGATTTTGAAGGGGAAAAGCATAAAAAAACCCCTATGAATTTAATGAAAGTGGCAACAAATGCCTAAGAATGAGAGAGAGAGAGTGAGAGCAATGCTCATACAATAATAGAGAAGAGGAAGAAATCTCATGAGAGAAAAATGAGAAAAAGAAGGAGAGCCATCTCTTTTAATAGAAATGTGAGAGAGGAGTTACATTGTAACTCCCATATCTGAGTGTGCCACATTTCACTAGTGTGTGAGACAAGTGTAGGATTCCTCATAAGGAGGAATATCTAATTTCCTTAATAAAGGAAATTACAAATATGACATGTCCTCCCACTTGGACTAGAGAATAGATTACATTAGGATACCTTGGTTTATCCTATTAAATACATAAATAACCAATGAAAGATTAAATTCTAACAGAAGGTCTCTGAGTTGATTCTTTCTTCTCCTAGAATAAACAATTAAATCATCAAGATAAATCACAATAATTCTATTTTTCATGTCAGCAAAAGAAGAATCCATAGCCCTTTGGAAATTTTCTCCTGTGTTGATCAAACTGAAGGGCATCCTATTATATGCAAATGTTCCCCAAGGTGTAGTGAAAGTAGTCTTGTATTTATCATCTTTAGCCACACTAACCTAATTGTAACGTGAAAATCCATCAAGCATGGACATCATTTCAAATTCGGCTACAGTTTGCAGAACGTGCTCCATATTTGGCAAGGCATAATTATCCTTTAGGCTAGCTTGATTTAAATTGCATAAATCAACACAAATCCTTATTTCTCCATTTTTCTTCCTCACTGGAAAAATGTTTGCAATCCATGTTGAGTGGTGAATAGGCTATATGATTCTTTATTTCAACATTTTATCCACTTCACGTAATATGGCCTCTAATACCTTGGGGTTATGACTACAGAGATTTTTTCTGAAGGGCTTATATTCTAATTTGAGGGGTATATGATGACTAAAATTTCCAATCCTGAAATCTTTTAAGTCATTATAATTCCAAGTGAATATATCTATATAGACAGTCAATAACACCTGCAATTTTTCCTTTTTTTGAGTGGATAGAGTCTTGCCTACATATATCCATTTTGGTTCTGCCTTACTTCCAATATTAATTTCATCATATTCTTTCAATACCTCAGAATGCAAACCTCCCTTTGAGATGTGACTATCATCTTTCCTAGAGAACAAACTTTCGAGAGAAATCAACCCTTTAGGAATCTTGGTGTTCTTTAACTGAACTACTTCTTCTAATGGTGGTGACTCGGAACCAAGATTTTCACATGCTTCACTCATTCCTTCAAAATAAGTGGATGCAAACACTTCTAAACATGTCATGAATTCATTAATACTAGCATCATCTTCAAATACTTGTAAATGTTCAACGTTATTAGGAATGACAGGTCTGTATATCATCTCTATTCTATAGGTGTCTGTTTTAAAATCTTGATGAGGAAGCAATAAGGAAGCGGACATTGCTAGAGAATTAGCACGTGAATTCAAACTTCATGGGATGGATTATATAAAAAAATATTCAAAATCTTCAATTTCATTCCAAACTAAGTCTCTATAATGCCTCAATTGTTCATTCTTAACTATGAACTAACCCTTTACTTGTTTAACTATCAACTCATCATCACCTCTCACCACAAGGATTTTAATTCCATGAGCCTTTATTTCTTGTAGTCTGATGGTTAACAGTTTTTCCTGCCTTTAGATTTATAATCTTTGACTATTCTTAACACCCAAAGTGAGAGAACAAAAGGATTATAAATCTAAAGGGAGGACAAACTATTAACCAACAGTTTTTGGCGACTCCGCTAGGGATGAATTTGTAAAAGACAATTTTTCTGGTTTCCCCTTTGATAACTGATCTTGTGGAGATAAGGTGCTTGCCACAAAGATCAGACTTCTAGTCCTACAGCCTCTACCTGAGGAAGAAAGAGCCAACTCAGAAATTGAAGACTGGAGTGTTTTTACTAAGGAAAGATAGAGGAGGAGATTGGTTTTGATATTGGTTTCCTCAGTTATTATAGTTATCTCTACTATCTAGAGATTGGCGACTCCGTTTTGGTTCTCATAGCCTTGATTGAGAAGTCCAGTGTTACAATTGTAAAAAATTTATTTCTAATTTGCATAGATTGGTTATTATTTTGATTTAAAAGACCATGCCTATTAAAATAGTGAAGAGAAGGAAGCTAGACCCTTCCATTTGGGAACTTCATCACACTACTGATCCTGTGTTGCATGATATGCATGAAAATTAAAAAAAATGCATCAATCATGGAGTAAAGATGAACCTAAGTATTAAGGAAGATCATGCAACTAGATTGCTATGGAGAAAGATCTGTGTGAGATATCACTTGCTGAAAGAGATGGAAGTGAAGACAAAATTTTTGCGGCTAAGTAAAAAATTAGAAGAGGAGGATGATGAAATTTCAGAGAATCCACATGAGTTTGTCTCTTATAATTTTTCAGTCCAAAGTGAAAGAGAAGTTCAATCACAAAAACAAATCAGAAAGAGACCTACATATGAAGAAATAAATGTTGAAAGTGACCTCAATTTACAATTCCTTTGGGATGCATTTAAATAAAGTATACTTGAAGCTGAAGATTTGAGTTTCTCTGCTCATCTATTAAAAGGGGTATATCAAAGGTATTCTAATGTTCAAGGTTGGAAAAGAGAAGAGATGTATTTTCTAGCCCATGTACCTGAAGAAAAACTAGTGAATGAAGAACATTTTTAGCCTGAACCATCACAGGAAGAAGAAAAGGTAGTTTTGATCCCTTGTTTCTCAACAATTTTTCCTTTGGAGTCATTAGTTTCACCTATAGATTCATCAGTTGAGGGTGAAAAGGAGATTTCTTTTCCTAGAGATGAAAATAATGAAAAAGATTTTGAAAGTGGTCTACATGTGTTTGAACACCAAAAGCACACCACCAATAGTTCAGATACAATTATGGAAGATTTCAGTTTTTCTCAAGAATCAACAAGTATGAATCTAGAATCACTTTCTGAATTGAAAGCAAATGAATCAGTTCTAGTTCTAGGTGATGAAACTATTAAAGCCAAAGAAACTGCATTGGTTGTTAAAAAGAGTGAGGAATCAATGATTGAAGATGAAGATAATACTGCTCATAGGCACAATGAGCAATCATCTCTCTTAGTTGAATCACTTAAGGCTGCAGAAAATTTTTCTGAAGAAGATATAATCAGTGAGCAAAATGAAGAGCCCATACCAACCAATGACTCAATTCTTGAAAAGCAAGAGATGTCCTGGTTTCCAGAAATACAACTGTCAGCAAATGAAGGCATTCCTCACAGTGATAAAGGATTGGTCAACAAGGATCCCAAGGTAGAATCTGTTTGTTTTGAAGAAGAGGTAATGATTAATTCTCTTGATGAGTCTTATATTGAAAAGAAAGTGAGGTCATGTTTTGCTGAAGCTAAAAATATGGGTGAAGAGATGATAAGCAGAGTTGAAAGAGAAATAAATGGAGATAATTGTTTTGATACTTTGAAAGAACCTCAAGCCTCTGATAATCAAGTACCTTTTTACAAGATGGATGAAAGGAGCAATGAATTACCCTGGAAGAGTCATCAGCAAAGAGAATGTTTCCAGCTTATGGAGATCTTTGAAGATCAAAAAGAAAAGGATATTTAGGTTATTGAAAATAATGTTGAAGGAATCAATGCAACAGCAGATTTTGAACATGTAAATGAAGTACTGCTGCACAACAGAGAAATAGATGAAGATTTTTCTAGTCTTGAAATAGAATTTGATCAAGTCATGATGCAAGTTATATGTGAGTCCCCTTCCATAGTCAAATCAGATATTGAACTTCTAACTCCAGATGAACACCTTGAAGATTTGACAAATGCAGAAGATGAAGGAGATTTTTCAATCCCAGGAGAGGCTGTGAGTAATGGAGATGTTTTTTGTTTCAGCTCTGGTTCAAAATCAGAAGTTATTTTTGACAATGCTTGCAAACGGTATGATGCTTTTCCACTTCTAGAGGATTTCCAATGTTTTGTTGATCTTGATTTGAACATTGATATCTATGCTAAGGATGATAACAGAACAAATAGAAGTGATAATGCTAGAAGAAACAGTTTGGAATATAATCCAGTGGTGCATTCAGAATATGTTGAATATTTACTTTCATCACAGAAGGTTGAATGTGTGAATAAGGATATATATGGAGGCACAGATGAATCAGAGATCTATAATGAGGCATGGCTGTTTGGAAAGGCCTTGTGGTTCATCATGTTGTAGATAGCTTTGGGGATTATTTTCAACAATGAAGGAGTAGCCAGGAGTTACAAATGTTGTTTCAAATTGGTGGAGCATCTCCCTCTGTTCAGGAGAGGTTCATATTTCTCCCTTCCTATAAATGGCCACGTATGAATCTTTCTTTATTGATGGTTCTGCTGGTGAGGTCCCCTCACCTTTTTGTAAATGGTTTCCTTTCCAATTTTGGTGTGTCTAGCATAGTCTTTCCTCACTTAGTTGTAGTTGGTTGCTTTCTCTTTCTTTGCTTCAGTCTACCCTTCTCCCCTCCCTGTATGTAGCTATTCATTGTTCTCTTGGGTCTAGACTCTGTAACCCAATGCATAAGGATTTTGTCTCACCAGAGAAGCTGAATTCTTCATGCACTTTGCAGTACATGATCCCCCAGTCAGAGCCAGCTATTGTCTGACTTTCAGCCAGCCATTTTTTTTGGCAATAGTTGGAGTCATGTGGTCTAATCAAGTCTGGTGTCTAAGTCTAAGTCTTCCCTAGGATAGGAAGTCTCTATCAGGTTCCCCTTCATTTGCCATCATATTTTAGCCAGGTGGGTTGTTATCAGGTCTCATCATTTGGGTAGGTTGTAGATCCTAACCCAGCAGAGGCTTGTGCTTCAATGGATGTTTCTTTTTCAGCCCAAAGATTGGTCTCAAGTCATGATATTCAGAGGTTACAAGGAATTAAAAAAAGGGCTCTTTATTTGGATAGTGAAGTGTCAAAACTGATGTGGGCATTCAAAGAAGTCTATTTCATATATAGAAGATATACCTCTTGTATGGGTGATCTCAGAATGTTAACAATATCTCAAAATCTTCAATAAGGTGACAAAGGATTATTCTTGAAAGTTCTCAAAATGCATTGGATTTAACAATAGTGCAGAGTTTTTCTCTTCGTCCATTGTGTTTGAAAGGTTTGGAAGGATTAGTAGTATCAATGGAATATAAGTTGTGACTTCTCAAATATTATGGTTGTTACATGAAATACTTTGCTGATGGAAGTCGATCTGAAAGCTTTGATTCAAGAATGGTTGATTGATCTCTAGACTATATTGAAGAATGTAATGATGTTGATAATCAACATACAAGTACCTTTGAAATAGAGATATGAAGTAATATGATGGAGTGTGACCATAAGCCGGATCAGACATAGTGACTGTTCATTTTAAGAGAAAAGGAAGGGGATCTCATCTTAAAGCTCGAGTTTTAACTCTTGATCGATTCCATCCTCATGAAGACTTCGAAGGATTTGATCTTTATGGTATTAATATAAAGCTCAAAAGTCTGCAAACTATTAGTTCTCGGTTCATTGCACTCTCAAAAGGCAATTCTCAGAAGATTTATGATAGAAATGATCTGACATGATCATATAATAGTTGCAGAGAACGAGCTCTGTGGGTTTTCTCATTTCGACCACTGCTTTCGCACTCACTCAGTTCTTTTCCCGCAAGTCAAAGATTTATCATGTTTGATGAGATCAACGGCCCCCGCCATCCCTTCATGATGTCAGAGATCCTTCAAGAGAAAGCAGTCACATGATCGCAAGAATTAAAATAATGCCTTGCGATCATGTGACAATGAAGCCACGTGTAAAGTGGTCGATCCAAAAAAGTTGCCCGCAGTTATTATATCTTCAAGATACTAATCAGCGGTACCCATATGTTGTCAAATATTCTTTGTGGGTTAGTGGGATTGCTCCATGTGTGCCAAGGAGAGAGTGGTCGCATGATCGCATGGAATAAAATATTGCCATGAGATCATGCGACAACGTAAGATGCTTTGCGAGTTAACGGGATCTTGCCACGTATTCAAGTGGGACCCAAGCTAGCGAACTTACCTATGGTAAAATAAAGGAGCACATCTAACGGTCCTCACAAGATCGTGACCCCTACCAAATGTTTATGCGAACTTGTGAGATTCTTCCACGTGGCAGTGGGACCCACGTACTCTAATAGCGAAGATATGGCCTAACGGGTTTTCCAGTTTGAGGTGCGCCAAAGGTGTATAACCGTGATATTCAAGATGACAATAGAAAATAAGGAGTCGAGTGGCATTGTTTTCATGTTATATGTTACAATTAGAGATTAAAATATGATCCAAATCACGAGGTATGCGCCAGTTGGTAAGTTAGCTCTTATGCAAAGAATGAGCTTGCGGATATTCAAGAACAACAATTGCAATGTTCAGAACATTTGTAAGATAGTATGTGCCATTGAGTTTGAGAAGGAATTATGATGGATAAAGTTATCTAAACAGAGAAGTAATGATATAGAAAAGGATCAAAGTCAGTATGTGTTCATAAAGATAAAGCACGGCATGTTGTTAACTCAAAACTGTAATTGGGATTGCATATCGAAAGAAAACAATAAAGCTCAATGCAGTTTGAACCTTTATGAACAGTGCACGTTTTTATCCAATGAAATTTATTTATGAATGATCCACTTAACAAAAGATTTGACAGTGATGAAGGAGATCTCCAGATGCTAATGAAAGAGAAGATAAAATGTAATAAAGAATGTTGAAATTATTCGAAGAATGGAGATTGATGTTGTTTTGAATTCAAAGTTCAGAAAGCGATCAAACTCCAGCAACACAATGGATTCAGCTATATAAATGCTGGATAGAAATGAAGAGTTTCAGATTGAGAAGTTTTTCTACATCCATGGTGACTTTTCAAATTCTCAAATTGGAAAAGTTTCTTTCTTTGTATTATGTCTCTTTATATTCGAAGAAGGGGGAAGATCATTGGCTCTTAGAAGCCTGATGTATTGTAAATCTATAAATTTTGTAAAGAATTCAGTATACAGGGTCGGCAAACTAGATATTGGAGAAAAAGTGATTCCACTTATTGAGCTTTATTTCTAGTTTTGTTGTTCCATTTTTAGTTAATCATCTGCATCTAAATAGAAAGGACAGTTATGTATGAAGCTGTGATTACATATTGAATTACATTTCATGTCTGTGGTTACAGTAAGTAATTCCATTTGCTTATCATATGTAACTCTTCTCCTATTCATCCTGTTAGTTAGATTCATTCTGGATAGAAAGTACAATTATGTATGAAGCTGTGATTTTCTCTTGGATTCCATTTCATGTCAAAGGTTGCAGTGAAAGCAATTCCATTTGTTGTTCATATATGATTCTGCTTCTGTTCTCATTAGTAGAATATGCACTCTTATAATAGATAGATTTAGTTAGAAGGTAATCTTTATGATGATCTATAATCAGCATTCTATTGAGGGTTGTAGATTATCTTCACATTATCCTTGCCTGAATTGTTTGTGTCTACAAGAAATTTGGTTAAAACTCATAAGAGACAACCTGGTGATCAAGATAAAAACATATTCATTGCATATCATACACAATCAGGGAGCTGTACCTATCAATTCAGAGGGCAGTGATAGATGACTTACACTGACCCATTTGTTGGTGAACATCCTTTTGTTCTCTCACCTTGGGTGTTAAGAAGAGTCAAAGATTATAAATTTAAAGGGAGGACAAACTGTTAACCAACATAGTCCTAATAATAGAGCTTCATACTCAGCAATGTTATTAGTATTCTTAAAATCTAGCTTGAAGGAAAAAGGAAAATACTCTCCATCGAGACCCTTAAGCACTACACCTACCCCAGACCCAACATTAGCATAGCTGCCATCAAATTCCATAGACCAAATCTAAGAAATCTCATCATAAACTACTAGAGATGGAGAAACTTCATCTGGAAAGCTCAAATAATTCCCAAATTCACACTCATGAAAAAGGATCTAAGCCTTTGGATTATCATATGGGAAAACTATGTACTTGTTTTTTTCTTTAGGTTCCAGTTTAAGTTTCTTCTTCCCTATAGGGATGACTGCTTCCGACCAATCCATCTTTATTTCTCCACCCATATCCCTACAAAAGGTTCTACTTAAGAGAATTCCATAACTTGTTGGGATATCCGTGACAAGAATTGTCAGTTTTAATTTTTTATCTAGATAAGCAACTAGAACAGTCTAGGCATCCTTTACCTTACCTATTAAGGGCACCTATTTACCATCGATCAAATAACATCTTCCAAAAGTTTTAATCAGAGTCAAGCCTAAGGCTTTAGCAACAGAGGATGGCATAATGTTATCTAATGCACCTGAATCTATGATACAATTGCTTAATTTAAGGCCATTAAAGAGAAAAGAAATGTTGAAGGGTTCAGGCTTTCTTATTTTATCTATGTCATAATTTTTCCCTGAGGTAGAGGCATTAGATGAATTATTTTGGTCTACAATAGAAGGTGAAACAATTATAGGAGACTGAACAAGACTATCAGTTTGATTATTTGTACATTGGTTAGACTCGGATGAGTCTGAAGATTCACCCTTGACATATTTAATTAACTTGTCAAGCTCCTTAGGATTCAATCTTAAATACTCTGCAAGTGAAATTTGAATAGTAGAGGATTTGCAAAACTCAACTATATCAAATGAAGGGACTCCAGCATCTCTTTGTAAAATTTTGAAATTAGTGGCTTTGGAACTAGGGGAAGATACACTAGTTACAGGTTCTTTATTCTTGTGAATAGTACCTAATGTTGTTGGAGTGTACTTAGAATATTTATGGTTGTGAGTAAGCATGGCACATGTTGGATCTTCAAGAGTGACTAAAAAATATCCTCTTTCAGAGTCTGATTCATATTCTAGGTAAAATGAGTCTGAGTCACCAAGTCATTGTTGAGCCATCTCCTCTACCTTTACTTCTCCCAATACATCTTTAGATGCTTCCATTTGCATGTATCTTAACATGTCTGGACATGTGTTTCCATCATGATTTGTTGTCAGCTAGAAAGAGCACATGACTCCCTCTCTAGATGGAGCTTCAAGGGCTAATATTGGTTGAGTTGAGGGTAAAAGAGGATTTTTTCCATGCCACTAACTAGGTTGGTTCCTATTAGTATCTTGGTACACACGAGGATAGGATGATCCTTGTTTTGGTAATTGGCTCTTCAAGAAAATCATATTGTTCATTAACCTTTGAAGAAGAAGTTCTGAGGAAGAGGTGGAGGTTTGAGAGTGTGGTTTTTGAACATCTTTCTTCCACTTTCTTGTTATAATTAGATCATCTTCTAGTTCAGTTTCCTAACTTTGAGAAGTAGCCAAATCTGCTGGTCTATTTCTTCTCAGGTGAAAACCAATATTTGGAGGCATGGATTTCACAAAAAAGTATTGTTGGCTTTCAGGAGTTGGTCTTTTAGCAGTAGGGATCTTATGAATGACTTTATTATATCTAGCCACATAATCCCTCATCGGCTCATGAATTTCCTTCTTCATTTGTGTAAGTTGTGCCAACACAGAATATTCATCATCAACACTTTTAAAATGATTTTCAAATGTAGTCTTCATGGTCTACCAATCTATTATTGACCAAGCTGGTAGATGACCAAACCATTTTGTTTCTCCTTCTATGAGAGTTTGAACAAAAATCCTAACAGCAACATCTTCATGTTGCACTAACAATATACCAGTAGCTACATTAACTGAATTAAAATGTTCCTAAACGGAAACCTTACCATCTCCAAAGAATTTAGGAAGAATGTTTCTAGCACCTTTTGGAAGATTTTTATGACTAGCAAGGGTGATAGGACTAGCTTCAGCACCCCATTGTTGTGCCATAATAGCAAATGGAAAGATTGTTAAGAGAGGAGGGGCTTGAATACCAAATAGAGTTAGGGCTTTCCAGATACTGTTAGATGGAAAGGTGTTAGATGTGGCTTTGGATGGAGAAGGAAGCCTACTCTTTTCCTTTGGCTTTGGGGTGTAGGTAGTCATAAATTGAAGGTTTTGCAATCCTTTGTAGAAAGCGTCAAAAATTCCCTCCCTCCTTTAGGATCTAGTATATGGTCGAGAATCTAGTATTTTTTATTCTCAGGGTCTTTAGACAACTATATTCACAATCTTAGCTTCTTGAGCAATCAGGAGACCTCTCAACCATTCACCTATATCTTCTTCTTCTTCCAAAACCAAGAGAACTCATTGGTATTGTTGATTGTTGGTCTTTTCTTTCCAAGAAAGGGCATTCAAATCTGCAATGATATCTTCTTGTGTGTCTTGGAAGTTCAAAGTTGGTTGAATAATAGGGGGAATTTCTTGTTGATTAGGTAGTACAACTACAGGTAGAACCATGATTATTCATCAATAAAAGAATTATACATTGGTCCACACTGTTTGTGCACCCCAGTAGAGTCACCAAAAATCTGTTAGTAAACAGATTTGTCCTTCAATAAATCTTTCTTACAAATTCAGTCTATCACCCGTTTGAAAGACAACCAATCACTAATAGTTGGGTAAGTGTTCTTTTAATCACTTCCCTCTAAATTTTATCTTAGGTATAGCTCCCTAGGATTGATCTTCAATAAATCTCAAATGCTAATTTTGTGAGTTCAACTTTTAACCAGAAAGCTTTAAAAGGCAGTTATATCAGTCTTGGATGATAAGCTCTTCAACATTATTTAAGAAAAGGAACTTAAGATAAAAGAGAGTAGAAAATGCACATTTTTCCACTGCTAATAAGCACTTTAAGACTAAAATAAAAATTTTCTTCTAAATAGTAAGCAAGATAAAGATTGCAGATGATTCAAGTTACTATGAAACTTTTATAGCACAATACGGAATGAATTAAAATATCAGCACAAAACATCATCCATTCATTTCAAACAACACAGATTTGAAATATAAACATATATGTAAATCACTATTGCAACACAGGCAAAAATGTATATAATTGTTTTCAGTAGTAAACTAGATTCATCAAGTTTTTAAAAACACTAATAACATAAAACATAAAACTTAACTAGTTTTTCCAAAATTTCAAACCCTTTCGCAGTATTTAACTGTCCTACTTATAGTTTCAAAAAACTGAGAGGTCTCCCTAAAAACCTAACCTCTCAGAAAAATAGTTATTTAGATAAACCAAAGTAAAAATGAAACATGTCCTTAAGAGTTTGCATGCAATAAAGAAAAGAAACTATATTTCCAAATCAAGCTCCTTATTGGCAGCACGTTCTTTACTTCCAATGAGGCTTTATCCTTCACCTGCAACAGAATGAGTTGACTCCCTTTGTTTGTATGCTTGGATGAGCTCCTTAGCGAGTGGAAAATGTGGGATTTTCATGTTCATAATCCTAGTCATTGAGGCCTCTTTAGTCCATTTCATCTTTTTTACTTTCTCAATTGTTCCAGGAAGTTGATCAATGGACGGGTACAAAAGAGATTCAAATCTAGCCATCTGTGTGAAGTCTGAGGCTTTTGGGTTAATATTCTCCTTAATTTTATTCATGGTGGCTTGAAACACCTCTAGGGCTTCTTTCAGTTCCTGATCACCATAACTTGTTGAATATGCATAAGCGAAGTTGATAACTTTCAGCTCATTCAACATGGTTTTCTGTATTTGTTTAATCTCATTCTCACAATCCTTAGTTTCATCTATAGTACTCCTGGTGGTAGAAATACGCTAGCTAATGTTCTTTCTTAAGACAAATAAAGTGGACTCATTAGAATATTTTAAGTACTTCTCAGTACAAAACTTGGTATATCCATCCCTCTCAATTTCTAGGAACTTTGTCATAGCACAAACCCATTTTTATTCCTCTCTATCTCATACCTGTCGACGTGTCTGCAATTCTCCCAACAAGGCCTCAGCATCATGGAGAATAGCCTAAGAATCTTTGACGTATTTGAGACCACTGCTAATCACTTCATTCATCCATTCATCTACTGTGGAGACCAAGGCTCAGCCGCATTGAACTTGATTCAACAGATCTTTTCTCTCTGTCAAATTTGGATAAAAAATCTATGGAGATTGGATCAAGGGAGTAGCATCAAAGCTACAGAAGGTGTTTATGAATTGGGATAGCATCACAATTGTCTACTTTAATTCTTTTTTTTCTTTACTCTCTTGCCAAGAGTTCAATAGAATTTTTTAGGCTGTTTCCTTCAACAAGTAATTCTTCCCTACACGGTCCATGGTTCCCAACTCAACCTTAGTGACCTCAAAATATTCAGCCTTGAGTTCATGCTCTCCTTCCTTTCTCCTATAAGTGGCTACTTCAGTAGTCCACTTCCCATTTTTTTCATCTGCAAACATTCGAGCCGTGCTCTTCACCTTTTTAGCCTTGGGGGTTTTTTGAACATATTTACTAACAATATTTTGAATAGGAACTGAAACAGGAACCAAAGTGTGTTTATTATTCAGAGAAGAGGTTAACCATTTCAGTGATATATCATATATAGTTGATTGTTTAGGTGTCTTCATTGGTGTGTGCATGACCTTAAGTGTCACATCATCAAGATCAAAGAGATCTTTGCCCACCTTCTCTTCCTCACCTATTTGGTAGCTTATATCTTCGAGTTTGTCATCATCCAAGTTGATAGTTTGGACATTTTCCTGAGCCATCTATTTCTTTATTCTAGATCTGGTCCTTGATCTTGTGAGCCTTTGAGAAGGATCTACTAGTGAGAAATCTATTGTAGCTTTCTTCCAAGTAATTTTAACTTGTTTCCCTGAAGATCTTGCATTATCAATTGATGTAGAAATATTAGAAACAGAGGCTAAAGAAGGAAAAGAAGTAACTCTAACTTCATCTGAATTAGATTTAGACTGCTTCTATTTTATTTTTGCTAATATCCATTCGTTGGTCAGGTGAATCACATGTTGAGTTCTTTGTTCAATGTTATCTTCTTTATCTTCGGCCCAGTTGATGACAAAATCATCTTGATCAATTGATTTCTTGAGCTTAGGTTCAATCAAACTAGAACCATCATCATTCACTCCTACATTTATTTGTAGTCTCATGCATAGGATTTTTGATATGCATAGCCTACTGTGCCCTCTTTCTTTCACTTGAGATTCATCAGTACAATCCTCCCAGAAATCTTCTAAATGAGGAATAGGGAACATCTGTGACCTAAGCCCTAAACTTCCACTGGCATAATTTTTGTTATCAAATCTTGTCCTCTCACTATAGAATTTGAAGTCAAATTTTTGAAGGTCACTTCCTATACTTACTGTGTATGTCATGGATCCGCATGAAAATTTACCTTATTTGATAGGGAATGCCTTTTCCCATTCCTCTTCAAGGAGAAATCTTTTTAGAACATTAGCAAGCTATCTACAAACTTCGGCTAGAATAAAGCAGTCAAAAGCATATCTGGGTAATCTCATAGGTGAGTCTTCAAAAACCCCGACCCTTATATAGGTAAATTTAGGGAACTAGATATAAAAGCTTCCATATTTGGTCACAAATTCTTGGCCTTCTGGTCTAATCCTTTTCACAGAGATTCTAGCTAGCTCAAAACATAGCTTTCCCATGAATGTATCATGTACCCTTCTATAAAATTTTTATTATATTATCCTTATATAAAATAGGGTAATATTCATAGACACACGTCATTGACCCAGGGTTCATGTGGCATTCCATACCATAGTCTACTACAAGCTAGATAATACATAAGGTAAGAGGACATAAAGAAACCACTACTAGTCAACTTGGACATATTAAGTTGCTCCCTCATAGAACTAGTAATCAGTTCGGCCCATTATAAAAGTTGTGTTCCCTCTAAGATAATTTTAACATCAAAATGCATCCATTCAGAGAAAAGGTAGGCTACTTATGATCCTCTTACTCTATGTAGCATAACCATGATATCACTAATATAAGAGTGTACATGACTTCTGTTAAACTTCTTGGGTAATCACAAACCTCCTCTACGTGGGTTCAATAACCATCTTTTAGCCATAGAAGTTCAATTCCCATCCCTATTTTCATTAAATTTAACAATAGAATGTACAGGAGAAAAGGAATAAAATGTCTTTTCTATGATTTGTAGAGCTAAAGACATGATTTCCCTATTGACGTACATCAAGACGCTACCATCTTTCTTTCTAATAATTTTAGTCTGTGTATCATAATTTTTAATACATTCAAGAATTAGCTCTGGACATATGATAGCAAGAGGGAAAGTTACAGTTGAACACAAGCCACTATGTAAAATCTCTAAAGTTGGTGTACCCTCAAGGGAATTAAGAAGGCAGTCTAGTAAACCTTCTATATTGTAATTCTCTAGATCAGTATTTGTTACTAAAGGACCATCTCATACCAAACTTGATACATTTCCAAACAGATGAAAAGCAGATTTCATGGTTTCAGCAACTCGTATTCCCTATTCAGGTCAATGTTCTGCTATTAAATTTGAAAATACCATGAAAAGGCAGCCAAACTCACCTTGCTCTATGAATTTTACTAATCCCTGGAGCTCCAATATCATTACCTCCATTTTCTTGTTTCTCAATAACACTAATATTTAAAACTTTGAGTGTAAGGATCAACTTAAATAGAAGGAGCATGAGAAACTTGATTATTAATTACAAATGTTTACAGAGGTGATGATAAAAAGATTTGATTTGACATCTTATGCACGCAATCCATAATTAGTATTTACACAAATCCCCATGTCTGAAGAATTAATGATTATTTAGACATCTCAGACGTGCCAACTCCCCCACTATCATTAGCATTAAATGCACAACTTCCCGTGGGACCCACTGCTGAGCTGCTAAAAGATTTACCTTTTTAAACCTCTTGTCTTCTTTTGAATATCTTTGAATACGAGTGATCAAAGTTCATGATGATTCAAGAGTTTTCAATATAGGACCTCTAATCTCCAAGTTTACCATTTGGTGATTCAACTCCGTTGACATGTCATAATTCCATGATTGATGCATCAGATTTCTGCATGACTTATCAACATGTTGATCATCTTAGACATCTTTTATATACCTATTAGATTTATTAAAAGTAATGAACCAAGTTGAACAACCTTGATCTGACTTGAACAAATTTCAAGCTTGTTCAAAGATGCTCAAGGGTGTTCAAGAAAATTTGTTAGCAAGGAACTTGACACCGTTTAAAATCATGCTAAGACCCAAAAGACTAATGGTTTTGATAAACAGCTAGGCTGGAGGGAAAAACAAAATAATAAAGGGGAAAATAAGGTGATCCAACTGAAACAAGTTTGACTCGAAAAAGAACAAGGTACAAGTGCCAAACTGGACTAACAATTCACTATGGCCTCATTAAACTCAATGCAAGATGGATACAATGCTATAATGATAAAAATGCTTGATATACATGATACAATAGAATGGAATAATTCCTACATGATGGTTCACAACAATAAACAAATAATTTCACAAGAGATCAAAGCAATCATGCAATTTGGGGACATAATTCATTGACCTAAATGATCTAAAATATGATAATTTACGCTCATTTACCAATGAATATTTTCCTTCCATGAATGTAGTGGTTCATACTATCACTTTCCAAATCAGAACACATTTATAATAAAAATTAAAAATATGCCAATATAATAAACATGAATCGAATCATTTTCTTTCACTTTTAATGCATCAATCACGTAAAATAGTGCACCACACTCCACTACGATTCAATCAATAGGCACTCAAGTCATGCATGGACACAAATTAGTCATCCTAACCAAATAGGGTCATAGAAGAAAATGATCCATTCAGGGGATACTAAGCATTTGAAGTAACCAATAATTAACATATGCATACAAGATATCATGCTATGACAAATGGAAATGCAACCATGGTTCCCAAGGCATCCACACACTCAGACCATCCAAGGGTCTTGAAAAACTCATAAACCAGGAGCAATGCATCCAAAAAATGGTCAAAAATATTTGCAAGATCTTCTTATACAGGGGTAGCATCCATCCTAGATAGATGCCAAGATCAAAGAGGTGCTCTTCATCTACCACATGCTACTTGAGTCAGTTCTTCCATAAAACTCAAGAATTTCACACCTAGGCACAGAAGGAACAAGCTACCACTAGTTAATAACATAACACACATGCACTCACACACCAACAACATCAACTATGCGAGAAACATATACATAAATATCCCAGCATATGAACATGGTCTTTGATACCAAATGTAATGCTTCACAAAGGAACCCAAACATAGGGTTAAATATGCACTAAATAATTATTTTTGAAACCTGGAACTAATATCATGAATAAGATTGCAATACAATAAAAATATTACGTAAGAAATATATAAACATCCCATGATCATGCACAAGTGGAAGGCTCAGAAGTACTTCCAAGAGTTCCATGACAACCCCGATACAATCAAGAACAAACAATTCACATTCAAGTCACCGTGTGAGATCTTGAACCATGTCCATGAACCTCACAGGAAAGGAATGGGCTATCGTCCATGGTCTCCAAATGAAGAGACAATTCCATCCTCAGGATGATCCAATATTAGGTTCATTTTAAGCCCAAATCAAAAATTGAACTAAATGACATAAAACCAAATTAGAAAATGAGATGTAGGTATACAAATATGGTCCTAGAAATGCAAGGAATCTAACTATGAAGTCCATTTCTACATAGACCCAAGGGAACATCAAATTGATGTAAATGAAAACAAGAAGTCTTAGAATGAATATGTAGAGATAATGTTACACAATGTGGTGAAAAAATAGATGTGCAGATTAGTAGGAAGTAATGCATAGAAGTAGAAAAATATGCAATAATTAAGGACAAATATACAGGAATAGGATTTAAATGTGCAAGAAACCTATAACATGTATAAAATTAAAAATAAACTATTGTCATCTCCAACACACAGCTAAAATATGAACAACTCCACACCGGGGAGTATTGGATAGCATAATTCAAGGTTGTGCACACTCAATGCAATTGAAACAACATAATTAAAGATAGTCTATTCAGCATAATCACACTTATGTATACAAAATCACTAGAAAGTAATGCAAGGGATCAAAGGAGCACATCATGCTCAAAACTCTTCCACTAGGAGTAGTCTACCACCTATACATTAGCTCCAAACAATGATGTGAAATTCCACCCAACTGTGTGGTACCCTCTAGCCCACCCCAGTGTGCTTGTGAAGATAGTCTTGTTAGTGCTCAAATCTGCAGATGATTTATGATCTGACAAAACCATAACTCCAATTACCCCAATAGATGCATCTAACAAAATGCAAGCACTAAGGTATTAAGGTTGTAAAACCTTCTTCACTTTGAGTATAAAACTCAGGCAGGTTTACCTTCTTATAAGCTTCTTTAAAGCATCAGAATGGACATTTATGCACTTGTCATAAATGTGTCAACTCAAAGATAAACAACAAAAATAAATTGAAATAGTTTATCAATATTTTTTGGTGGCAACAGATGCAAATATATCTTAAACCAATGCCTTATCTATTTGGGCATCAGAGTCAAACCCTACCTCCACACAATTCTATCAAGACAAATATATTAAAACCCAAATGAAATGCCTATCATCCCATTCTTTTAATTCCTACATCTGCTATCAAATTCATACATGGACAATTAATTCACAAAGACCTCCCTTAAGATTTTACTCTTTCCTTGAAAGAACTTAAGTTTAACCCCTACATTCACTTTGTGAACAATGCATTGAAAAGCCTTACAATTTAATGCATAAGAAAACTAAAGTTTCCATACACAAAGACAACAAATAGTAACAATAGAGTTCCAATATCTTTGTATTAACATTCAAAATTTGTCAGTACAGTATCACCATGACTACAAAGAAATAAGGTTCTATATCTCAGAACTTTTACAAAATGTATTAACCACCTCTTGAAAAGAGTAAAAGCTTGCTATATATACCCACAACCATCTTGGAATCCTTGAAAGGATGCAACAAGCTTTGGATGGCTATCAAAAAGACTTGCACTATAGACAAAACAATACAAATCAAAAGATTGAGACTACAACAACAAAAAGCAGTTCTCAACTACTTAACAATTTTACAAGCAAGTGGCACCTTTGTCTAAAGATATTTTAGAGTAGTAACATAATTTTTTGTATGAATGATGACTTCCATACGGCTAACCTACATCATCCTCTATTTGAAACATGCTCTCCCTCAAATTCTAGAAGAGGTGCCATATGTACCCTATTCTTCTTCCTCTTCTGTCATTTGGGTAGCTGGCTTCTTCTTTTTCTTCTTTATCAGTTTATCTCATGCTGCCACATCATTATCAGATGGCCAATTGTAAGCCTGCAATTCCTATAGTGATTTGATCTACTGATCCCACATGGAATCAGTTACACTTTTAGCCTCTACTACAAACTGTATGCAATCACTTTCAATTTTAAATGAGCTGTCAATTATACTATTGCATCTTTCTAAATCCAAAGCACGGTCACTGTTAAGGAAAGCATCCTACTTAATTATCATTTGATCCATTCATGCTTTCCACTCATCTATACTGATAATACCCCCACCATTATCATATATTAGATGCAAGTACTTACTACTATTCCCATCAAACATAGCCAACTTGGCTACTATCTGGTTAGACTTACCTTTAAAGAACTTTGATACAGCACTTACTAAACCAATCTTTTCAAAAACCTCAGTTACTACCTTAGGAATATCAGAACTATATTCCTACAAATCATCAAGCTTATCAAACAATGAGCTCCTCCCTGACCATGCACTAAAGAGTGGCTCCAAAGTAGTCAAAAACTCATTCACTTTTCCATTGGCTTGGTGTAATAGACTGACTAATTGGTGGACTGATTCCATCCTATCCTTTATTATGTCCTGCCTATATTGCACAATCCTTGCTACAGTATCCAAGGATGCATCTAGTCTTACTTTTTCTAAGTCCTCAGCAGGCTTATCAAGAACCTCTGTATCTGGCTAAACAGGGACCTCAATCTACAAAGGAGGGGGAAGAACTACCTTTGAGGCTTCTTCAAGCCTAACCCTCAATTCTATCAACTCATCTTCCAACTGCTTGATCTTCATCATTTTCAAATCCCTATCTTTAGCCATTATGTTTGAACTCTTGAATAGTTTTGCATACCTTTCAAAAATTTGAGCTGTCTTTGCTTCATTCAAGTTAGCAAAGTGGGTCACTACCTTGGAAACCTCAAGATCAATTGTATTTTGTACAATCCATATGATTTTATTCCCTTCCATCTGATCCTCTATACTTAGTAGAGATGGCTTTTGAGTCTTTGGGGTAATAGACCACATTGCAATAGCCTAGGACTTAGGGTCATAGCCACTTCCTCTAATCATTTCACCAATATGAACCTCATAGGATAGACTGCCCTGTGGTTGCTTTCTTATTTGATCAATGATAAAAGCAAAGGTCAAATCCCATCCTGGAGTTAGAAGCATTCCACTTGATCTAACCATTTCTCTGGCTTCATCTATAGTTACAGCCTCAAGACTAGGATCATAAGAGGCTAATGCTCTCATGGTTTCTTCACTTGGCTCTACTCCCTCAGGCATAGCCTTAGCCACATCTTGTTTCTTTTTCCAGATAAGAAAACTCTTAAATTCATCACTCTTGATGAATTGGTCATCACTTAAGAACTCCTCCTAATACACCTCTCTAATATCTTGTCCTAACCACAAGGACTGTTCTTCATCTCCTTCATTAGTGACCACCATCTTGCTGGCCCTTATTGTTTTTCTCAATTGGTGATGGTAAGCCCTATCACCTGGTACAAGAGAAGATTCTCTATCAATTCCCCCCCTCTGTTTGTTATTCTTAGAAGGCTCTCCCTCTTCAAACCTCTACTTCTTCAGTGGTGGCTCTCAAAGGTCCTCTGCCTCTAATTGGTCTTTAATAAGATCAATAACTGGTAAGTCTCCAACTTGTGGTGGGCTATCTCCTTCTTGGGATCCATCAAAGAATTCATCATAATCAGAAGATGAGAAATCCTTCTTTTTCTTTTTTTGCTTATGATCAAGCAAATTTTCCAACTGATTTGATAGAGTATTATGCATCTCTATCATCTTGTTAATTCTTTTTAAGTAGGGAAGGTCAGGGAAGAAACCCTCAAAAGGAATTTGGGCCACTTTCACTTGAGTTTGCAAATCCTTCAAGTCAAAAAACCTCCTCCATCTTGTAGTGACCTCATCCTTATCAACAATATTCCTGATCACATCCTCCTCATCAAGGGCCTCATGTTCCCTATTGACACCAATACTAGGTATCAGTGTCAACCTTGCAGTCTTAATGAAGTCCTCAGGGTCCACATGTCTACAAATACCAGATACCATCTTGAATTGATTTAGCCAGGTGGTAATTTGTGGGAAAGCCCTCTTACCAATCAAGAAATCACTAATTCTGAACTGCCTAGGTGTGAAAGTACCTTTCCTATGAGGGGCCAAAAGTTCTCTGTCTATCCACATCAACTGCCAAACAAATTTCAAAGAAGCAACTCTTGGTGGCACCAATTTTGGTAACAAATGTGGGGGTTGGGGACAATCGTAAACTCTTATAATTGTAGAATTTTCCCCAAAGTAGAAATCACCCCAATTATGTTTTCCCTCCCATTTGTCCTCCAATTTCATAGGCCTTAGCAACCTTAGAACCTTAGGTGGTAACCTTGTAACATTGATGCCCAACCATCTCAGAATAGGAAAAACAATGAAGTTCTCAAAAACACAAAAGTCACACTCATTTGAAGTACTAGTCCATACTCTTACCCATAATTGCACTAGATTATGCTGATCTTGGAAGGTGAATCTTGGTTTCAACATATTCAAATCAAAACTATTGATATTGAAAAATAGAATTAAGTGCATCAACATAGAGTAATGCAAGAACTTGATGGGCTTCTTACTTTCTTTGACAGACATTGACCCTTCATGCATCCTATTGATTACATACTAGATGTAATCATAATCTGTGTTTACTAGAGAATTCTGGATATCTAAAATCATCATCAAAAGATCAGCTGGCAAAAAAATTTCATCCCCATCTATTCCCAATACTCTACACAACCCATAACAAGTCTGCTTCATATAGTAATGGAGGGACTTAAACTCGTAAGGGGCATTCATACTAGCGGGTAGGGGAGCTATATATTTACCTTGCTTTGGGATATGCCTCACCATCTGGTCTTTTACTAACCCTATATTATTTGTATACCTATCTCTCTCCCAGCTCAAATTAATTTCAATAGAGGAAGACGTATAAAAACTAAAAGCTTTCATGAAAGAACCCATGTCAAGGGTAACCAAAGGTGGCTGGTCTACCTTCCTAATCATTTTGGAGATAGGATCAAACAACCTAGCCAATGCAACAATTAAGTCCACATCTAAAAACACATCAGGGACAATCATTTTTCCTAAACCCAAAGCCCAAACATTACAAACAGGAACTTGCCCACTCCTATTTCGATAAAAATAACTAAAGATAGTATAACCTGAGTAAGATGGTGTGACTGGATCTCTGCAATGACCTGGAACATCTTCAAAGACATCATCAAGAGCTCTCTTGTTCTGACTGGAACCAGGCAACAATTTGAGAAACTTGTCTGAGTAATTTGGCTTGTTTCTATCTTCACCACCTTTTGTTTTAGCTTCACCACCGAAAGAAGTCACGCTCAGCTCTGGTTGACTCGTCTTTTCTGCACAATTTGTCATGCCCCGCAAGGGAACCGGGGAAGAGAACAAAGATTCTCTTTGTTAAAGAAAACCTAAGTAATAATTTATGGAAAAATTTTGAACTTTAAAAAGAATTATGTAATCAAAACTTTAACTTAGATTCCTTCCAAGGTTCCCTTTTCATTTAAATGCATGATTCATTCAAATCCATTAAGTAAACTAACAACAAGATTTAATTCCCAAAGCAAACTGCATCATATCTTAAGAAATACAAAATATTTTCATTTCAACTTTCCATTTAGAAATCATCTATATTCCTAAGTATCCTTTATGAACCATGTAACTTATAAAATTTATCCAACTCATTTGATACATTAAAATATACTACATTTGGTTTTTCAATAGCTTCACTTAAACAACAATAATGAAAGCATGTTACATAATTTGGAATGTTACAAAATCCTTTTTCTTTCCAACATACATCTTGAACATAAAGTTCACATTTCCCTTTTCCCTTCTTCCTAAGTCTACCCATTCCAATTACATCATTTTGAAATACATCATTGATTACATTGCATTCAACTCCTCATAAAAAGTAACAAGATTATGCATCATGAAATATAATCACAAGGCCTTCGTTCTTCAAATCTGGTACATAAGCAAGCATGAATCTTCAAGTATGTATCTGCAAAAGGTACCTCGATAAAAATGTTTACCACCCAACCACGTGGGTACCTATAAGGCCCACTCCCCCGTGCTAGGAGATAAACACCAAGGTCCACAAAGAAGGAATAGCTAGGCCAAACCTAGGGTTGGGTAATCTTTCCCAAAATAGCAAATGAAAAGAGAGTCAAAGTATAGATCTTTCCCAAAATAGCAAATGAAAAGAGAGTCAAAGTATAGATCTTTCCCAAAAGGTTCTAAGGCTTGGGTAGAAACTCTAAGCAACAACCTAAGTGAGTGTCATCGCATAGCCCTCACCCCTTGGGTTGTCCTGGTACTAGCCACTCTGGGCCCCGGCCCCCAAGTAGGCACATGCGGGATCGAATGCCTTTCGTACAGACAAGTGCCATTCGATCGTACCTACGCATAGGTACCTTCTCCCACTCCCATCCATAGCCTTTACTAGTACTAATGGCATGGGCGAGGCACATTTAATATTTTTAATGTTTTAACCCATTCCCATCAGTTTAATTAAATTTCCACTTGTTAAATAACTCTTCAGTCGGTTATCCTGGTTCTAGCCACTTTAGGGCCCCGGCCCCGCACTGAGAGCCACTCACTAGGTGTCGTTAGGTTTTCTACCCTCAACCCATACATCACAATTACATCATACACATAGTAAAAACATATTGCAAACACATTTGAGAACTACTACCAAGGATTGAAAATAATAGGATAGTTATGTATGTTTAGAGAAATTAGGTATGTTAAGAATGTTTAGAATGTCTTGACTCTAAACCCTAAACTGCTCCTTACAAACATTCTATCTCAATAAAGACATCTAAATGTACTGAAAATAATCTCCACTAAACAAGGAATGAACAATCTTCAGGTTTAAACAAAATTTCTTTCTAAACCTAAAACCTGGCTAATCCTGAAAATTGACTAAGTCTGATTTAATTAAAAATCTGAAATTTAAAAGCTACAACTTAACTCCTAGGAACCTGAAACCTATTCCAATGGATTCAAAGGGTACCTAATCCCTTTATACAAGTATAACTTAAAGTATAACTTAAATGTTATAATTGTATAAAGTCTGAATCCTATTTTCCTCGGTTAGCACACTACCGACCTAGCTCGGTTAACACACTACCGACCTAGCTCGGTTGACACTTTACCGACCTCACTCGGTTCACACATTACCGACCTTGCTCGGTTATCACATTACCGACCTAACTCGGTAAACACATTACCGACCTTACTTGGTTAACACACTGAGCCGACCTAACTCGGTTACCACTGAGCCGACCTAACTCGGTAAACACATTACCGACCTTACTCGGTTAACACACTGAGCCGACCTAACTCGGTTACCACTGAGCCGACCTAACTCGGTTACCACTGAGCCGACCTAACTCGGTAAACACATTACCGACCTTACTCGGTTAACACACTGAGCCGACCGGAACTGCAGAGAACGACTGTCAACTTTGTCTTGCGGGTAAAACTGGGTGTTATGGGGACTAAGGTTGCCTAATATGAGCACGACCCATTTGAGATATCCTAGTTTCCCTTCAGAAACGGCCCATCAATCCTCCCTACCTATCTAACAAATATATTCTAGATCTGGGAAAAGAAAGGGTGGCACATATATGGACATGAAACAGTAAGGTTGCAACAAAAGTTCTAAACTCTGGAAGCGTTCATAATACATCCAGTGACAGTAAACTACACTACCCTACCAGGGAGGTTTCACCACAGTGAACATACAAACATTTGTAAAATAACTTTCCACAAACACATTTCAAATACACAGAAAATAAAGCATATATATATATATATTTTCAACCATAGCACAATATACAGAAATTTTTCCAGAATCTAGATTTTACATTCATTCTACAAGATAAATCTACTTCTCAAGATGGATTCCAACCTGGAGTCCTGCGAAGACCAGTTGGAGAAGAAGGAAGATCAAACCCTCTCCAATGTTTCCAACACTCCTTGAATCCTTTTGCTCGCAACCTTCCAGCCTCTACCCGTAACAATCCAAATGCCAAACTCACAGGATAAATATTTTTTTACCACAATAATAATAATAATAATAATCCTCTTCTCCCAACTCCCTTTTACACAGGAAATCTTTCCTGTAAATAGGATGGAGGAGGTGGTTGCACAGGTAATCCAACTGGTGTAACCATCTCAACTATCCATCCGTTAAAGAGATGGTTTTGAAAACTCATTCCCGTAAAGGAATAAATAAACTATAATCTAAGTCCTTAAATTTAAGGTTATTAAAATAAATATTATAATCTTAAAACAATTTATTAAATTATTTAACTATGGTAATAGGATAATCCTATTTACCATACCGCTAATTGATCTAATTATTATTAATATAATAAATGATTACATGGTAATAATTATATATAAATATATGTATGCATATGCATATGTGTGCACCCATATGCCTATGTGTACATATATTATTATTATAAATATTATTACAAGCACAATATTATTATTATAAAACATATTATTATTTTTATTGCTACAGACTCTTTGTCATTATTAGTATTATAAAATAATACCATAAATAAGGTACATTATTATTAATGTTAAACATTAGAATAACATTATTATAAACTATATGGTTTATTCATACCTTAATCCCCATTCTAAAATATATATGCATATATTAAGTAGCCACTAACATAGGTTAGAATTTTACCACTATTATTATTTAAAACCTCTTATTATTAATATTTCCTTAGACATTAAAATACCATAAAATTAATCCTTATCATGGGTATTAAAACCACATGATTTAATTGCACTCAAAAAATTGCTCCTAATGAGATACGCTACTAAATCATACCCTCCAATGAGCAATAATCTACATCCATGATCTACTAACAGAATTGAACATATCATGAAGGCAAGAACTAGCTACAAGATCCACAATTCCATCAATTACAAAACCACATAAGACATTCACACAAGGGACTGACTCGACACTTCCCACCTAAGGATAAAAGGATCAAAGGTGAAGTTTCTTCCTGTGGACCTGGTGATACCTCCGTAACAACAACAACGATCGAGGATTTTGAGGGATCGCTCAGACCTGTGAAGCCAGGTGGAGACGACACCCGGTACCTGCAATCCTGCATCACCAAGAAGAGATACATATATATACATATGGAGATACAAATCAGATATATGCAAGCAGATGACCAGGATCGATACATCGTGTGGACCTCAACTAAGTGAGTAACTACGACTTCATCCTGGAGTCATGAAAAACACATCAGACACATCCATGAAACATAAAACATCATGATAGTGGTTAGATTCAAATAATTGGGTTAGATCCATATAAAAATAGATAATTTTCTAATCTCATAAACATGTAATTACTAACCATAAATGAGCATATTCATCATGTCATCATCCACAAAACATAAATGTAAATGTATAGTCTTGACCATAATAATAATAAAATGTCCAAATCAGAAAAGTCTAAGTATCACCATAGGAGAGGTATTACACAATTGCTCTCAATTCTACAAACTTGATTTGCTTGGCACTCAAAGGTTGCTTCAAAAAACATAATTCTCTTCAAATGATTTCAAACACAGAAAATAATGAGTTTAGCCTATTTATTGATGCAAATTGAAATGTGTACAATTTCCAAAATCATTGCAAATCTACCTCCTATTACTTTTGCATTCAATTCACATATCGCCAATTTTCAAATCAGTGCTAGCCGATGCCGGGATGTTAACTAATAGATTTAAAAATTTGAAAATAAGGCAAAAAGGCAATGATTACAGATTGGTACTCTATCACCCTGCTTACGTGATAAACTTCTCCTTTAAAACTAATTGGATGGCCAACTACTTTTTCTCCAGCTTGACGGTGTACTTTATCCACATGGCAATGGCCTTTAACCTTTCTTTATTATTTTCTTTAAATGAGCCCGTTTCAGAGAACTAGCGACTGAAGGTTCTTGCAATCGCTAAATGAAAAGATAACCCTAGCTCACATTCATAGAATAGTGACCAAAGGCTTCGCTGATTCTCAAAATCAATTTCTTAACTCTTCCTCCATTTAGCGAACCAGCGAACAAAGAAAACCTAGCCTGAGCAACTAACCATAGTCACCATTTGGAGAATTAGCGACAATGCTATCTTTGAATCTCTTAATGTTTCAGTTGACTGCTAATTTATTCTGAGACTTGGTGACCAAAGGCTTTTCTTACTCATTGAATGGGAGCTTAACCACATGGTTAATAGGAGAACTAGCGAACAAGCTTACTCTCTGAGTCATTGAATTCTTTCCCAACTGCCTATTTCAAACTGAGACTTTGATTCAACCGTTGATCATGACCTCAATCGATGGCCATCGCTAATTTGTTGAGACTATAAGCCAATCATCTTTTGATTATGAGACTTAGCGAACAAAGGGTTAAAACTTACTTGACTGCTTGATTCACCCATTCGCTGAAAAGCTTTCATCATAACCAACCTTTTAAGAGAATGCACGACTACCTCATTCACCAGATCGCCAAAAGATTTAGAACCTTGCCAACATATTATGAGATCACATGAATAATAAGGAAAACCACATTTGTCCAATCCATTAAGCCAAACAGTCGGAGCCACCAAACTTAGAGCACATAGAACTTATAACACAGTCGCTAAATCACCAAATCAATTTATGTATGACCCAAATACTTTGAAATTAAATCATAACTGTCGATCATATGGATAATCAACGATCCTCGCCAGATCACTAGATAATACAAGTCTTAACCACCTGATTCTGAGAATGAGAGAACACCGCCATGTGAGGTCACTAGAAGTTAACAAGAAACCACCAGGAAATAAGCGAATAGGAGACCACATACTCGCTGGCTCAGGCAAAGTTTGAGGTAACCACTGAACAACTTGGAGACTTAGCGACTAAAGAAAACATACAACATGGGTTTACTCATTCGCCAGTTCACTGAATAACTCAAAGAGATGAAACAATACTACGCAATTCAATGAACACTTGATGGAAATAATCACGTGCATAATCAAAACACTTAAGTGGCCAAAAAGTAACAACGAAATATAAGAATCAGGGCAACTTAAGGGTTTACATGAAGAAACAAGATTTCTCAAAAGGGAAAAACCTACGGTAAGGGTTTTCAGGTTTGGTTATAACAAATTTGATGGATTTTTGAAAACCTAAACCCCAAAAATTAAACTTGCAGAAAGATTAAACCATGACTTGGAACTGAAAACCTCACAAAACCTGAAAAATGCCCAACAAGTCTCAAGGACCAAACTCATATAATAGATGTACAATAAGTAGGCTATCACTCATGCCATACAAGTACAAGAATTAAGGGATGGTATAGTAATCCCAATGCAGTCACTCAAATGCAAAAATTAAAATACAAGTACAACATGGAGAACACTCCACATGTAGATACACATAATGAAAATACACCTAGGTCACTAATTATAACTAATAATGGTTTAGTGAAGGGACTCAAGATTGTAGCATCATTACATGGCACGTGGTGGCCCATGTAGCATTGAGTCTTTGATCAGTGTCCACAAATGGACAAAATCTATATGTATCTTTGATCAACATCTGTAGATGGCTAGATATTTTACCTTCAATCAACATCCTTAGATGGTCAGGCACTATGTATTTAATCAACATACTCAAATAGCTAGAAACTAACTTACCTTCAATCTATATCCTCTAATGGGCGGGTAGTCATTAATTATCATTAATGTATTTTACCCTATTTGTTTATTTAGTTTTCACTTGATTAAGACTTTCCATGAGTTACCCTAGTGACCCCTATTAGTCCAAACCCACCATGGAGGGCCACTCCACTCCATTTCCCAAACAAAAAATAAGCTCATCTTGTTACCACAATAAGGAAAAAAGTAAAACAATACAACAAAGCATAAAGCTATGAAAGACTCAAAATTCATAAAACCATAATGAAGCATGGTAAGCTTGATTGGTTTCAAACCATGAGCATTGGTCTCTCAAATATCTCAACTAGGAAAAACTCAATTGTGCTCATGATTCGATCTTGACACCAACATCGATAATCAATATGTGATCCCAAACCAAGCATCGAACATAAGCCAGTGAACCAAGACAATTTCATAATGCACATGCATTCTCTATTGATCTCATCACCAAGAGAACAAATCTCCAAAGTGATTCAACATATAATAAACATAGGATACCAACACTCCTAAATGATATAAGAATATATTTCACAATCAAAACCCATAGCATAAAGCTTCAAGGAAACATCCCACAAAAGGAAGGTCAAGCTACTATATGGCCCAATGTGAAAACTCAGCACAAAAGTAGTAAGGTAGTGTGTGATACACACAATCAATTGGAACCATGACCAAGAGTAAGGATCCCTAGATGATTCAAGATTTTATATATAATCCACACACAAGCATAAATATTAAAAGGGAAAAATATCAACAAAGGGACAATGATTTATGAAAATAACTAGCTAGGTGCACAAGCCATAAAATCAATTTAAAACTCAAAGTTTGGATCACAATAATGAGTAATTGGAATGTTATATATTCATTATGACCACATAATCCAACTAATAATCATGGGATACAACCAAGGGCTAATCACAAAATATGCCAACAAGGCAACAATGCCAAATAGAAGATCACACAAAATGAGACACAAAAATGCCCAAAAATGAAACTCAAAATTTTGGGATGAAATTAAAACCCATTGGTTCTCATAATCTCACTAGCCCAAAAATGTAATAAAATTTCAAATATAACTTTGTGGGAGAAAATGGATAGCCTAATGGAGATAATTTTCCATTTTCAAAAACATAATTTCATACAAGCCCAATTGGTTATCAAACCTACTAGAAAATGCAAGGAAAATATAGATAATCATCTCGCTACAATATTTACAACAATAAACAACTAGTAAAATAGATTTCATTAGATTAAAAACAAGAGGCCCTACCTCATAAACATACAAAAAAACTGGAATGGAGAAATAAAAATGGATGCTTGGCACATGCAGATGAAACTCTTAGCATACCAAGGCAATCCCGCCATGGCTCCAATGAGACACTACCCACAAAACTCAGGGGACTCCCAACAAATCAAATTTGAATTTCTCCATAAGAGGTTTTGGAGAAAATTCCTAATTTCCCAAATTTAGAAGTGAGTATAAAGAACTCAACTTCAAAATATAAAGTCCTTTTTTGAAAATGCATTTTCCCCAAATAAAAATCTAAACAAACTAAATCACTTAACCCAAAATAAAACTCACAAAATCTCAAAAGAATTAATTAATTAAATTCCCACAATTGGACTATGCCCAAGGCACAAATGTTGGTGATAAAAATAATTAGCATTTAATAATATCAATTAGCATTTATTAAAATATAATATAACTGAGACCACTAAATGTTTCCCAAAATGCACAAATAATTAGTGGTCTAAACAATATGCAATGAAATCTAGGCTCTTGCCTATATGGAAACTGAATGGTCATAATACAAATCAGATGCATCGTTCCATTTGGGAACGATATTGACTAAGTATGCAAAATGACCTATGTAAGCATCTCCTATGCCATTGTCTGGGATAAGACATGCTCAAACCTATAGCCCAAGTGGAGATGACGTATGGTACATGTTCACTAAAACATGGACACATCAAGTGCCACTGCACATAGTATAAATAGTTGAAGTCCATGTGTTTGTGTGGGTGCGCGCAATAATAATAATAATCAAAGTGCACCTAGTGGAAAGTGGACACTCTAGTGCATAATCATTCATATTTTTTAGAATGTTACAATAGTAGTCCTTCCATATTTAATCTTCAATATGCATCATAATAAAATTATTGTATTTAAATTAAAGTATAAATAACATTTCATGATATTCAAGTAACATATAACAATTAAAGTCGATAGTAACCAAACATGGTAAGGCACAATACCACCGTGACCACTAGCACATACATCAGTGAATCAACTAAACATCTCAATAACCACTGGAACAAACCATCAATGAATCTATTAAATCATAATAAGATAAACAAAATCAAAATATCCATAGATATGAAATAAACTAGATACCATTATAACCTCAATAGTAATCTTAGAAATGAACAAAAGAATGTACAATAATCAGGTGCATCTCATTAAGATAATATAAAATCATAACATCAGAATAATCATAGAACATCATACAAGAATCAATCTCAAATCCCAATGACCAAGAATACAATGAGTCCACATAACTCACAATCATAGCATTCAAAAGGTCTGACATCACAAATTAGGTAAGCAACAAGTTACACCACCATGGTTCTCACAACCATGCATAAGGGCATAAGCAACATGTCGATGCAATTCCATAAATTAGATCATACAGAAGGAACCAACTCTCATGGGTCCAACATGATCAAACAAAACAAGCATAATTTAATCCAAGCTTATGGTGAGCTCAACCAATCACATAAGGCAACAAAGAAAACATCTGAATCCAAAACTAAGCATCAAAAGAGGTCTCATCAACTGTACAAAGGCACCACCACAATATAATGTCGAAGCTACATCCAGAATGATGTCATATAGAAAGAAAATGAGAGAGGTACTACAAACATTCTAGTATAGACTTTCCCTTTTCTCACATATTCAAATGTTTTTCCCAATGTTATGTTTCATAAGTTGACCCTAAAATCATTTCTTTCTTGGTAGAAGGATTTGTTGTGCGATTATATTACAAATTTTAATAAATATCTTCTAGAGTTACTATATAAGATTCTTAGTCCACTTATGTCATACCTTTGTAACCACAATAGTTATTGAGTGCCACATTTCCTTTAGACTTAGATTTCTTAGCTTTAGGCATCAATAATATGGATTGGAACCTAAAATTTTTCATTTTCATTTGTGTCTAATATACTAATGGATTCATATAGGAGAAATACATTCACACATTAATAGTACTAGCAAGATATCTAAATTATACTAAACTTAGAGACCTTTAAGTATCTTTTCTATTTTGCAGTTTAACCTGAAGTTCTTGGAAATATATTCATATCCTTTTTCTAGCATTTCTTTTTGGAGCTTTTTCTTGGATGTTTTCTTTTATGGGGGTTAATCACCTCAGTTATCTTGCATTGTTAAAATTTATAATTTTTTATGCTATAATTATTCTTTATCTCTAGGAGTCTAGGAATAGTGTTATTTTCAATTATGATTGTAGTTATTTTTTTATTCTCTTAGCAAGAAAATTTGTATGATTATCATCTTTTGTACTTCCAAATATGAGCATAGGCTAAAGAAATGCATTTGGTGTTCAACACCCCAAGTAAATACCTAACTACTAGGAGAATGCACATGTACAATTCATGAATTCCCTCCTAACAAAAGACTCCATGTGATGTCACTACTTAATTCCATGTAAGAGTTATTCTCAAGATCTAGATCAACTTCTTCGCCTCCTTAAAAGATATGTTATATTATTTCACTACTTGTAGAAATGATTGGCTTATGTTGGTGAGTGTCACTTCTATAGGGTAGTGTGAAGGTATTTTTCCTTGATCTCCTAGTTGTAGGAAGTATTGGTACTACTTATAGTCCCATAATTCTTAAGAAAAGTGGTAGGATTCCAATCCTCCCTTTCATGAACTCACTCCATGCATAGTTCCTTCTCAAGATGATATACCTCCTCCTTTTCCCCATTAAATGTGTTATGAGATGTGGAATACTTTATCAAGAATTAATTGAGTAGTTTTTGAGTCAATCTTATTGGCATGTTTTCATTGTTGATTTCAAAGAAACCATATCTAATTAGCACAAATTTTTAACTCAACACTCATTGCATTTGCATGATGCTCACAAGATTGTAGTATGAGGACAACTTAGAAGGTCACCTATTATGGAAATAATAGTTGAACTTATACATACTTATTTACAAAGGTTCCCCAAGATGAAAACCCCCTTAACTTGCTACTCCATTTGTGAAGCTTTTATCAAATTTAGTATGCTTTATAAATCATTTGTTATAACAATACTTAACCTAATCATTATTTGGTAAGTGAATACTTTTATTATTTTTCACTCATAAATTATATTTCCATGACCCACATGTACTGATCTATGATATATTATTTTCAAACTGTATATTTAATGGCATACCTATCTTTACAAGAATCTATCGAGAAGACACACAAATATCATTATACATACATGCATACATACATACATATATGCA
>BSBK01002578.1:2455000-2467985 GCA_027943335.1 Chamaecyparis obtusa | reverse complement strand
TAAGTAGTAGACTCATGTCTAGATGTGAAACATATTTTTTGTAATTTATTTCCAAGTAAATAATTAATTATGATTTTTCTTCTACAGCTTTTCCAGAATACAAAAACTCTCGTGTCTAACCATGTTAACTTGGTCTAAACTTTATCAAATTAAAAACATTTTTTATTTTTCTTGTAGTAGGAAAATAATATAATGTCACACATATTTTGGATTTCAAAAATGTTATACAATTTGAAAGTTATAGCTATTTATTAATAAGTCTATCAATTAGGACTAGAAAGATAACAAGTAGGTGTATGTCTGACCAAATTAAACAAAATCAAATGATAATATTTTTTTATAAGATTCTAGATAAAAGTAGTAGACTCATGTCCAGATGTGATGTATATTTTTTTATATTTTTTTTCCAAGTAAATAATTAATTATGATTTTTCTACTACAAATTTTCTTGAATATAAAAAACTCTCATGTCTAACCACCTTAACTTAGTCTAAACTTCATCAAATTGAAAAAATTATTTATTATTATTGTACTAGGTAAAGCATAAAATGTGATGTATATTTCAGATTTCAAAAATGTTATATTATTTAAAAGTTATAGTTGTTTTTCAAAGAGTCTATCAATTAGGACTTCTTTTTCACATCGCCTCTTTTTGGCATACTATGATCCTGCACATACCCTGATATAGACTTGTTTAATACATAATTTGATATAATTGTAATAAATTTATATTATAATTTGTCATAATGTAAGAGATTTATATTATAATTTAACTTATTGTAATAGATTTATATTATATTTTTAAAATTATAATCAATTCATATGTATAAATCATCATCATGCTGAGGAAACAAGAAAATACTTTAACATCGGAAGAGCATGAAAGAGACAAAGAGAAGAAAAGGGAAAGAATGAGACAACTTCATAAACACAAAAAATTGCATACTATAGAAGAAGAGTTTTGTTTAGATGAGGAACATGAAACATCAATACAAAGTAAGAGAGAATTGGAATTGGAAACAAAAAGACAATGAATGAGAAACTTGCGTGCAACAAGACAATTGAATTATGAAGATGTTGGCACATCATCTATGAGTTCCCAAGTGGAAGAGACATCATCATCCAAAGTTGGAGGCACACCATTGTATCATGTTGAAGGCACACCATTGTCTACTTCCGAAGATGTGGGTACACCTTTGTATCATGTTGAAGGCACACCATTGTCTACATACCAAGGTGTATGCACCTCCTTGTATCATGTTGAAGACACACAATTGTATCATGTTGAAGGCACACCATTATCTACATCACAAGGTGTAAGCACACCATCGTTTCATGTTGAAGGCACTCAAGATGGTACACAATTCACACATAATATTTTTGATGCTCCTAAAATTATTTATAGAAAGCCAAAATATTTGATTGATATTGATACTAACTTTTTGCAAGAAATACCTGATAAGATTCCCAAGATTAGTTTTCAAAGAAATGCTAATCGTATTTGGAGATCATTTTTTGAGAATTTAAATGTGATAGGAAGATGTCAACTATTTGTTGAAATGGTGAGAAATCTAAAATTTAGGCCCATCATGAAGATTCTTGGGCTAAGAACGAAGGATGAGTCAAGTGAAAAATCTATTGTAAATAATCTAATGACTGCATATGAGAGCATGGGCTCTACATCATACACAAAAGATAGTAATGTCACACGGCGTGTACTTACATCAACAATAGTAAGCAATAAAATGAAGAAATCTCGACTCATTAGAAACACAAGGAAAACATTGAAAATAAGTAGAAAGTCTCTAATGAAAGCCCTAGGAAGGAATCAAAGAGTGGAAGATCCAAATAGAAATAAGTTATGGGCATTTTTCAGTAAACTACTTTGAAAAGATAAAAAAAATTGTTAAAGCTTTGAAATCCTTGATTGAAGAATTTTGGAAGAATAACACATGGATATGTCCTAATCAAAGCGATGTTGTAAGAAGGAGAATTGTTAGTCGAATTCATGTTCCGCATCCAAAACATTTTTTGGATTCAACTCAGACATAATTCTTTGCAAAATTTGTACATATGTATCCTCAAATTAAAATTAGTCAGAGATATTTTGAAATGGGTAAACCTTTTTATGTGAACATAAATTACACAAACACAACTTGTTGTTTTAGGGAACATATTGAATTTTCTAACCATTTTGACGTTTATAGGAATATATGTGTAGATTTGCACTCTAACAATGTTTTGCAGGATTGTCACATAAATGTCCAACCTAGATCCTCAAGGGAATTAATATCTACCATTTTATGTGAAAGAGTGGATGGTCAAAAATTTTACAAGCTCTCATGCTTGAATGGTACATGCATAGATTGTAGAGGTTTGTGACATTTGCCAATTTGTCAACATATGGATAGTACATATGCAATCGGTAATAAAATAGTGGAATTTTGAAAATATAAGACCATGACATACAATCTAAAAGATAGAAAAGAGACTAGAAATGTGATTTAGTAATTGAAAAAATTCCACAGTATCAGTTCATGGACATTTTTTCATAAAAAAAATATTTGGGTATGTGCAAGATCATGAGGGGCCAAAAAGTGGCTATGTCAGTTCAAAACTTTGACAATGTAGCTGACGACTTTTTTTTCACCCAAATTTGATAAAATGAAAAGGGTATCTTAAGGAGATTATCAGGTTTCTATCGATATAATTGCTATCAAATTTTGAATTCGATAAGCAATTATTAGTTATTTTCTAATTGAGCTACCTCTAAAGTGCTGATTTATATACAAATTGAAAAATGACTATAACTTTCAGACGGTATAACATTTTTTAAATCTGAAAAATGCATCACATTCTATGCTTGGCCTACTATAAGGAAAATAAAAATAAAAATTGAATTTTGTAAATTTGTGAATGAGTTAAGGTGATCAGACACGGGAGCTGTTTTATTCTGAAAATGTTGTAGCAAAAAATTCATAATTACTTTTTTTTTTAGAATAAAATTACAAAAAAATATGCATCACATCTGGGCATGAGTCTACTACTTATATATAAAATCTTATAATAAAATATTATCATTTGATTATGATTAAGGTGGTCAGACATACACCTACTTTTTATTTTTTTCCTGAAATTTTTGTACTGCTGCATTGAAATCTATACTTTTCACCAATCATAATAACTTTTTCTCAAAAAAGGCCTCATATTTTAGAAACTACATTCAATTTTCTATAGATTCTATTCTTACAACTTTTTGATATTAGGTTGATAGCTAGTTAAAATTTTCACGTCAAGTTGACTAACCCTGATTTGCTGATTTTTCATTGCCACTTAAGGGCATAGTTTGGCCCCTCATGATCTTGCACATACCCATTTATGAGTATGCAATGAATACACATAGAGCATGATGGTTGGATACACAATTCAATTTGTGAAAGGAGACATTCCCATTTGATACCATTGTTTCATTTGTGGACTTTGCAGAGAACTACACACTACAACCACAAAATGAGGTGCAAGAAAAGAATTACAACTCTCAACAGGATGCTATATTTGTTTATATAGCATTCATGCATTTATCAAAAAATACAAAGGAGAACATGAAGATATTAACAAAGTATCAATTCTATATCAAAGATGATCATTCACATTCTATAGAGTTTGTACACGATTTCATTCAACTATTTTATGGTGATTTTTCTAATAGAGGCATATCATATCATCGACATATCATATGGTCAAATAATTGTGCATCAAAATTCAAGAATTCTCAGATGTTTTATTGGTTGTGCAAGATGCATAAGATTATAGGATTTCAATATATGTTTAATTTCATAGAGTCTAGTCATAGAAAGGGAGAGCACAATGGTGCAGGTGCATGTATTAAAAGAGCCTTAGCATGTGAACAATTAATGTACAAAGAGAAAGAAACATTTTCAGATGCAAGATGCATTGTCTAGTGGTGTAATACTACAATGGGTCCATGTAATGAAGGTGAGTCTATGCTTTGCAGATTTTTTTGGTTGATGGATGAAACTAACACTGCACCATATGAGGATTGTTGGACACTAACAGGATCGAGTGAGCTACACTCTTTTAGAAGTTGTAATGTAGGTTCATGGATTATCCACACACGACATATGGTGTGCTTTTTTTTATCATGTGTAGATGAATATTGGGATGGGTGTGAGTCAAAGGAATGGGTTTATGAATGGTATACGCATATATTGAGCCCACTTGCCTCCTATCATCCCCATGAATCACTACAACTGACAGAAATGGAATCATCCATTGACTTTGATCGCCTATCTGATATTCACATACACATACAAATAATCTCAAATTTAGTACTTTATCATAAATATTTAGTACACTAATGTCCTCATTATGTTTATATCATTACATGCCATGTTTTTACTATTATTGCACCTGAAGAAAATAAAGAAGGGATGGATTATTATTTGTGTCATTGTGTTGAGGCAAAAAAGAAATTAGATCACTTGGTTATTGATGGTGAAGAATTAGAATACCCTATAGGAGAAGTGGTTGTAAATGGTACATGCCTTAGGTAGTATGCTATGATGAACCCTAGGTTTTTGTTGTTCGAGGATTGGGAGACACGCAGAAAGATTCTTCATTATTCAAACCTCTTCATTGCATCAAATATCCACTTGATTAGATATGGGGTAAGACCACATAATAAAAATCTTTGGAAGGTTCATGAGTCAGACCATGAGGAAATACTTGAGAGAATCAAGGGTGGGGAAGATCCAATTAGTTCATTGGACTAAAAGGAGATACAAAATATTGTTACAAGTCAAATCTATTTGAATACATGTGCATATAACATGTATATTTATAGATCACTATAAATTGGGTGGTCTATAAATTTCTCATACATTACCCTATATGTATAATAGGAATTTTGTAAGATTTAATGACAACCTTTCTCTTCTATTTTTTGGGGCAATACTAGAGGTTTTCTCAGCTCATCTCTTTCCTCCCAGTGCTCCTAATGAGCTGAGTTGTAAAAATATTTCTCATTATTAATAATAATAACTTTATGATGTTATTCCAATGAATTTTAGACACATAATACATGGAAGTAAATGGAAGATCCTTAAGGAACCAACTCAATTCAAGGATGCACTATCTAGGCTTCTCCCAATACACCTAGAGCCTCCAAGTTATCAAATCTCCAAGAAAGACTTCCATCCTTGTTCCAACACCTTAGAATGCATCAACATGGTCAATGTACTATGTTTCACTAACCCACCAAGTATGGTTAAGTCTTCTCCAACACAATCCACTCCAACAACCCTTTAGGCTAGTAGCCTTCACTAGTCACAAATCAATATTTTTCTCTCAAACTTCCCAAACAACTTAGAAAAATTTTGACTATTTTGGGTACCCTTTTTCGTTCTCTAAATCCTCCCAAAGTCTCTAGGTACACTCTTTTGGATCATAGAAAAGATCCAATAACCTAGCAACCCCAAACTAGGCATAATTTACCCTCATTTATAAAACAACTTATAAATGTACTTACTCCCTTGACCCCAAAGCAAGAAATAGTGTTCTATAAGATTTCAAAATAGAACATTCTAAATTTTTTAAGGTCTCAACCCCTACCCATTCTTGTAGGGCCATTTATGTAGGGCCTACACAAAACCCAATCTCTATCAAGAACACCAGTTAATTACTCTACCTTATTAACAAATAAAATACTAAAAAAAATTAGATGGAAAGGTAAATAAAAAACAAGGAAATGTCCTCACATCATGATCCAATCCTTACACATCACCAAAACATGTTTGAAAACACTGCTAAGGCTGACTATACCATGAGACGATACACACTTTGTAAAGAATGTTTGTTTATTCAATGAACACCATTTAAAAAAAGGTTCTTTACACACACCAACTCCACATGCTTGTCTCCAAACTCATGGATCCACAATGAAATAGACTCAAACTCCAAAACAAATGGTCAACAACCATATAAATAACTCTAAAACTATCTAATAACAGTCACAAACCTTATAGGTTATTACCCTTCACATAATTCCTTAGATCACTCAACTGACCCCAAGGTTACATCTTTATCCCTCATGTAATTTAATGGATTACATGACATTATTGGTGATCCCATTAACCAATGATCACAATCTAGGCCTTCTCCCAATGCACCTAGAGCCTCCAATATGTAAAATCTTCCAACAAGTCTTCCACCCTAGTTTTAACTTCTTAGAACACCTTAGCATGGTCCATAGGCCATGTTCCACTAGCCCTCCAAGTCTGGTCAAGTGATCTTCAACCTAATGCACTCCAAAGGCCTTCTAGGCTAGTAGTCCTCACCAGTCACAAATCAATTTTTTTCTCCCAATCCTCCCAAACAACTAAATGAAATCTTGATTTTGTTAGATACCCTTTTAGTTCTATAAATCCTATCCAAACCCCAAGATAGACTCCTTTAGACCATCTATTAGATCCAATACCCTCGTAGTCACCAACTAGGCCTAATTCCATCCCCATTACAAATAAATTCATAGAAATATTCACTCACCAACCTCCCAACCAAGAAAAAGTCTTTCATAAGGTTTAAAAATAAAAGATTTTCAGTTTTTTAGGTCTCAACACCTATCCATTCCTCTAGCCACCAAACCCTTATTTTTAGGGTCACACAACTAGTGCCTACTCAAATGGAACCTTACAACTTCCTCCAGATCAAACTAGTTGATCAAACACATTAGTATGGATCCAAATTTCCATAATCCACCATAAAAACATACACTATTAAGGATTTAAACTCACCAAAATGATTGGTGCCAAAACAAGGCACTTCTCACACATCAAACTCCTTCATTCAGTGATCTCTCTAACATAATCCATCATATCCCTACACCAACCAATATATTATAAGGATATAATACACATCAAAACCTATCCCACCAATTAAAGTGATCACAAGGGGTGGGAGAGTCAATCCTCATAAGGAGACCTCAATCCCAATCACTAGCTACAACCCCAAATCCAGTCACTATCAAGAACACCAGTAATTTCATCTCTCTTAAATACAATATAAAAAAAAATGAATGTGTGGAAAGATAAATAACAACCAAGGTAATGTCATTACATCATAGACCAATGCATATCACTTTTTTTGCAAACATTTTAATTCACTGGTCTTCGACTGTACCACGGGATAGTGTCACATTATGCAGAGGATATTATAGTTTATTGATTGAAAACAATTACAATTCTCCTTTGTTCCACACCCAACTCCACTTCTCCTCTTCCATTCACATGGATCAATCTTAAAATACAATCAAATGACCTCAAGGTGAACTCAAAATAAAATCAATGATCTTTATGGGGTCATATCTTAGAGCTCATGCAAGGTAGCATTGAACCATCAGGTGCTATGGGACCATGTTGTTGAGACCTCCAATAACCTATCTCAGTTTTCAAATATTAAAGTCTATTTATATTTGGAAACACATTCTCAGTTGATGTCAAAAATCAAAGGGTTCCTTAGTTGAAATGAGCAACATTGCATATCTTTCAAACCGTCAGTCGTAGCATCAAATCATCTACGATAATAGCTCTAAATGGCTAGGTAAATGCTAGTGGAAACCTCATTTTCCACACAGAGTTGCTCAAACATTGCCAACCACTTTAGGCCAAATTTTCCCTCAAGGTCCCTTCAACATGAAATCAATGATCTTTACAGGGTCATATCTTAGAGCTTGTTCAAGGTTAAACCCTTAGGTGTTATAGGACTGTGTTATCAAGGCCTATAATAACCTATCTTAGTTTTTAGAGATTCGAGTCCATTTACATTTTCCAACACATTCTCAGTTGATATAAAAACTCAAAGTGTTCCTCAGTTGAAATGAGAAACATTGTGTAACCTTCAAACTATTGATCATAGAATTGAATTGTCTATTCCAAAAGCTCTGAATAGCCAGGTAAATGCTAGTGGAAACCTCATTTGGAACACATAGTTTCTTGAATAGTTTTGACCACTCTAGACCGAAGTGTCCCTCAAGGTGCACTCAACATGAAATCAATAATCTCTATAGGGTCATGTCTAGGAGCTTGTGCAAGGTAGCATAAAACCATCAAGCACTATAGGACCATGTTTCCAAGGCCTACAATGACCTATCTTGGTTTTTAGAGATTTAAGTCCATTTATATTTGGAAACAAATTCTCAGTTGATGTCAAAATTTATAGTATTCCTCAGTTGAAATGAGTAACATTGTGTATCTTTCAAACTGTCAATCGTAGCATTGAGTCGTATGTTCCAATAGCTCTGAATGGTCAGGTATACACTAGTGGAAATCTCATTTGGCACATAGAGTCACTCAAATGTTTTCAACCACTCCAAGATGAAGAGTCCATCAAGTCCCTTCAGCATGAAATTGACAATCTTTATGGGGTCATATTTCGGAGCTCTTGCAAAGTAGCATCAAACTATCAGGTTCTACAAGGCCGTGTTGCCAAGGCCTACAATAATCTATCTCAATTTTTAGATATTCAAGTCCCTTTATATTTGGAAACACATTCTCAGTTGATGTCAAAACTTGAAGTATTCCTTAGTTGAAATGAGCAACATTGTGTATCTTTCAAACCATCAGTCATAGCATCAAACCATCTACGCCAATAACTACGAATGGCTGGTAAACACTAGTGGAAACCTTGTTTTTCACATAGATTCACTCAAATTCTATTGACCACTTCAGACCGAAGTATCCCTCAAGGTGCACTCAACATAAAATTAGCGATCATTATGGGGTCATATCTTGGAGCTCGTGTGAGGTAGAATCAAACCGTTAGATGCTACGAGACCATATTATCAAGGCCTATAACAACCTATCTCTATTTTCAGATATTTAAGTCCATTTTATATTTTTCATCGCATTCTTAGTTGATGTCAAAACTCATAGTGTTCCTTAGTTGAAATGAGCAACATTGTGTATCTTTTAAACCATTTGTCATAGCATCAAACTATCTACTCCAACAACTCTGAATGGTTGATTATATGCTAGTTGGGACCTTGTTTGGCTTATAGATTCACTTGAATATTGCTGACCATTGTAGGTTGAAGTGTCCCTCAAGGTCCTTTCAGCATGAAATCTA
Organism: Chamaecyparis obtusa; assembly: GCA_027943335.1. NCBI lineage: Eukaryota > Viridiplantae > Streptophyta > Pinopsida > Cupressales > Cupressaceae > Chamaecyparis > Chamaecyparis obtusa. The sequence goes on along the minus strand of BSBK01002578.1, from coordinate 2,458,844 downwards.
CAATCTTTATGGGGTCATATCTCATAGCTCGTACAAGGTAACATCAAACCATCAAGTGCTACGATACTGTGTTGTCGAGGCCTACAATAACCTATGTCAGTTTTCATAGATTTAATCTATTTGTATTTGGAAACACATTCTCAGTTGATGTCAAAACTTGAACTGTTCTTCAGTTAAAATGAGAAACATTATGTACCTTTCAAACTGTCGGTCCTAGCATCGAACTGTTTGTGCCAATAGCTACAAATGGCTAGGTAAATGCTATTGGAAACCTTGTTTAGCACAAAAAATTGCTCAAACATTTTTGACTAATCCAAGCCAAAGTGTCCTTCATGGTGCACTCAACATGAAATCAATGATCTTTACAGGGTCATATCTCAGAGCTCCTGTGAGGTAGGATCAAACTATCAAGTGTTGTGGGACTGTGTTTCCAAGGCCTACAATAACCTATCTTGGTTATTAGAAATTCAAGATTGTTGATATTTAGCACTACATTCTTGGTTGATGTCAAAACTCAATGTTTCTTAGTTAAAATGAGAAATATTGTGTATCTTTCAAACTATTGGTCGTAGCATCAAAATGTATATTCCAACAACTTTGAATGGGTGGGTAAATGCTAGTGTAAACATTGTTTGGCACATAGAGTCACTCAAACACTATTTACCACTCCAACCTGAAGTGTCCCTCAAGGTGCACTCAACATGAAATTGATGATCTTTATGGGGTCATATATCATAGCTCATGCAAGGTACCATTGAACTATCAGATTTTATGGAGCCGTCTTGCAAAGGCCTACAATAACCTATCTTAGTTTTTAGAGGTTCAAGTTTGTTTATATTTGGAAACACATTCTTGATTGATATCAAAACTTGAAGTGTTCCTTAGTTGAAATGAGAAACATTATGAATCTTTCAAACCATCGGTCATAGCATCAAACCATCTACACCAATAGCTCTAAATGGTTGGGTAAATGCTAGTGGCAACCTCATTTGGCACATAGAGTCACTCAAACACTATCGATCACTCTGGGTTGAAATGTCCCACAAGGTGCACTCAACATGAAATAGATGATATTTATGGGGTTATATCTCATAGCTTGTGTGAGGTAGTATCAAACTGTTAGGTGATATGGGACTGTGTTGCTGAGGCCTACAATAACCTATCTCAATTTTCAGAGATTCAAAAGAGAAACATTGTGTATCTTACAAATCTTTAGTCATAGCATCAAACCATCTTTTTCGACAACTCTGAATGGCTAGGTAAATTCTAATGAAAACCTCATTTGGTACATAGAGTTTCTTGAACACTATCGACCACTCTGGGTTGAAGTTTCACTCAAGGTGCACTTAGCATGAAATCAACAATCTTTATGGGGTCACATCACAAAGTTTGTTCAAGGTAGAATCAAACTGATAGGTGCTATGGGACCATGTTTTTGAGACCTACAATAACCTATCTAAGTTTTTAGAGATTCAAGTTTTTTTATATTTGGAAACACATTCTCGGTTGATGTCAAAACTCAAGGTGTTCCTTAGTTGAAATGAGAAACATTACGTATATTTGAAACTGTCAGTCATAGCATCAAACTGTTTGTGCCAACAACTCCGAATGGCTGGGTAAATGCTAGTGGCAACCTCATTTTTCACATAGAGTCACTCAAAAATTTTCAACCACTCCAGGCCAAAGTGTCCCTCAAGGTGCACACAACATGAAATTGGTGATCTTTATGGGGTCATATCTCAGAGCTCATGTGAGGTAGCATCAAACCGTCAGGTGCTATGGAACCATATTACTAAGGCCTATGATAAATTATATTGGTTTTTAGAGATTCAAATCCATTTATATTTGGCAACAGATTCTTGGTTGATGTCAAAACTCATGGTATTCCTTACTTGAAATAATCAACATTGTGTATCTTTCAAACCATCAGTTATAGCATCAAACTATCCATCCCAATAGCTCCAAATGGATGGGTAAACACTAGTGGAAACCTTGTTTGGTACATAGAGTCACTCCAATGCTACTAACCACTTTGGGCCAAAGTGTCCCTCAAGGTCCCTTCAACATGAAATCAATGATCTTTATAGGATCATATCTCAGAGCTCATGTGATGTAGAATAAAATCATCAAGTGCCACAAGATTGTATTGCTAAGGGCTATAATAGCCTATCTCAGTTTTCAAAGATTCAAGTTCATTTACATTTGGCAACACATTCTCAATTGATGTCAAAACTTGAAGTGTTCCTCAATTGAAATGATAAAAATTACGTATCTTTCAAACCGTCAGTCGTAGCATCAAAACATCTATTCCAACAGCTCTGAATAGACAACTAAATGCTATTGGAAACCTCATTTGGCACACAGAGTCTCTCAAACACTACCGACCAATCCAGGCCAAAGTGTCCCTTAAGATGCACTCAACATGAAATCAGTGATCTTTATGGGGTCATATCTCAAAGCTCATTCAAGGTAGCATCAAACCATTAGGTGCTAGAGGACCATGTTTCCAAGGTCTACAATAACCCATCTTGGTTTTCAGAGATTCAAGTCTATTTATATTTGGTAACACATTCTCGGTTGAAGTCAAAACTCATAGTGTTCATTAGTTTAAATGAGAAACATTGTGTATCTTTCAAACCGTCAGTCATAGCATCGAACCATCTACACCAATAGCTCTAAATGGCTGATTATATGCTATTGGAAACCTCTTTTGGCACATAGAGTTTCTTGATTTCTACTAACCACTCTAGTCTGAAGTGTCCCTCAAGGTGCACTCAACATGAAATTGATGATCTTTACCAGGTCGTATCTCAGAGCTTGTGTGAGGCAGCATCGAACCGTCAGGTTCTACGGGACTTTGTTTCCAAGGCCTACAATAATCTATCTTGGTTTTCACATATTCAAGTCCATTTATATTTTGTAACACATTCTCGGTTGATGTAAAAACTTGAAGTGTTCCTCATTTGAAATGAGGAACATTATGTATCTTTTAAACCATCAATTGTAGCATTGAACCATTTATTCCAACAACTCTGAATGGATGGGTACAGACTAGTGGCAACCTAGTTTTGCACACAATGTCACTTGAATTCTGCCAACCACTCTGGGATGAAGTGTCCCTCAAGGTCCCTTTAGCATGAAATCGATGATCTTTATGAGGTCATTTCTTAGAGCTTGTGCGAGGTAGCATCAAACTATCAAGTTCTATAGGACCATGTTGTCGAGGCCTATAATAAATTATCTCAGTTTTCAGATATTCAAGTTCATTTAAGTTTGGAAACACATTCTTGGTTGATGTCAAGACTCACAGTGTTCCTCAATTAAAATGTGAAACATTGTGTATCTTTCAAACTGTCATTCGTAGCATCAAATTATCTATTCCAATAGCTCTGAATGGCCAACTAAATGCTACTAGAAACCTCATTTGGCATACAGAGTCACTTGAATGTTTTTGACCACTCTAAAATGAAGTGTCCCTCAAGGTGCACTCAACATGAAATCAATGATCTTTATGGGGTCATATCTCAGAGCTCGTGCGAGTGGGAGGATGAAGTTTTGAAGCTAATTGATGGAGTGGAGTACCAAACATATGTTTTAGTGATTAAGAAAGATTAGATTATTTTTATTTCTAACACATGGGTGACATAGTTAGTTCTTGGCACATAGTCTTTGTTTGTAGGTGCATGATGCCAATGAACAGAGGATACAATTGTGTTGTAGGTCCTCAACAAGTAGTGGATAGAGACTTGAGGAAAAGAAAGAAGATCACCAATCCAAGGGACTTGGATTGATTTGATCCTTGAGAGTATGGTGCAGGGAACCCTGACATAGACATGCAAAGGAG